>CM050422.1:22726174-23128674 GCA_027564155.1 Gymnocypris eckloni scoliostomus | reverse complement strand
ACTAAACTTTTCTCATTTGACAGACTTACGTTTAACAGCCAGAGGGAATGTATGTTGTTTTCTAATGTTCATGAAACATTTATTGGTGTACATTTTTCACCTATAACACAAAACTTGTACATTTTGACTATTTTACTTTCTTGTAGGTCTCATGTCATTTGAAATGGTTTACTAAAAGATTAAAGCACCAGCATTTGTGCTTTCATCACGAAAGAGATGTACAAGTGTAATGAAGAGGCAGTGTAGTTAGATCCAATTGCAGCTTTATTGATAGACAAGAGGTGGTCAGACAGGCAATGGTCAAAGGTAGTAACAGGAGTAATGAAGGCAAGGCAGAATCAACAACAGGGGCAATGCAAAGGTCAGGGCAGGTGGCAGACAGAGAGGATATCTAAAGGCAGGCAGGGTCAAAAGGCAGGCAGCAAACGGTCAGAGTAAATAGGCAGTCCAGGTGAAAACAGGGGAAACGCTCAGAATGTCAGCCGGTGCAAAACAAGACTTCGCACCGTGTGTAGGGAAGTGTGCTGCTTATATGTGGGTGAGTAAATGAGGTGCAGGTGTGGCAAGACAATCAGGGTAGATTAGTGATTGGTGACAGCTGTGTAATTAGTGCAATGGTGGATATGTGTGTGTCGTAGTGCAGTGAATGATGGGAGTTGTAGTCCATGGGTGATGTGTAGCTGTAGTGTGGTGAGAGGCAACCAGATTCGTGACAACAAGGATGTTTCAACCATTATCGGCATTTATTTTTGACCCTAATAAACTGCTAATGAATTTTCAATGGCAAGTGATACAATGTACAGTTCTCATACTATGAGCGTAAATAGCTGTGCAAAAACATTTATGAGTATTTTCCATGCCAACAGATTTTGTTAGGGATGTGTCGCATCTAAGAATAACAATCTTTTGTAAATTAAATTTTTCTTACACTAGTTTTAGTCAAATCACCAAGATTTCAGATGGCCGTTCACAATTTGTTTGTTGGACTCTGTATGTTTTTAGGCGACGACATCTATTTGTGAGCTGTCATCATAACAGGAATAAATGAAAATCAGTAAATTAAGTAATAGTCTTTTCTCTTTGATATATTTATTTTAGTGCAACTTTGTGTCTGTCCTCGATGTGCAAACACATGAATCAACAACACGAAAATTAATTATTGCTGTTTTACCCTTAAAGCTGTTACAACTGAAACAAATCAAACTATTGCACTGAAAGCTGCACATTCATTTAAGTTTGAGCATGTACATTTTCCACACTCTTGTAAAGAGTATTCATAACCTTTCGTACATTCAAGAGACAAAATCACTAAGAGAGTATAGCAAGACAAGAAAACGTTTATAATGCAGACAGAATTCAGAAAATCTGTTTCATAAACAATTGTGAAAGCTTATTAAATGCGGATTTGTAAATTATATATTTATTACCCCGCTGGATTTGGTCATCTTGCTCAGATAGCAGATGACACGATTCACATTTCGTTTGTTTGGCTGTATTTGTTTTAAGACTCCTCCGCAAGTTCATGCTAATCCTTGCATGGGAAAGCAAGCATGACGAGTACATTCTAAATAACATACATTTAAGAAAATTATTAAACATTTGACTGAACTTTGTATTATTTTGACAAACCTCAATTTCAACACAACGACATTAAACGTTAAAGAATGTTATCCATCGCAATCTTCTGTGAAATTTCTGGTGTATGTAAGCATCTACAATGTGTGCATGTGGTAAAGATCTTTGTTTCTCCACTTCTGTCATATTTGTTAGATATAATGCAAACAATATTTTGAGAGCTATGATGTTCCATGCTTTTGTAAAGGTTATAGAAAGAATTCTAACATAATATTTACATAGGAATTATCTTTGTGCAAAGCGAATTGGCTAAAAATCACTGAATTACGAAATGCAAAAATGTATATACCATTTAAGAAAAAATTCTATAATGCATACAGAATGCAGAAATCCTCCTCTTGATGTATTATGATTGACATTTTACTAAGTCAGACGATCAGGACTATGGATGACGCGGCTAACATTTATTTTTTGTTGGAATATTATGTCATTACTATGATTGTACTGTAGGTGAGGCCTTCTCTCTGAGAGCCATCAGCATTCAGCATTTATAGAAATAAATATGTTTTAACAATTATTTTTGTGATTGTTTCTACAAAGATAAAATTGAATACGTGTATCTAATACCTCATTCAAACGTTGCGGCCTTTCAGGTCAGCGAAATACAATAACCGGCATACACCTCAGACTACAAAAACATGGAAGTTGGGGTATCCAAAACGGTCATACGTGACAGATCTCTAAATTGTCAGACTTATGGTTATACGTAGCTTAGATATACCCCATATAGAAAGACTCGCATTTACACACTTTTTGCGAAATATATGCTTCTTCCGTGTTGCGATGTTACAAAACCCAACTTTTTTTGTGTGTGTGTGTGTGCGTGATCTCCGTTAGTGAAGTGAAGCCTGATTCATTTCTGCGAATCAATTCTTTCTCACAGTTCGGTTCAAAGTACTGTTTCAAAGAACCGATTCATCGTCTCCTTAAGTCATCTCGCTGTGATGTCAGTAGGGGAAAGTGGGGTGAGTTGTGCCAGTTTTTACTCAAAGTGACTTTAAAGTGAGGCCATGACCGTAATGCCTTCAACTTAAGAATGTACATATATTTCATGATGTGGTGCATACCTGAGAACAATAACTTTTGATCTGAAATAAATGGTTTCAGAAATATAGCTTTTGGGGAAAAAGTGGTCTTGTGGCACAACTTGGCCCTGGTGCGGGGTAAGTTGTGCCTTTGGGGAGAATACGTTGGGGTAAATTGTGCCAGTGATTTCTGAAGTAAAACAGAACATTTTAATGTTATTAACTGTAACGCTGTATGAAAGCAAGACAAATTCAATACAAAATTACTCATTTAAGGTTTATTTAGATATTGTCACCCTATTAAACTGTTTGAATAAGTCATATTTTGTAGTTTTTGGGAAAACACAAACTTAAATGCACAATATATGATATTTGTGAATCATTTCAGGCAAAAAGGCTTTGGCAATAGATGCCTGTTGACATACATAGAACGCTGTCTGTCAATTATGTAACATATAAGAATAAAGTGACTTGGCTAATTTCTAAACATCCTACTGTGACTTCGGCCACTTAAAAACTAAATAAAACTTATCTTTAATAACATAGTGCTGATAACAAAAATGAAATCAGTGTTAGCTAAATTAAACAAATGGTAGGAAAGTCAAACACTGATGAGGCATGCCCATCTCCTCACTTCTCCAGATTATCCCTGTGGGTATGTAGGTCTAGGTGGTCTGGATCTGGCCTACTACGTAACATCCCACTTGTCAATGCTGCCGGGGAATATAAACTTCTGCTCCCTTCTGGCTGTACCACCAAGATTTTGGGGTGTGGGTAGTTTCTTGAGCACATCACCTCTAGGGATGACTCCTTCATCATTTTCTTTAAATGTAAAGATGGGCTTTCCATCCACAGACTTCTTACAACTTTGCCTTAGAAACTTTGCGCTGATGTCTGCACCCTCAACCTTCTCCACCAATCCAACGTAGTTATAGGATTTGGTTTTACCAGCAAAGCTCACAATGACAAAGTCACCAGCAGACAGATCCTTGTCACCATCATCATCATCATCATTCTGGACATCTGAACTCTCATAATCAGTGGTGTCATTAAGTGGAATTGAGATGTCACTCTCTTCTGAGCTACTGTAGACAGTCACTTTCTTTTTGCGTTTGGTTGATTTGGACACTTTCAGAGCCCCTCTCTTCTTATTTTCATTCATTTTCTGTTTTTCAGCCCTTTTATTTTCTCTGTTGTGTGTGTTCTCCAGGTCATCTTCTGCTTTATCGTCAGTGGTGTCATCAAGTGGAAGGCCCATGGTGCTTTCTTCTGAGCTATTGTGCACAACCTTTTTCTTTATGATTTTGGTTTGATTTGAGCCTTTCGGAGCCCATTTCTTCTGCCTTTCATTCTTTTTAATTTCCTTTTCAGCCTTTTCATCTTGTTTTTCTTTGTGTGCCTTCTCCAGCTCCATCTTCTCAGGTGTGTCGGTCACGATTCTTGTTTTTAC
This sequence comes from Gymnocypris eckloni scoliostomus, assembly GCA_027564155.1. NCBI lineage: Eukaryota > Metazoa > Chordata > Actinopteri > Cypriniformes > Cyprinidae > Gymnocypris > Gymnocypris eckloni. Next base: position 23,124,564 of record CM050422.1, on the reverse strand, counting down.
TTTCTTTCTCGTCATTCTGGGCCTTCTTGCTGTGGCTTTTGGCAAGGGAAGTATGACTTTTGGAGACACATAACTCCCATGGGCACCAGAACCAGTTTCATCACTTAATGAGTGCTGTGGATTTGGTTCCGGAAGAGTGGCAGGTGGCTCCCCTGGGTATGGACCTGCTTCAAGACCTGTGGCATGGGTTGGCTCCTCATGTGATGGTCCAGACGGGTCAGCAGCAGCACTAGTGGAAGGCTCTTCTGGGTTTGGCCCGTCTGTTACCATTGATGGGGCATAATCTTCATCTGGGAAGATATCCCTGTTGTATGGGTATATGCCCGTAGCTCTGAAACCTGATGTGATGTTTGTGGGGGTCATTGCAGACATAAATGCTTGCTTCACAAGTTCTGCGACCTCGTAAATCGATACGGTTCGACCAGGATGTGTGCGCATCCAACTGTCCATTGCTCTGAAGAAGTAGGTTTTCAGTGGTCCATAGACTGTTTTGTCCAATGGTTGCAATCGGTGTGAGGTGGCAGGGTGAGCATAACGACACCATTTTCTTTAGCAGTTGTCACTGCCTTCAGTGAGATGTGAGATTCATGTTGTCCAGAATGAGCAGGACTGGGTGATCGATGGAGCAGTTGGTGTGGCGGATGAAGTGCTCCAGGAAGATGGAGAAGGCTTCTTCATTCATCGATCCAGACTTTGTAGAATGACCTATGGACCCGGCAGGTGATCCATTCATGAAGGATTCTTTGAAACGAACACAAGGGAAAATAAACATGGGTGGGATTGCATTTCCAGTGGTGTTTACTGCACAGGCTACAGTGACAAGCTCTCCTCTTTCAGCTGATGTAACTGAACCCACTTGTTTCTTCCCTTTCTCTGTGACAATCTGCTTGGGTGTCTGCACTGTAGTCACACCAGTTTTGTCCATGTTGTACATCATGTGTGGAGGGAATTTATACCTGAAATGAGATTATGGAGGTGGTTATGTGTGTAAATGTCAATTCTGCTACTCAGGGCAGAAGACCCTATAGAGATGTGCCCTCTTTCCTTCCCTGGCTGCCTCGTGTGTGTGTGTGTGTGTGTGTGTGTGTGTGTGTGTGTGTGTGTGAGTGTGAGTGTGAGTGTGAGAGTGAGAGAGAATATGTGATCCTATGATTGATGATTACCTGTCCATCACTTTAGAGAGGTTATCAAAGAACACCCCCCACGTTGTGTCTATTAAAGGCAGTAGCTCTTCCAAGAGAGGTTGCTTCAGGAGTGCGGCTTTATGCTAATAGTTTATTAGCATAAAGGGTATCTCTTTATTTATCCCTCATTGAACCATTTCAGTTTACATTCAGATTTTACATAAGGTAAAGCTATATGCTCTAAATAAGTAGCCTACCCAATTTTGCTTCTCTGTAGGATGTGCATGGTGATAACTGATAATGAGCATGTTCTGGGAAAATAATTATCAATGTTCCCTATAACTTTTCCTTAATAAATGCACACTTGACCTAACCTGCTTTTTTCTCTCTGATCCAGCTGCCAAGGATATCAATGCCATTTCTTCGTGCATACTCAAAAGCCAGCTCACGGCATTTCATGACACTTATGCCGTGAAACATTGCTGCTAGCAGTGGTGGACAAAGTACACAGATCAAGTACTTGAGTAAAAGTACAGATACGTATAATAAAATATTACTCCAGTAAAAGTAAAAGTACTGCTTTTTCAATTTTACTCGAGTGAAAGTACAAAAGTACTCAATTTTTTATGTACTTAAGTAAAAAAGTACTGATAGACAGATTTATTTTGCAATTTTATATAGACTACTTTATTAAATTTTATATTAGCACATATTTTTATAATTCTACTGCCCAAAATACCTGGGTTTTTCCCAAAATAACCACTATATAGAGTCAAGATATATATTTTGTTGATATGGACTACGTTGATGAGAGTGATGTAGTAATGTTCGCTGTGAAGCTTACACTGCCATGTACCTGAGAGAAAACTGATTTCACCATCTAATTTTCACCAGTAAGAAAAAAGTGTTTTAGAACTTGTTGACGCAGAACGTCAGTTATATATGACATGAGAATTAGGCCTGAAATTAGGAAGAACATTTTAAGGAAAATATAATTATATTTTCATAATGATTTTTTTTTCTTCTCAAACCTTGTCTGTGGTGTAAAAACACCCAGAGGGCAGAGGGCATCATCACTTCCCACTCTGATAATTACTGTAGTTACTATGTTCTGAACATCACATCCTTTCTTTTTCCCTCAGATGGAATCTATCTAGGTGGCTGAATAAAGATATTTGGACTTTATATCTAAAGATTTCCTCAACTTAGCACCAGCAAGCTTGTTAGCTAGACAGCTAGCATCAGCTAACAATATTTACTTAGTTTCAGTATGGTTATGAATAAACATATAACAATAAACAATATCTGTCTACTCGGCTAGTTGATCTGAACAATATAAAAATGTAAACTGTTGATAAACAATATAAAAACAGACGTCACATAGGTCTAAATGCATAGCATTTTAATAAAACTGCTAACGTTACAGCAGCGGGGAATATGAACGTGCATGAGTTATTTTATTTAATCGGTGTAATTTTAATGTTTTGTTTTTTGACCTAAAACATAACGTTAGAGACACTGATGTTGATCTGTCTGCAATTCAAGCATTTCAGTGGGCTTAAATAGATCACCCTTTACAGCAGATTTAGTTCACAAACAACTGACAGTTTTGACCTAAATATTATTTTCAGTTACAATAATTAATTCTAAAATTCGACATTAGTAACTTACTTTTCGCAGCAGCTGTTGCGCGCCTGCGCGCGCGTACGCGCGGTCACAAGATCTCCCGGTTCTTATGAGTTCAGTTAACTGAAGACTCGCTCTAAACGGATCATTTGAATCAGTGAGTTTTCGACTCGAGAACAGCTGCAATCGGATCATTGCAATTTTTGAATGAATCGTTTGTTGCGATTTGCGAACCGATTGAACAGGTTCATTGAAAAGAATCAGTTTGTTCATGAATCAGACACTGCTTCTGCGTCTCGGAGCACGTGATGTATTATAAGGAGTAACGATATGTTTTATGAAATGTAGTGAAGTAAAAAGTACGATCTTATGCTTTGGAATGTAGTGAAGTAAAAGTAAAAGTTACTCAAAATAAAACTACTCCAGTAAAGTACAGATACTTGAAAAATGTACTTAAGTACAGTAACGAAGTAGTTTTACTTCGTTACTGACCACCACTGGCTGCTAGTGCCTTTATATGATCTGCCAGCTCTGTCTCCATGTTTTCTCTGACGACTCGGTTGGCAAGTCCTGTTCTCTTATACCCTGTCTTTGTTACTTCTCCTATCTTTTTCTTCTCCGTGAATCTTTTCAAGGTCATCCTGCAGATCTTCATCTCCCTTGCCACCTGACGTATGGTCTTTCCCTGTTGCACATCTCTCACTGCTCTGTCCAACTCCACAAGAGGAGTTGAAGCCCTGTCTGTCTTCCATTTATAAGTGCGTGGCATGATGGGTTTTGGTCTAAAATTAAGAATGTCACATAGTTTAAGTGCTAAAATGTAAGAGTACAATGTACAATTACAAATTAATAATATGTTGAAAATAATCATAAGTGGGGGTGAGTTGTGCCACTGGCACAACTTAACCCAGGCCCTTTGGCACAAATCACCCCAGACCCAGAAGTTTGAAAAACTAGCATGATCCAGCAGTTAAGAGCTAACATCAAGCTAACTGTATAGACTCATTGTGTAGCCTGCTAAAGCAATAAAACATGTGTGAAATGTTTTCAAACTTGTCTATAATTGTTCAGACACTACAATCAAAAAACCTTGATCATAGAAATTTTACTTTGAAAGGGAAAAAAACGTTTTTTGAGCTAAAATGTGCTTACCTCTCATGCCATGTGTCTCTCTTCTTTGGAGGATGAGTAAAATGGATGGCTTTTCAAAATGATGTGGTCACATGACCAATTTCTTCTATGGTTTTCCAGAAACAAGGGGTGGAACTACTTCCCCCCCTGGCACAAATCACCCCACTCTCCCCTATACACTTATTTTCTCAAACTCGTTTTATCAGTGAAACATTCAAATAAAGATAAGGGTGAAGGCGTCTTTTGTTCATTTAACCTGATGATGTTTGTGGTCGTGGTTTCATACACCAATCCTTCATGTCGGATACGAGTCAGACCGACCAATATTGAGTTACTTAACATTTTTATTAAGCTTTAATATAAAAGATAATAGTATGTTAACAATTTAGATGCGTTTGTATATGGCTCCGCGGACGACGGCGTCTTTGATTTTGGACAACTATTATATTCATATAGAATGAGATGTAAAGAAATGTAAATTGTCAAAAGTGATAAGGTATATCTAAGTGTGGTCCAGACCAACCTTACGAAAGTATGACTTACAGAAGGTATACTTAACTAAGACTGTTTTGGGAAACACGTATTAACGATAAAGCTTAAGGTACAACTTAAGAATGACATAGCAAGTGGGTTTCGGCAAACGCAGCCCAGCGCCTCGATCATATCATTATAACAGGCACCTTCCAAATAGAAACCTGCACTATCGCGGGACCCACAGGACCCAAAGCAACAGAGTGCGGCGCGGGACAACACTTGATGGGCGATTATGGGTGTGTGCGGTATGTGGGAGAATCGCACTAGGCAATCTTACCCGTGCCCAAGCAAGTTAAGCCTAGTTCGTTTGACTAGTGTGATCGCTCCATGCCACGCTCGGGCGCGGTTCATTTAGTCGTTCCTGGCTCGGTTCAGATCAGTGAGCGCTAACCACGCCAGGGTGCAGAATTAATCAAAGCAACAGAGTGCGGCGCGGGACAACACTTGATGGGCGATTATGGGTGTGTGCGGGATGTGGGAGAATCGCACTAGGCAATCTTACCCGTGCCCAAGCAAGTTAAGCCTAGTTCGTTTGACTAGTGTGATCGCTCCATGCCACGCTCGGGCGCGGTTCGTTTAGTCGTTCCTGGCTCGGTTCAGATCAGTGAGCGCTAACCACGCCAGAGTGCAGAATTAATCAAAGCAACAGAGTGCGGCGCGGGACAACACTTGATGGGCGATTATGGGTGTGTGCGGGATGTGGGAGAATCGCACTAGGCAATCTTACCCGTGCCCAAGCAAGTTAAGCCTAGTTCGTTTGACTAGTGTGATCGCTCCATGCCACGCTCGGGCGCGGTTCGTTTAGTCGTTCCTGGCTCGGTTCAGATCAGTGAGCGCTAACCACGCCAGAGTGCAGAACTTATAATACATGCAGCATGATTGCGTAAACATTTCTGAGTGACAAGAGTGATAGATCTGTAAAGCACTATATTGTGAGAGGGCTGTGTGTTACCGCATCCCAAACTACTCAAAATAATAAACCACAGTTAACAAAATTATGCCCTCCACTATGCTGAGCAAGCCTCTCTGCTGTCTTCACGTGCTATCGTAAAATTCATATTTCCCCACTTATGAAGTCGTGATTAAGAGCATATTCCAAAATATTTAATAAAAATAAAAATATTTAATAAAAATAACTGTGAACAGTGGTTTGTGAATGTTGATGCTTAGCCTAAATAATTTCATCGGAAGCGTTCATGTGAGTGCTGCTGCAGTCTTAGGCCCAGCCCAAATGCTCTCATTGGTTGAGATTCTTGATGACACCCAAGTCAAGATGGCGCCGAGGATGGCAGCCGTGTTGCGAGCTCCGGGAAAACTTTGCAGTTTTTCGTATGTTTTATTTGTTTTTGTTGTTTTACATGTTAGATGTTGTTAGTATAACTGTCTCTGATAGAGACACGCTTTTGAACATTGGTTCCTCCGTCGGCACGCAAACCGGACTTTGAGTTTCTGAATGCCGGTGGACTGTTCACAGACACCATATCAGAGCCCTTTGTGTGGGTTGCGGCGAGACGCCGCCGCACGCGAGGAAAACGAGGAAAACGAGCTGGCGTTCTCGTCAGACTGAGACGCCGTGCTTTCCGACCTCCTCTTCCAACCATTTTACTGGCCAACGTTCAGTCACTGGATAACAAACTCTGTGAAGACGACATAGAGGCGTATTCAGATACGGTCACGTGTTTCATCAGGAAGTGTATAGACGATGTAGTTCCGACCAAAACAATCCGCATCTACCCCAACCAAAAACCGTGGATTAACAGCGATGTTCGATCAGCCTTGTCAGCGGACATCTGCCTTTAAATCCGGAAACACTAACGATCGGAAACAAGCCAGTTACGATCTCAGGAGATCCATCAAAGCAGCCAAACGAACATATAAAAACAAAGTTGAAGAACACTTCAACAACAATAACCCAAGAAGCATGTGGCAGGGCATTAACAACATCACAGGCTTTAAAGGGAGTAAACCAGCTACTGTGAACATCGCCGCCTCTCTACCGGACGAGCTCAACACCTTTTATGCTCGGTTCGAGGCTGATAACACCGCCCACACAGAGAGCGCTGCCGCGGCTGCCGCAGAAGAGGTCAGTCCACTCACGCTTTCTGTCGCGGATGTAACTCGATCCTTTAAACGGGTGAACATCCGTAAAGCCATGGGCCCTGATGGCATACCAGGCCGTGTGCTCAAAGCATGCGCTTTCCAGCTAGCCGGGGTTTTTACAGATATTTTCAATCTGTCCCTCTCTCTGTCTGTGGTTCCCTCATGCTTCAAAAAATCCATCATTGTGCCCATACCGAAGAAAAATAAAATCACATGCTTGAATGACTGGAGGCCCGTTGCTCTGACCCCCATCTTCAGCAAGTGTTTTGAGAAGCTTGTCAGAGACTACATCTGCTCGGTGCTGCCTGCTTCACTGGACCCACTACAATTTGCATACCGCAGTAACCGTTCCACAGAGCGATGCTATTGCCTTCACCCTGCACACTGCTCTCTCCACCTGGAAAATAAGAACACCTATGTGAGGATGCTGTTCGTGGATTATAGTTCAGCATTTAACACTATAGTGCCTGCCACACTGGTTGCGAAGCTCCAGACTCTAGGACTGAACAGATCTCTGTGCAGCTGGATCCTGGACTTCCTGACAGGCAGAAGTCAGGTGGTCAGAATGGGCAACAACACATCATCCCCCTGATCCTCAACACTGGTGCACGCAGGGCTGCGTCCTCAGCCCACTCCTGTACTCCCTGTACACACACGACTGTACAGCTACACAGCTCAATGTCATCGTCAAATTTGCTGATGACACAGCGGTGATAGGCCTGATCACCGACAACGATGAGACGGCCTACAGAGAGGAGGTGAGTATCCTGACTAAATGGTGTCAGGAGAACCACCTCTCACTCAACATCAACAAGACCAAGGAGCTGGTGGTGGATTACAGGAGACAGAGCAGAGAACACACACCCATCACCATCGACAAGACACCTGTGGAACGGGTGACCAGCTTTAAGTTCCTCGGCGTTCACATCACCGAGGATCTCACATGGTCTGCTCACACAGATGCAGTGCTGAAGAAGGCACATCAGCGTCTCTTCTTCCTGAGACGGCTGAGGAAGTTTGGAACGAGCCCCAGAATCCTCAGGTCCTTCTACACCTGCACTGTGGAGAGCATCCTGACCGGCTGTATCACCGCCTGGTATGGAAACAGCACCGCTGGCAACCGCAGGGCTCTGCAAAGGGTCGTGCGAACTGCCCGCCACATTGTTGGAGGTGAGCTTCCCTCCCTCCAGGATATCTACACCAGGCGGTGTACAAGGAAAGCCCGGAGGATTATTAAAGACTCCAGCCACCCGTCCCACAGACTGCTCTCTCTGCTGCCCTCAGGGCGACGTTTCCGCAGCATCCGATCCCGCACTAGCCGACTGAGGGACAGCTTTTTCCCTCAGGCTATCAGGCTAATGAACAGTCACAAATAACTCACCTACATCACACTCCCACTCACACAACATGCCATGCACTGCACTTTAACACCGTTCAACTGGACTACACGCACACACTGCACTAACACAACCTATCTGCTATCACTGGACACCATACGATGCACATCCACGACACTGCATATGAACAATCTGTTGCACCTTTGCACATCTATCTGCTGCTCAACCAATCTGCTGTTAATTTATAATCTGTTGCACCTCACATTATTACTATGTATAGACCACATTATGTATAGATACTGTACATAATGTAGATGTGCCCATACATTGTATAATGTGTCGTTGATAATTAAGTATGTCTTTATAGTACACTATGTGTACTGAGTATATGTATGTGTATTTTGCACATTGTCTTCTGTACAGTCTGTAAATATGTACTGTCCATATGTAAATTGCTGTTGTTTTTTTGCACTGTCTGTCCATATGTAAATTGCTGTTTTATTTGTTTGTTTTTTTGCACTGTCTGGAGCACTGTAAATGCTCCAGTGCAGTTTTTTGCACTGTCTGTCCATATGTAAATTGTTTGTTGTTTTTGCACTGTCTGTCCATATGTAAATTGTTTGTTGTTTTGCACTGTCTGTCCATATGTAAATTGTTTGTTGTTTTTTGCACTGTCTGTCCATATGTAAATTGTTTGTTGTTTTTGCACTGTCTGTCCATAGGTAAATTGTCTGTTGTTTTTCTGCACTGTCTGGAGCACGCTCATAAGAATTTCACTCACCAAGGCACTTGTGCTGTGGTGATGTGACAATAAAAGTGATTTGATTTGATTTGATTTGACACCCATCCCAAGCCAGTACTGATCAACATCCCACCCATCCTGTTTCCCCATGGTTTGTCTGTGTATTCAACGCCAGTGAGCAAAGGACTTTTATAATAATAAAAAACTGCGTAAATGCACGATAAAATAATTGTCGGCATTAATCAATTAATTCGATAAAGCGATAACAACGCGTTAACTTGCCCAGCTCTAATATATACATATTTAGAATGCAAAAATTCACAAATATGATTATGATTCTAATTTAAAAGGTTTTAAACTAGGTGAGTAGTCATTTTGTACTCTTATAAAATATTTTTAAAGAGCCCTCTAACTCTAAATTGCAAAACTATAGGTGCTTGAAATAATAAGAGGAGTAAAAATGGACTACTCTCTGGCTGATTGAGTATCAGGTGCTTTGCATAATCAGTTAAGATTTAAGAAACTTAATTAACTTAAGTACTTAAGCCAGATGTATGTTCGTTAGATAAATACCAATGTATGGATAATCTAACATCAGCAGTTGTCTATCAGTATGTGTTGTTCGTCTGGCTATTTAACAGCAGGTCCCATTCTGACAACTTGCTAAAATAATGTGACAACATACCAACATGCCCTGCAGCCATGTGTATTTGTTTTCCAGGGCAAAAATGGTGGAAATATTTTTTGAAGCTAATATGTAATGTATGTAGCCTACTTATAGAGAATTCAAATTTTAAAAACAAACCCACTGTGAGAAATATTCCCTGCTGTAAATTGCTCGCCCCAGTCTCCCCTATACATAAAAACAATAGTCAAAACACATTCACAACCACTATGGCAAAATTATTACATACATTTAATTAGACCATGTATTTTATTCCAGAAGTTCAACATTCATGATCAATTAAGTAATTTTTACATTCATCATGAACACAGTGTAGTCCTAAAAAACTAGATAAAACATAATGGAGTAAAACAAACATCAACTTAACAACAGTTCAGCCTTGTTTATATGGGTGACCCTGGCATCTCAAACATAAGCATTTGAAGTCTCTGTGTTAGATGGAGCTGTGGTATAGATTGTCTTTGGCTTACCACCTGGGTAGTATGCCCTGTTAAGATATAATACACAGAAAAAGAACGTTATCAAAAGTTCAAATTACATAGACAGCATGATTAGAAAAATAAGGAGCTACATACATTGTAAAGGGTGTGAAATGAGGGGCATATAGAGAAATATATTAAGTCTGAGGTTTACCCTTTTTCTTTTGCTTTAGAGACTTTTTGAAAGGCACTGCACTGGAACGCACCACCCAGTATACACAGCGCTCCACCAGCCCAACCTATGTAGAGACCAGTACCGAGCTCAAATCTGCAAACAAAGGCAGATAGTGAGGTGTATGTACCTACTTAACATCTTGGTGACAAATTTGTACCCAGAAGTGAATTAAACCTCACAAAACACCTGTTTGGGGTAATCGAAGAACATCTTAATTAGTAAAAATGATAAATAAAAACATTTTCTCAATAAATTACTAACAGAGTTGCTATCTCAGATTTTTTTGATTTTTTATTTTGTTGTCTGACAATTGAGTGGGAAGTCACTTTCCCCATTATTTTTCTTTATTGCAGCTCTACCCCTAGAGAAAGCATGTCCAATTCTGCTCCTGCTGCAGAGTTTACCTCCAACCTGCTCTAACATGCTTGCTTAGACGTTTCTAGTAATCCTGAAGACCTTTATTAGATGTGTTTAATAAAGGCTGGAATTAAACTCGGCAGGACAAAGGTCATCCAGGTGCAGGATTAGGCACCCCTGCCCTAGAGAGTTGTAGTAAAATGAGGGTTCATCCAGGATCAGTAATAAGAGAAAACGTCTGCATTTACTAAATGTATACTGAACTAATTATAAACGCAATATTTAGTTTTTGCCCACATTTTTCATGAGCTGAACTCAAAGATCTAAGACTTTTTCTATGTACACAAAATGCCTATTTCTCTCAAATATTGTTCACAAATCTGTGTTAGTGAGCACTTTTCCTTTGCCGAGATAATCCATCCACCTCACAGGTGTGGCATTGTCAAGATGCTGATTAGACAGCATGATTATTGCACAGGTGTGCCTTAGGTTAGCCACAATAAAAGGCCACTCTAAAATGTGCAGTTTTATAACACAGCACAATGCCACAGATGTCACAAGTTTTGAGGGAGCGTGCAATTGGAATGCTGAATGCAGGAATGTCCACCAGAGCTGTTGCCCGTGAATTGGATGTTCAATTCTCTACCATAATCACCTCCAAAATCATCTGAGACCAGCCACCAGCTGCTGCAATAATCGGCACAAACTGTCAGAATCCGTATCAAGGAAGCTCATCTGCATGCTTGTCATCCTCATCGGGGTCTCGACCTGACTGCAGTTCATCGTCGTAACCTACTTGAGTGGGCAAATGCTCACATTCGACGGAGTCTAGCACTTTGGAGAGGTGTTTCCTTCACTGATGAATCCCGGTTTTCACTGTACAGGGCAGATGGCAGACAGCGTGTATGGCATCGTGTGGGTGAGCGGTTTGCTGATGTCAACGTTGTGGATCGAGTGGCCCATGGTGACGGTGGGGTTATGGTATGGACAGGCGTATGTTATAGACAATGAACACAAGTGAATTTTATTGATGGTATTTTGAATCCACAGAGATACCGTGACGAGATCCTGAGGCCCATTGTTGTGCCATTCATCCATGACCATCATCTCATGTTGCAGCATGATAATGCACGGCCCCATGTTGCAAGGATCTGTACACAATTCCTGGAAGCTGAAAACATCCTGGTTCTTGCATGGCCAGAATACTCACCGGACATGTCACCCATTGAACATGTTTGGGATGCTCTGGATCGGCGTATACAACAACGTGTTCCAGTTCCTGTCAAAATCCAGCAACTTCACACAGCCATTGAAGAGGAGTGGATCAACATTCCAAAGGCCACAATCAACAACCTGATCAACTCTATGCAAAGGAGATGCATTGCACTGTGTGAGGCAAATGGAGGTGACACCAGATACTGACTGATTTTTGGACCCCCAATACAGTAAAACTGGACATTTTGGGGACACTTCATTTCCAGCACAATCATCGACTTGATTGCACAGATATTATTTAAACTGAACTAAGCTGGACAATGCCATTACTAAATTCAATAATGAAATGCATTCAGCTGATAATTGAGTGTTAAATCCTGTCATTTTACATTATTGACACAATTTGCCTATTTTGATATTGTGCAGTGCTTTGTTACAATTTGTATTGTTAAAAGCGCTATATAAATAAAGGTGACTTTAGAGTGGCCTTTTATTGTGGCCAGCCTAAGGCACACCTGTGCAATAATCCGAGATGAGGCAGGGGTTTTACAGCCCTTACTTCATCGTACCCAAGAAAGATGGTGGCCTTCGGCCAATCCTGGATCTGCGAGTCTTGAACTAGGCTTTACACAAGCTCCCATTTAAGATGCTGACGCACAGGTGCATGATCAAATGCATTCAGCCCCAGGATTGGTTTGCAGCGATCGACCTGAAGGATGCTTACTTTCACGTTTCGATCTTTCCGCGACACAGAAAAATTCCTACGGTTTGCGTTCGAAGGTCGGGCATGGCAGTACAGGGTCCTCCCCTTCAGGCTCTCCCGGTTTCTCCGTGTGTTCATGAAGGTCGTAGAAGGTGCCCTTGCCCCGTTACGGGAAGTGGGCATCAGGATCCTCAACTACCTTGATAATTGGCTTATCCTAGCCCAAGGATACACAGGTCACAGGAACTTGGTGCTTCAGCACCTCAGCCAGTTGGGGCTTCGGGTCACCTGGCAAAAGAGCAAGCTCTTCTCTGTGCAGAGAATCTCTTTCCTCAGTGTGGAGTTAGACTCTGTGACTATGATGGCACGCCTCACGGAGGAACGTGCCCAAGCAGTGCTGAACTGCCTGAGTTCCTTCAGAGGCAGGAATGTGGTACCACTGAAACAGTTTCAGAGGCTCCTGGGGCATATGGCAGCTGCAGTCACGCTGCTCGGATTGCTTCATATGAGACCACTTCAGCACTGGCTAAACTCCCGGGTCCCAAGGTGGGTATGGCGCCGCGGTACACTGCGAGTGGGGTATCACCCAGCAGTGTCGCCGCTCCCTCAGCCCCTGGACAGACCTTGCCTTTCTATGGGCCGGGGTGCCCCTAGAACAAGTGTCCCGGCATACTGTTGTCACAACAGATGCCTCCAGCACGGGCTGGGGCGCTACATGCAACGGGCAGGCAGCCTCGGTGCTCTGGACAGGGCCTCGACTGCTTTGGCACATCAACTGCCTAGAGCTGTGGGCAGTGCATTTAGCCTTACGGCAGTTCTGGCCACTGCTGTTGGGCAAGCACGTGCTAGTCCGCACGGACAACACTGCAGCTGTCTCGTACATCAACCGGCTGGGAGGTATACGATCACACCACATGTCACAGCTCGCCTGCCATCTCCTCCTCTGGAGTCACACGCAGTTCAAGTCACTGCGCGCTGTTCACATCCCGGGGAAGCTCAATCGTGCGGCCGACGCGCTCTCATGACAGCTCACTTTCCCCGGAGAGTGGCGACTCCATCCCGAAATGATCCGGCTGATCTGGAGTCGATTCGGGGAAGCTCAGATGGACCTGTTTGCTTCCCCTGAGTCCTCCCACTACCAGCTGTACTTTTCCCTGACCGATGGCCTCCTCGGCACAGACGCACTGGCACACAGCTGGCATCGGGCCTTACGCAAGTATGCGTTTCCCCCAGTGAGCCTACTCGCACAGACACTGTGCAAGCTCAGGGAGGACGAGGAGCAGGTCCTGCTGGTTGCGCCCCATTGGCCCACCCGGACCTGGTTTCCCGAACTAATTTCCCTCGCAACAGCACCTTCCTGGTGCATTCCTCTGAGGAAGGACCTCCTCTTTCAGGGGCTCGGCACCATATGGCACCCGCGTCCAGATCTATGGGACCTCCATGTGTGGGGCCTGGACGGGACATGGCAGACCTGAGCGGTCTACCACCGGCAGTGGTAGAGACCATCATTCAGGCTAGAGCTCCTTCAACAAGGCAAACCTACGCACTGAAATGGAGTCTGTTCGCGAACTGGTGTTCTTCTCGCTGAGAAGACCCCCGAAGATGAACGATTAGAGTAGTGCTTTCTTTCCTGCAAGAAAGGTTGGAGCTTAGGCTGTCACCCTCCACCTTGAGTGGATGTAGTGTATGTAGCCGCTATTGCGGCTCACCACGATGCAGCGGACTGCCGGTCCCTGGGAAAGCATGATCTCATCGTGAGGTTCCTGAAGGGGGCCAGGAGGATGAATCCCTCCAGGTCATCCCTTGTTGCCTCTTGGGACCTCTCTATCGTTCTGGCTGGACTTCAGAGGGGCCCCTTTGAGCCGCTGGACTCAGTTGAGCTGAAGTTCCTGTCTGTTAAGACAGCGCTCCTGACTGTGCTCACTTCCATCAAAAGGGTCGGGGACCTCAAAGCGTTTTCGGTAAGCGAAGAGTGCCTTGAGTTCGGGCCGGTCTACTCTCATGTTTTCTTGAGACCCCGGCCTGGATACGTGCCCAAGGTTCCCACCACGCCCTTCCGCGATCAGGTGGTGAACCTGCAAGCACTGCCCTCGGAGGAGGCAGATCCAGCCTTAGCGTTGCTGTGTCCCGTAAGAGCATTGCGCATATACGTGGACCGCACCCGGAGCTTCAGAAGCTCTGAGCAGCTCTTTGTCTGCCACGGAGCTCAGCAAAAAGGGAAGGCTGTCTCCACACAGAGGTTGGCCCACTGGATAGTGGAGGCCGTCGCCTTGGCATACCAATCTCAAGGCGAGCTGTGCACCCTGGGGGTGAGGGCTCACTCCACTCGGAGTGTTGCCTCCTTCCATGCGTTTGCACACGGCGCCTCTTTGGCAAACATCTGCAGAGCTGCGGGCTGGGTGACACCGAACACCTTCGCAAGATTCTACAATCTCCGCGTTGAGCCAGTTTCTTCACATGTGTTGGGTAACAGGCAATGGGCGGGAAGAACTGGCCGGTGTCACGCTTGCTGCGCCATTCCCCCTCACCCGGGGATACGAGCGCCTTTTTCCTCCTCCAGTTCAGTTCCCCGAACGATGAACCTTGGTGGAATCCTCCAAGCACCCCCGGCAGTCAGACTGGGCAGAGCAATCTGACGCCAGGCCCAGTAATGGTGTTAGCTCGCCCGGGTCTCCGGTCAGCCCCTGTACTGGGCTAGGTGTCCGTATGGCCTGATTCCCCTTCGGGTAATCCCATATGTGTATTCTTTCATGGTAAGGTTTCCCTCACGGTAAACCTGTGTCTTCTCTTTGACAGAGCTTCTGTCAGGTTCTGCTGGCAGCCCTCCTCCCTACTCCTAGGTAGGATCTGCCCCAGAGTCCAGTCTATGTAGCACTGCCCCAAGCCTGGGCCAGTCCATATCAGTGTCTCCACATGCTACCTCCCTTCGGGCAGGATGTGGCCTCCGTAGCGCCCTTCTCTGGAAGGCTCGCTTCCCTGCCGTTACGGAAAGCTGTAACAACAAATAGGAAAGACCTGAAGCCGCCTTTCACTGAAGGTCGAAATCCCTTCCGATTTCCGTGGGGAAAGGAACAGCGGCTTGGCTATCTCCAGCAGCGATGTACTCAGTGGTCCCGGTGGTCACTAAGGTTAGCTAATTTGTGCTGGGGCGATAGGAAGGTTGCAACCTCTTGCATGGCATTTGTCTGTCACACGCTCGCTTGTCAACATCTACATGCCACAAGGTTGTGATGGGGTTCAGCTTGTGGTGCTTTCCATAGGACCCCTATGTCATCACGACATAACTTGTAGTGACCGATAGATAGGGAACGTCTAGGTTACGTACGTAACCCCGGTTCCCTGATGGAGACGTTATGTCCCCATGCCACAATCTTGAACCATCGCTGGTTGCCAGGGACTCGTCTCGGCTCCTCAGCGTAAAACCTAATCAGTGGACGCACCTGTCGCCCTTTCATACCCGTATGCACGGGGAGTGGCTCAGGTATGCAAAATCCACTAGCCAATTTCATTGGCATTTTCTCTTTAGTCAGAGATGATCGGGGCTTCTATGTAAATCCCCTATGTCATCACAGCATAACGTCTCCATTCCCTCCATCAGGGAACGGGAGTTACGTACGTAACCTAGACATTATACACCACCGCTTGGCTCCGAAGCGAAAAGATGAATTAATGCGGTGCACCTGCTGCCTCTTATGCCCGCACTGCGGATGTTGCAGCCAGACGCGAAATACCGCATACCAATGTCCATTGGCTTGTTTAGTTACACTCTAAATTAATTGTTCTCTCTGGTGAGATCCCAATCCGTCGGTCACCGACGTGACTCGGAGTGACCAACTGAAAGGGAACTGCAGTGCTTTGTCAGTACTCTATGTCTGTGTTCGGATAAAACATATACCATTATTTTTTGGGTCCTTACTTTCAAGCTGTGGGTCCGTTTTGGTAACATAAGTGTAAAACAACATTTTCCCCTCTGATTCTTTATTTTTAGAATAGAGTGGAGCATTATCTTTATTATAATAAGATGTATTATTGATAAGCCGTATTCCAGTACTGGTTAAGGGCGTTCCGTTTCCGACATGCACTGTACGCAGTAGAACAATCACAAGAGAGTGGTCATCTGACCAATCAGAGCAGAGTATGCAAAGAAGGGTTTTGGAAATATTAAATATCTTATATTTTATAAGATATAAAAATATTATAATTATTATTATTATTTCTATTTTTTTAAATATTAGTCCGTTTATTACATTTTTTTTGCAGTTTTGGGGGATTTTATGTCATGTTTTTGTGACTATGTTCTTTTCATGCCATGGTTTAGTGTGACATTTTTACAAATTTGTTGGAAAATACAGTTTTACAGGTTCATTTGACAAATTAAATATTTATTTGTGTGAGCATGTGTGTGAATTGTGGATGTTTTAAAATGTTGCTTCTTCATTTCTGTCTATGTGTGTTCCTGTATTGTCTAATTTTTAGGATCAAGTTTATCCGTTTTCTAAAAGTGGTCTCCAAAGACCCAGAAAAACCAGAATGTGACTTTCTTTCCCTCACACCAACATAAAACGATGTATTTTTGTGTATTTGTATTGTATTGTATTGTAGATCTAGAAAGTGTTGGCAATGGTACAGAAGGGTTAACCCTTCACAATTTGTGTTTTTGTGACTCTCTGGGACAGTTTACAAAAATCTAAACTCAGTAATTATTTGCTCATTGATGTTGACTTATTACTTTCTTCATTTTTTGTAACACACACACACACACACACACACACACACACACACACACACACACACACACACACACACACACACACACACACACACACACACACACACACACACACACAGGTCAGCTATAGTCTGGTCAGCTATTCTTGTAGGGACTCTCCATAGGCGTAATTGTTTTTATACTGTTCAAAACATATTTTCTGTCGCCCTACACCGACCCTACACATAAACCTCCCCTGAAACTTAGTGCATTTTTACTTTCTCAACAAAAAAAAAATCTGTAGGATTTATAAGCTTTTGTACCCATGGGGACCTCAATTTAGGTCCCCACCATAACACGAGTCCCCATGAGTCTGTGTGTATTGAGGTCCCACCAGGATATATAAACCTGTACAGACACACACACACTTCAATGTATTGTTAGTAAATAAAGTTTTTTAAAACAAATAAATCTTGATTTATTCTGAATTACTTGTACTGAATTAATTATTCAGTATCTACCCACCACACCCTGCTATACCCATTTGACACCCCTCTCTGGGATAAAGTTTATAAATGTAGAATGTTTTCTGTAAGTTTTAGGACTAGAATGTGGGTTAGGGTTAGGTTACAGAATTATAATTAGCTGTAGCCTATATGACAACTGCAGAAGTATGTTGAATATCCCTGTTAAGATAAGTAAAAGTTTGTGCATTTGAGTATGTGTGAATGTGGGACATCTCACTTGACACCACCATAAAATGGGTCACTGAATTCTGCAACAACCCGCGCAGCGTACCAAGATACAGCCACCATCGTGCAAAGACCTATGGGGAATAAAAAAATATTTATCTCAGTAACTGTATCTTTATATAGATGCTAAGTAAAAGGGGGAAACATGTAGACAATTAAACAATAGAAACTGTTTAAATTCATATGCACACATACTGTAATTCTGCTTACCTGCAGAAATGAAGATAATGCCACCAATGACCATACTCTTGCCTTTTGACTCATCTGTTTTTGACCCAATCTTAATGCACTTCAGCCCCATGGTAGATAAAATTATACCGACCAGCCCCAGGATCAGGGCGATGATCATTAATGCTCGACATGCCTGAATATGAACTAAAAACAAGAAAGAAAAACACAAAACTGAGTTTAGTTTTTGCTTTTTCTGAACCGATTAAAATGAGGATGTGCATATAACTTTGTTGTAACTTTGTTGGGCTGTACAGGTTTAATGTTACAATTCAATACTTACTTTTATAAAAATACTGCTAATTGAAGCTTCAAAATGCTTATAAATGTTTGTTATAAATTAGTGCTTTAGAGTATGCATAAAAAGGACATGATTACAGCTAACAATAATTTGTTTGATACATGATATACTGTTTCAACATGTTTTACATTTTGTATAGAGTGCATTGATGTGGTTAACCATTGCATTGGTGTCTAATATTGTTTTAATTGATATTGGGCTAGTTTTATAGTTTAGGTTAATTTTTTATGATAAATAATGACGAACCTTTAATCTAAAAGTTTTTAAAATAACTTTTTTTTTCTTAGTGTGAAAAATATAAATAATTTGAAATATAAAGAACCTGGAATGGAAAGGTTTTTCATGGAACCATAGATGCCAATAAGGAAATTTTATTTTTAAGAGTATATATATAAAAAAGCCTTTTGCAAAGCAATTGGTTCAGTTTATTTATAGTTCCGAAAAGCTTAATTTCTCCCATCACTGGTTGATATATTTAGAATTTAAGAAAAGTCAGTAATTCTCAAAACATGAAATCAAGAGAAATAAGTGGTGTAGGCAGTTCTCCATATTGTTACAATGCAAAATAGCTGCCAGAGATTGAGATCACAGTGAATGAGTTTTACCAAGTTCCAGGTCCAAGTATAGTTCTTCATAAATACAATAATATAATAATAACCACATTTTATTTTAATTTGCTTCCTACCTGGCAAAGCCAACATGGATTGAAAATCTTGGCAGTTGGCCTTTCCAGAACTGTCCTCGCCACAAGCATGCCACAAGTTCTCATAAAGGCGGTTGAAGCGATCACTGTGCCTTGCAAGCTAGATTTCTTCCAGTAGTCATTAGCCACAGCAAGGCCAGTAGCAATCCAGCCCACCAAACACATGAAGAATCCAATCACTTCTAATGCTGTTGACATTTTTACATCCAACTTCTCATACAAAATGCAAGAAATACAAAATGTTATATGCTAAAATAATGTGCTAGAAACCACACTATCCCTGCTCCTGATACCGGAGTTTGAATAGTTTTTCAGTTGAGCAGCAGGACTTCAACCTTTGCAGAGAGTCATAAAATCATCACCGCAAGAACCCACTCAGGTTATGACGATGCTGTTGATGATGGGCATGATCGTCTAGTGAAGTATATTTACTCTGATAACATCATTACCATGTTTGGTTATTATACGATTTATTTCTGAGAGTCTCTTTCAGTGATTATATTGAAACTAATGTAAAATTGAATTGAAAATATAACTCTCAAAACCTGAGTGTGATAGGCTGTCTCACCAAATCAACAATCCATGCATTTATTTTCCAAACTGCTTGTCCTATATGGTCATGAGAAACCTGGTACATATACAAATGTCTTGGGCCATAGGAAAACACTGGATGTATGGTTAGTCTATTGCAGGAATAACAGATTAACAGCTCTACACACTCAGTCACCAAATTAGTGGACATTTATTGAAAGGTGCACTGACTAACAACACAAATGTACCAATAAGTGTATAATATAAATCTGTAAAAGTTTTTCAGATAAATCTCTAATGAGTGTAATATTGGTGACAACAGTATTGTATTAAATATTATTGTGGATTATAATTGCATTATCATTGATAAAACAGTGATTAAAGTTCACAAGAGAAACTGAAATGTCCTTGCCAATGACTCATGAAACTGAGAGAACACAATGGATGGGATAGATATATAATCCCATCAAATACATACCACATCAGTCCAGATAATATAGACACTATTGAAAAATATTGTCTTATGGACTGCTTTACAGATGGTTTTGTTAACACCCAATAAAGCACACTATAAATTATGTCTTATTCTTTGGTTTCACTGTGACCTGGTTTCAAAAGATATGATTTAATGGCTTTATGGCTTGCCAGTTAATGGTTGATTAACATCATCAGAGCTCAAAGTCCGAACTCCCTCAATAAGCAGATGACTTCAGGCTCTCTCTCTCTCTCTCTCTCTCTCTCATTCCCTACCCATCTTTTTCACTCTCAAACTTAATATCTATTGAACGATAACAGTTTCAGTTTTTGTTTTGTCATATAAAATTTTCATCTTATGTTAGTATACTCATGAAAGGCTATTAGTATTAGCCGGTAATGTATTAGAGTTATGTGTAAATGAGCACTCTTGTAATTTCCATAAATGTTTATTGTCTTATATAATAATCTAAAAACTTTATTTTAAGCACAAATGGCACAGACAATAGCTTTCTGAGCTATTGTTTTGAGGGATAATTGGGCAACACACATGATTACTTTGCTATATAAATGGGGACATTATGGGGCAAGTTACTATATACAGCAAGTTAATGTCATCACAAGGCTTTTTATGGATTGATTAAAATGAGGATGTGCATGTAACTTTGTTGGGGTGTACAGGTTTACTGTTACAGTACTTACAATACAGTACTTACTAGAGTTGAGCCGGATACTCGGCTGAAACGAAAGTATCCGATGCGGATAAAGCACTTTTGCCGAGTAGTATCATACGAGTAATACGAGTCAATATCTGTGCTCGATTGAATAAAATTCTCATTGGGTAGCTGACTGTGTCTGCGCTTCTGTGATAGGCTAGTCACAGCGCCCCTCTCTACACACATACAAGTTTAGGGCCGATCACATATCGCGTCTTATGCGCTCAAGTTCGTTATTTCAAATGTAGAAGCCGGCGCGCTCATAATGGAAGCGCTCGTTTTTTCCAGGCGTCGCGCGTGAGATAAAAACATCTCAACTTTTCAGAATGCAACGCGCCGCACCTTCTTGTAACGGAGAGCGCAGCTGATGGTTGCTTAGCAACGACAAACGCCTCCGGAGCGCAACCGCCCGAGCACTTTGGAAAAAAAGGAGAAAGCAGCGCGCCTAGCGTTTTTAGGCGCGATATGTGAACGACCCCTATTGTGTTGCTCCGCTGCTGCTCACTGCACACACAGAACACTAAGAAGAGAAGAGAACAGCGCTCTCTCTGTCTCTCCCTCTGTCACTCAGGTTCGCAGGTTTTTTCCGTTAACGTTTAGGGTTTCTTCAGCTTCAGGTTTGTTTTTTACTTTGGTTTGTAGTACTTACTTATTAACCAGTAGAATTTTGGTAAACGTGGGGTTTGTTCAGACGTGGTGCTTGGTAGAATTTAATTTTTTTCTTTTTAAACCTTTTAAACCAAGAGAGTGTCTGACACTTTCTTGCTGTATTTCATAAAAAAAGGTAGTGGTGGTATAAAACTATATTACAAATTAATTAGCTACACACACATACCTGGTGTAAAAAAAAAAAAAACCAAAAAAACATTCACACTGATCATAAAAAATTAAAAGTTAAAAAAGAAAGTTATGTTGAGATGAAAACTCTTGTTCATTACATTTTACTTCATAATTGCAACTGTGTTGTATTCATTGTTGCAAAACTTGTTCTGTATATAGTTATTGTTATCGTGATCAAAACCATTGATCTGTCATAAATAGTTTCTAATCAGCAATGATCAAAACCAATATCCTGATGACCCACAATCCCGCCCATGGTTAAAGCCCCGCCGAGGATACAGATACAGATACAGATAATGCTGTACTTGCTCATCCCTAGTACTTACTTAAATTGTATCAACACATATATTTTTTTTCAGCAGGAAATAAAAAAAAAGACCCCAGTATCTGTATATCAGAGATTACACAGTAAAAAATACATTTGTAAAATAACAGATAAAGTACTGGTAGCTCATTACACATAACATTATCCATTCATTTTATGGACATTTCTGTTAGCTCAAAAACACAATGCAATGAAGTATAAAATTCTAAATACTGACAAACACCTGTAAAAAAAATTATATGGAAAATTCCTTCAAATTATACAGTATATTGTGCTCTATTCTTTAAGATTGTTATCATAACTCATTATTACAGAATAAGATTAGGGCCAAGCAATAATAAATAATAAATACATAATACCATCTCGAGATTAAAGTTGATACATTTCAAGAAAGTACTTGTTAAATTTCAAGAAAAAAAGTAGCGATAAATTGTTGAGATTAAACTCAATCAATTTGGAGAATAAAGTTGTTATGTTTTGATAAAAAACTATTTGAACTTCAAAGAGACAAAAGTTTAAATAAAAAATTGAGAATAAACCCATTAAATTACGAGAAGAAAAGTTGTTAGATTTCAAGGAAAAAAGTCAAAATAAAATTTTGAGAATAAACATATTAAATTACGAAAAATAAGTAGTTAAATTTCGAGAAAAAAGTTGAGAACAAACACTCGTATCATGTTAATTTCATCTCATTGGACAGTGTCATTCAACATCTGCAGCAGTAGCTGCTCACTGCAGAACAAAGATCCACATCTAGGGGGTGGATATTTGGTAGGTTTAGGGGTGGAGATGGGTGGGTTTAGGGATCAGGGGGTGGAGACGGGTAGGTTAGGTATATGTAAGGTGGGAGGAGTTGGATCTGGATCAAACCTTGCCCCCTGGATCTTGTGTTCTGCATGCTATAGGGAGGGCTTTGTTGTTCCAGGAAGGCACATCTATTTAATAATTTCAATAAACAAAATCATTGTTATTAAAAATCAATGTTATTATTGCATCCTGTTAATGTACAACAATACTGAGGTGCAAATAGTATCTGCCACTATTTATAAGTATAAATAGCATCTAATTAGCTACTATTTACACTTATTGCAAATATCTGACACTTTTACACAGGACGTAAATATTTAAATTCCAACTGTTGTCACTTAGTGTAAATAGTACATATAACTATTTTCACTGTAAATAAGCATCAATGACAGGGTGACCATTGAGACCGTGTCCATCAATACCCGTGGATGAATTTAAACAGCCCACAGCTTGTCTATTACAGTGGAAATATACAGTAGGCTATTATACAGTATGTGGTAAAATCTAACCACAAATCATGCAGTTTAACAATGTCAACACTGATACAAATTTGTACACAATTTTGAAATAAGGTGTACTATTTTAGCCTTTTGTATCAGGAAAACGTGACACACACATTTGATATCTCATATGCACTGTCAATTCTTTAGCACACACACACACACACACACACACACACAGTTATAATGTGTTACTCAATGTTCAATATGCATATATTGAATCATTATTTTGCTCTGCTACATTACATTAACAACTCTAAACCCAGCTCAGAAAATGCATTTACTCGCATGTCTCGATCAGAATACTATTGAACAGCGCTTCCTCAGAATTGTGAGTTTAGAGAGACTCTCTATACAAATCCCAGATGTCACAGTGATTTAAACTGTTTTGTTTTCGATATCCGTGACACATTCAGCGATAAACGGCAATAACATCCAAACTTGCCCAGAAAAAATCTAAAAGGTTGTGAAAGATGTACATGGCAAAGCTGATGGACATGTTTCACAGCCTTCTTTTCCTGCGTTTTCGTTATTACAATAAGCAATTTTATCCGCATGCAACAAGTGCATCAAGAAGGTTGTGAAAGATGTATACTGTGCGTTATAAGGGACTGTGGTCTCATGTCTTTATCTTCCTGTGACGAAAGTTATTACAAAAGAAAGTTAATTTTGGACATAGCTCATTCCATTTTTTAATAGTAGTTAAAATTGAAGGTTGTGAAAGATGTATACTGTCCAATCTATTGAGGACACTGGTCTCACAATTCCTTTATCTTCCTACTGGAAAGTTATTACAAAATAAAGTTAATTTTACATGAAATTCATTTTTCACCAGTAGAGAAGATAGAAGGATGTGAGACAAGTGTCCATCAATAGAACAGGACAGAGTACATATTTCTAACCTTCCATTTTACCTCTAATAATATAAAGAATTGTTCAAAAAACATAATTTGAATGCACACACACACACACACACACACACACACACACACACACACACACACACACACACACAGCGTTTGGCTTTAATGTGTTGGGGATGTTCAATATGCATATATTCAAAATTGCATATTTTGTCTCACTACATTACATTAACCCTAACTCTAAACCTACCCATCACTTCCCAACAAAGTCAAAGTTGTAAATTTTGGACCCCATTTATTGTAATAATAATAATAATATTAGAATAAATAAATGTACATAGTATGTACAGGTGCATCTCAATAAATTAGAATGTCTTTAAATTAGAATGTCATTCTAAAAGTTGGGGTAAAATGGAAGGTTGTGAAAGATGTACACTGTACCCTTCTTTTGATGGACACTGGTTTCACGTCTGTATCTTTCTGCTGACGAAAGTTATTACTAAAAGAAAGTTAATATTGGACATGCGATTCCCTTTTCTACAAGTAGAGTTAAAATTGAAGATTGTGAAAGATGTATACTGTCCCATTCTATTTAATTGCGCTGGTCTCATGTCTTTATCTTCCTGCTGACGAAAGTTATTACAAAAATGAAGTTAATTTTGGACATGCAATTCTCTTTTTTACCAGTAGGGGTAAAATTGAAGGTTGTGAAAGATGTATACTGTCCGCTTCTATTGATGGACACTGGTCTCATGTCTCTATCTTTCTGGGGACGAAAGTTATTACAAAAAGAAAGTTAATTTTGGACATGAAATTCCATTTTCTACCAGTAGAGTTAAAATTGAAGGTTGTGAAATATGTACACTGTCCCCTTCTATTTGATGGACACTGGTCTCATGTCTCTATCTTCCTGCTGATGAAAATTATTACAAAAGAAAGTAAATTTTGGACATTTTCAACAAGCAAATCCAGTAGGTTTAAAATGGAAGGATGTTAAAGGTGTCCACTGTACCCTTCTATTGATGAACACTGGTCTCATGTCTTTATCTTCCTGCTGACGAAAGTTATTACAAAAAGAAAGTTAATTTTGGACATGAAATTCCATTTTCTACCAGTAGAGTTAAAATTGAAGGTTGTGAAAGATGTATACTGTCCAATTCTATTTAATTGCACTGGTCTCATGTCTTTATCTTCCTGCTGATGAAAGTTATTACAAAAATAAAGTTAATTTTCAACAAGCAAATCATTTTTCTACCAGTAGGTTTAAAATGGAAGGATGTTAAAGGTGTCCACTGTACCCTTCTATTGATGAACACTGGTCTCATATCTTTATCTTCCTGCTGACAAAAGTTATTACAAAAAGAATGTTAATTTTGGACATGCGATTCCCATATCTACAAGTAGAGTTAAAATTGAAGATTGTGAAAGATGTATACTGTCCAATTCTATTTAATTGCACTGGTCTCATATCTTTATCTTCCTGCTGACGAAAGTTATTACAAAAATTAAGATCATTTTGGACATGCAATTCCTTTTTCTACCAGTAGGTGTAAAATGGAAGGATGTGAAAGGTGTCCACTGTCCCACTCTATTGAATGGCACTGGTTTCATGTCACTATTTTCCTACTGACAAAAGTTATTACAAAATAAATATAAATTTTTGGACGTGCAATTCCCTTTTCTACCAGTAGGGGTATAATGGAAGGTTGTGAAAGATGTACACTGTCCCCTGCTATTGATGGACACTTGTCTCACATCTCTATCATTTTGCTGACGAAAGTTATTACAAAAAGAACGTTAAATTTGGACGTGCAATTCCCTTTTTGAACAGTAGGGGTAAAATGGAAGGTTGTGAAATATGTACACTGTCCCCTTCTATTGATGGACACTTGTCTCATATCTCTATCTTTCTGCTGACAAAATTTTAACTAAAAGAAAGTAAATTTTGGACATGCGATTCCCTTTTTTAACAGTAGGTTTAAAATGGAAGGATGTTAAAGGTGTCCATTGTACCCTTCTATTGATGAACACTGGTCTCATATCTTTATCTTCCTGCTGACGAAAGTTATTACAAAAATTAAGATCATTTTGGACATGCAATTCCTTTTTCTACCAGTAGGTGTAAAATGGAAGGATGTGAAAGGTGTCCACTGTCCCACTCTATTGAATGGCACTGGTTTCATGTCACTATATTCCTACTGACAAAAGTTATTACAAAATAAATATAATTTTGGACGTGCAATTCCCTTTTCTACCAGTAGGGGTAAAATGCAAGGTTGTGAAAGATGTACACTGTCCCCTTCTATTGATGGACACTGGTCTCATGTCTCTATCTGTCTGGGGACGAAAGTTATTACAAAAAGAATGTTAATTTTGGACATGCAATTCCCTTTTTTTTAAGTTGGGGTAAAATGGAAGGTTGTTAAAGATGTACACTGCCCCCCTCCATTGATGGACACTGGTCTCACGTCTCTATGTTTCTGCTGACGAAAGTTATTACTAAAAGAAAGTTCATTTTGGACATGCAAATCATTTTTCTACTAGTAGGTTTAAAATGGAAGGATGTTAAAGGTGTCCATTGTACCCTTCTATTGATGAACACTGGTCTCATATCTTTATCTTCCTGCTGACGAAAGTTATTACAAAAATTAAGATCATTTTGGACATGCAATTCCCTTTTCTACAGGTAGGTGTAAAATGGAAGGATGTGAAAGGTGTCCACTGTCCCACTCTATTGAATGGCACTAGTTTCATGTCACTATCTTCCTACTGACAAAAGTTATTACAAAATAAATATAAATTTTTGGACGTGCAATTCCCTTTTCTACCAGTAGGGGTATAATGGAAGGTTGTGAAAGATGTACACTGTCCCCTGCTATTGATGGACACTTGTCTCACATCTCTATCATTTTGCTGACGAAAGTTATTACAAAAAGAACGTTAAATTTGGACGTGCAATTCCCTTTTTGAACAGTAGGGGTAAAATGGAAGGTTGTGAAATATGTACACTGTCCCCTTCTATTGATGGACACTTGTCTCATATCTCTATCTTTCTGCTGACAAAATTTGAACTAAAAGAAAGTAAATTTTGGACATGCGATTCCCTTTCTACCAGTAGAGTTAAAATTGAAGGATGTGAAAGTTGTCCCCAGGCCCCTTCTATTGATTAACACTGGTCTCACATCTCTATCTTTTTGGGGACAAAAGTTATTATAAAAAGAAAGTTCATTTTGGACGTGCAATTCCCTTTTCTACCATTAGGGTTAAAATGGAAAGTTGTTAAAGGTGTCCACTGTCCCACTCTATTGAATGGCACTGGTCTCATGTCTCTATCTTCCTGCTGACAAAAGTTATTACAAAATAAATATATATTTTTGGACGTGCAGTTCTCTTTTCTACCAGTAGGGGTAAAATGGAAGGTTGTGAAATATGTACACTGTCCCCTTCTATTGATGGACACTTGTATTACATCTCTTTCTTTCTGCTGACGAAAGTTATTACAAAAATATTGTTATTTTGGATGTGAATTTCGCTTTCTTACCACTAGGGTTAACATGGAAGGTTGTGAAAGATGTACACTGTCCCCTTCTATTGATGGACACTGGTCTCATGTCTCTATCTGTCTGGGGATGAAAGTTATTACAAAAGAATGTTAATTTTGGACATACAATTCCTTTTCTACCAGTAGGTTAAAATGGAAGGATGTGAAAGGTGTCCCTGTCCCTTCTATTGATGGACACTGGTCTCACATCTCTATCTTTTGACAAAAGTTATTACAAAATAATGTTCATTTTGGACATGCAATTCCCTTTTCTACCAGTAGGGTTAAAATGAAGGATGTTGTTAAAGGTGTCCACTGTCCCCTTCTATTGAATGGCACTGGTCTCATGTCTCTATCTTCCTGGACAAAAGTTATTACAAAATAAATATAATTTTTGGACGTGCAATTCTCTTTTCTACTAGTAGGGGTAAAATGGAAGGTTGTGAAAGATGTACACTGTCCCCTTCTATTGATGGACACTGGTCTCATGTCTCTATCTTTCTGCTGACGAAAGTTATTACAAAAATAAAGTTAATTTTGGACATGCAATTCCATTTTTTACCAGTAGGTGTAAAATGGAAGGTTGTGAAAGATGTACACTGTCCCTTCTATTGATGGACACTGGTCTCATATCTCTATCTGTCTGGGGACAAAGTTATTACAAAAGAATGTTAATTTTGGACATGCAATTCCCTTTTTTACCAGTAGGGTAAAATGGAAGGTTGTGAAAGATGTACACTGTCCCCTTCTATTGATGGACACTGGTCTCATGTCTCTATCTTCCTGCTGACGAAAGTTATTACAAAAAGAATGTTAATTTTGGACATGCAATTCCTTTTCTACCAGTAGGGTAAAATGGAAGGTTGTGAAAGATGTACACTGTCCCCTTCTATTGATGGACACTGGTCTCATGTCTCTATCTGTCTTGACAAAGTTATTACAAAAGAATGTTAATTTTGGACATGCAATTCCTTTTTTTTTTTAAGTTGGGGTAAAATGGAAGGTTGTTAAAGATGTACACTGTCCCCCCTATTGATGGACACTTGGTCTCATCTCTATCTTTCTGCTGACGAAAGTTATTACTAAAAGAAAGTTCATTTTGGACATGCAAATCATTTTTCTACCAGTAGGTTTAAAATGGAAGGATGTTAAAGATGTCCATTGTCCCCTTCTATTGATGGACACTGGTCTCATATCTCTATCTTCCTGCTGACAAAAGTTATTACAAAAATTAAGTTCATTTTGGACATGCAATTCCCTTTTCTACCAGGTAGGTTAAAATGGAAGGATGTGAAAGGTGTCCACTGTCCCACTCTATTGAATGGCACTGGTCTCATGTCACTATCTTCCTGCTGACAAAAGTTATTACAAAATAAATATATATTTTTGGACGTGCAATTCTCTTTTCTACCAGTAGGGGTAAAATGGAAGGTTGTGAAAGATGTACACTGTCCCCTTCTATTGATGGACACTTGTCTCACATCTCTATCTTTCTGCTGACGAAAGTTATTACAAAAAGAACACGTTAAATTTGGACGTGCAATTCCTTTTTAACAGTAGGGGTAAAATGGAAGGTTGTGAAATATGTACACTGTCCCTTCTATTGATGGACACTTGTCTCATATCTCTATCTTTCTGCTGACAAAATTTGAACTAAAAGAAAGTAAATTTTGGACATGCAATTCCCTTTCTACCAGTAGAGTTAAAATGGAAGGATGTGAAAGTTGTCCCCAGGCCCCTTCTATTGATTAACACTGGTCTCACATCTCTATCTTTTGGGGACAAAAGTTATTATAAAAGAAAGTTCATTTGGACGTGCAATTCCTTTTCTACCATTAGGGTTAAAATGGAAAGTTGTTAAAGGTGTCCACTGTCACTCTATTGAATGGCACTGGTCTCATGTCTCTATCTTCCTGCTGACAAAAGTTATTACAAAATAAATATATATTTTGGACGTGCAGTTCTCTTTTCTACCAGTAGGGGTAAAATGGAAGGTTGTGAAATATGTACACTGTCCCCTTCTATTGATGGACACTTGTATTACATCTCTTTCTTTCTGCTGGCCGAAAGTTATTACAAAAATAGTTATTTTGGATGTGAATTTCGCTTTCTTACCACTAGGGTTAACATGGAAGGTTGTGAAAGATGTACACTGTCCCCTTCTATTGATGGACACTGGTCTCATGTCTCTATCTGTCTGGGGATGAAAGTTATTACAAAAAGAATGTTAATTTTGGACATGCAATTCCCTTTTTTTAAAGTTGGGGTAAAATGGAAGATTGTGAAAGATGTACACTGTCCCCTTCTATTGATGGACACTTGTCTCACATCTCTATCATTTTGCTGACGAAAGTTATTACAAAAATAACGTTAAATTTGGACGTGCAATTCCATTTTTTAACAGTAGGTTTAAAATGGAAGGATGTTAAAGGTGTCCATTGTACCCTTCTATTGATGAACACTGGTCTCATATCTTTATCTTCCTGCTGACGAAAGTTATTACAAAAATTAAGATCATTTTGGACATGCAATTCCTTTTTCTACCAGTAGGTGTAAAATGGAAGGATGTGAAAGGTGTCCACTGTCCCACTCTATTGAATGGCACTGGTTTCATGTCACTATCTTCCTACTGACAAAAGTTATTACAAAATAAATATAATTTTTGGGACGTGCAATTCCCTTTTCTACCAGTAGGGGTAAAATGCAAGGTTGTGAAAGATGTACACTGTCCCCTTCTATTGATGGACACTTGTCTCACATCTCTATCTGTCTGACGAAAGTTATTACAAAAGAATGTTAATTTGGACATGCAATTCCCAGTAGGGGTAAAATGGAAGGTTGTTATGTACACTGTCCCCCTATTGATGGACACTTGTCTCATCTCTATCTTTCTGCTGATGAAAGTTATTACTAAAAGAAAGTTAAATTTTGGACATGCTTCTACCAGTAGAGTTAAAATGGAAGGATGTGCCTTCTATTGATGAACACTGGTCTCATATCTTTATCTTCCTGCTGACAAAAGTTATTACAAAAATAAAGTGAATTTTGGACATGCAATTCCTTTTCTACCAGTAGGGGTAAAATGGAAAGTTGTGAAAGGTGTCCACTGTCCCACTCTATTGAATGGCACTGGTCTAATGTTTCTATCTTCCTGCTGACAAAAGCTATTACAAAAGAAAGTTAATTTTGGACATGCAATTCCCTTTTCTACCAGTAGGGGTAAAATGGAAGGTTGTGAAAGATGTACACTGTCCCCTTCTATTGATGGACACTGGTCTCATGTCTCTATCTTCCTGCTGACGAAAGTTATTACAAAAAGAATGTTAATTTTGGACATGCAATTCCCTTTCTACCAGTAGGGGTAAAATGGAAGGTTGTGAAAGATGTACACTGTCCCCTCTATTGATGGACACTGGTCTCATCTCTATCATTTCCTGTTGACGAAAGTTATTACAAAAAAAAAGTTAAATTTGGACATGCAATTCCCTTTTTAACAGTAGGGGTAAAATGGAAGGTTGTGAAATATGTACACTGTCCCCTTCTATTGATGGACACTTGTCTCATATCTCTATCTTTCTGCTGACAAAAGTTATGAACTAAAAGAAAGTAAATTTTGGACATGTGATTCCCTTTCTACCAGTAGAGTTAAAATGGAAGGATGTGAAAGTTGTCCCAGGCCCCTTCTATTGATTAACACTGGTCTCACATCTCTATCTTCCTGTTGACAAAAGTTATTACAAAAAGAAAGTTCATTTGGACATGCAATTCTTTTCTACCACTTAGGGGTTAAAATGGAAGGAGGTTGTTGAAAGGTGTCCACTGTCCCACTCTATTGAATGGCACTGGTCTCATGTCTCTATCTTCCTGCTGACAAAAGTTATTACAAAATAAATATATATTTTTGGATGTGCAGTTCTCTTTTCTACCAGTAGGGGTAAAATGGAAGGTTGTGAAATATGTAAACTGTCCCCTTCTATTGATGGACACTTGTATTACATCTCTTTCTTTCTGCTGACGAAAGTTATTACAAAAATAAAGTTATTTTGGATGTGAATTTCACTTTCTTACCACTAGGGTTAACATGGAAGGTTGTGAAAGATGTACACTGTCCCCTTCTATTGATGGACACTGGTCTCATGTCTCTATCTGTCTGGGGACGAAAGTTATTACAAAAAGAATGTTAATTTTGGACATGCAATTCCTTTTTTTTTTTAAGTTGGGGTAAAATGGAAGATTGTGAAAGATGTACACTGTCCCCTTCTATTGATGGACACTGGTCTCATGTCTCTATCTGTCTGGGGACGAAAGTTATTACAAAAAGAATGTTAATTTTGGACATGCAATTCCCTTTTTTTTAAGTTGGGGTAAAATGGAAGGTTGTTAAAGATGTACACTGCCCCCCTCCATTGATGGACACTGGTCTCACGTCTCTATGTTTCTGCTGACGAAAGTTATTACTAAAAGAAAGTTCATTTTGGACATGCAAATCATTTTTCTACCAGTAGGTTTAAAATGGAAGGATGTTAAAGATGTCCATTGTACCCTTATATTGATGAACACTGGTCTCATATCTTTATCTTCCTGCTGACGAAAGTTATTAAAAAAATTAAGATCATTTTGGACATGCAATTCCCTTTTCTACAGGTAGGTGTAAAATGGAAGGATGTGAAAGGTGTCCACTGTCCCACTCTATTGAATGGCACTGGTTTCATGTCACTATCTTCCTACTGACAAAAGTTATTACAAAATAAATATAAATTTTTGAACGTGCAATTCCCTTTTCTACCAGTAGGGGTATAATGGAAGGTTGTGAAAGATGTACACTGTCCCCTGCTATTGATGGACACTTGTCTCACATCTCTATCATTTTGCTGATGAAAGTTATTACAAAAAGAACGTTAAATTTGGACGTGCAATTCCCTTTTTTAACAGTAGGGGTAAAATGGAAGGTTGTGATATATGTACACTGTCCCCTTCTATTGATGGACACTTGTCTCATATCTCTATCTTTCTGCTGACAAAATTTGAACTAAAAGAAAGTAAATTTTGGACATGCGATTCCCTTTCTACCAGTAGAGTTAAAATTGAAGGATGTGAAAGTTGTCCCCAGGCCCCTTCTATTGATTAACACTGGTCTCACATCTCTATCTTTTTGGGGACAAAAGTTATTATAAAAAGAAAGTTCATTTTGGACGTGCAATTCCCTTTTCTACCATTAGGGTTAAAATGGAAAGTTGTTAAAGGTGTCCACTGTCCCACTCTATTGAATGGCACTGGTCTCATGTCTCTATCTTCCTGCTGACAAAAGTTATTACAAAATAAATATATATTTTTGGACGTGCAGTTCTCTTTTCTACCAGTAGGGGTAAAATGGAAGGTTGTGAAATATGTACACTGTCCCCTTCTATTGATGGACACTTGTATTACATCTCTTTCTTTCTGCTGACGAAAGTTATTACAAAAATAAAGTTATTTTGGATGTGAATTTCACTTTCTTACCACTAGGGTTAACATGGAAGGTTGTGAAAGATGTACACTGTCCCCTTCTATTGATGGACACTGGTCTCATGTCTCTATCTGTCTGGGGACGAAAGTTATTACAAAAAGAATGTTAATTTTGGACATGCAATTCCCTTTTTTTTTAAGTTGGGGTAAAATGGAAGATTGTGAAAGATGTACACTGTCCCCTTCTATTGATGGACACTTGTCTCACATCTCTATCATTTTGCTGACGAAAGTTATTACAAAAAGAACATTAAATTTGGACGTGCAATTCCCTTTTTTAACATTAGGTTTAAAATGGAAGGATGTTAAAGGTGTCCATTGTACCCTTCTATTGATGAACACTGGTCTCATATCTTTATCTTCCTGCTGACGAAAGTTATTACAAAAATTAAGATCATTTTGGACATGCAATTCCTTTTTCTACCAGTAGGTGTAAAATGGAAGGATGTGAAAGGTGTCCACTGTCCCACTCTATTGAATGGCACTGGTTTCATGTCACTATCTTCCTACTGACAAAAGTTATTACAAAATAAATATAAATTTTTGGACGTGCAATTCCCTTTTCTACCAGTAGGGGTATAATGGAAGGTTGTGAAAGATGTACACTGTCCCCTGCTATTGATGGACACTTGTCTCACATCTCTATCATTTTGCTGACGAAAGTTATTACAAAAAGAACGTTAAATTTGGACGTGCAATTCCCTTTTTTAACAGTAGGGGTAAAATGGAAGGTTGTGAAATATGTACACTGTCCCCTTCTATTGATGGACACTTGTCTCATATCTCTATCTTTCTGCTGAAAAAATTTTAACTAAAAGAAAGTTAATTTTGGACATGCGATTCCCTTTTCTACCAGTAGAGTTAAAATTGAAGATTGTGAAAGATGTATACTGTCCCATTCTATTTAATTGCACTGGCCTCATGTCTTTATCTTCCTGTTGACGAAAGTTATTACAAAAATAAAGTTAATTTTGGACATGCAATTCCCTTTTCTACCAGTAGGTGTAAAATGGAAGGTTGTGAAAGGTGTCCACTGTCCCCTTCTGTTGATGGAAACTGGTCTCACGTCTCTATGTTTCTGCTGACGAAAGTTATTACAAAAATAAAGTAAATTTTCGACATGCAATTCCTTTTTCTACCAGTAGGTGTAAAATGGAAGGTTGTGAAAGGTGTCCACTGTCCCCTCTATTGAATGGCACTGGTCTCATGTCTTGGTCTCCCTGATGTAAAACGTTATTACAAATAGAATGTTAATTTGGACATGAAATTCTCTTTTCTACCACTAGGGGTAAAATGGAAGGTTTTGAAAGATGTACACTGTCCCCTTTTATTGATGGACACTGGTCTTATGCCTCTATCTTCCTGCTGACGAACGTTATTACAAAAATAATGTTAATTTTTGACATGCAATTCCCTTTTCCACCAGAAGGGGTAAAATGGAAGGTTGTGAAAAATGTACACTGTCCCCTTCTATTGATGGACACTGGTCTCACGTCTTTATCTTCCTGCTGACAAAAGTTATTACAAATAGAATGTTCATTTTGGACATGCAATTCCTTTTCTACCGCTAGGGTTAAAATGGAAGGTTATGAAAGATATCGACTTTGCCACTCTACTGATTGACACTGGTCTCATGTCTATTAACCTGCTGACAAAAGTTATTATAAATAGAATGTTAATTTTGGACGTGCAATTCCCTTTTCTACCAGAAGGGGTAAAATAAAAGGTTGTGAAAGATTTTCACTGCCCCCTTCTATTGATGGACACTGGTCTCATGTCTCTATCTTCCTGCTGACGAAAGTTATTACAAAAAGAAAGTAAATGTTTTATATGCAATTCCCCTTTCTAACAGTAGGTGTAAAATGGAAGGTTGTGAAAAATATCCACTGTCCCCTCTCTTGATTTACACTGGTCTCATATCTATAGGCCCTTTAACTAAAAAGCTATTACAAAAATACCGCCCAGTGAGCTATAGCAAAAATACGAAGAAAACTTGCACTTTCCCCATGGCCCCTTACTGAAAGCTCCGCAGAGAGCGAGCTCTCCCGGCTTGATGCACATTGAGACTGCTTGTGCCGGCTACTCCTTATTACATCAAGCGAAAACTGAAAAAGAAGGCTGTGAAACTTGATCAGCTTTTCCCTTTTGGCGGTCACACTGTTTAGTTTTTTTTTGGGAAAGATTTGGAGTTATTGCCGTTTATTGCTGAATGTGTCACGAATATCGAAAACAAAACCAACTTAACCCCGCTATCATATCATACGCTACTCCCCAGCTCATTACTCTCAAACTCACCCCACTGCAGACGCTGAATAAAACTGTCCAATGAGATGCAATGAACATGAAGAAATTTTTTTCTCACAATATAACAACCTTTTCCTCATAATTTAATGACTTTAAACTTGAGATGCTTTTATTTTTTTATATCGCTTGGCCCTAATCCTTTTCTGTACGTTATAGTAGCCTTTGTAATGACTGGCATTAATTGTCTGTCTCATACTTGTGATGGGTGTTGAACCTTCAAAATACATACATTTTTGCTTCAAATCAGTGCTTTAAAGTGTGCATCGAACAGACATGATTACAGCAAACAAGAATTTTTTGTTACATGATGTTTCAACATGTTTTAATTTTTGGAGTGCAACTAGGGGCATTAACATTGTTAACCAATAAATTGGTGTCTAATATGGTTTTCATTTATCTTGGGTCAGTTTTATAATTTATAATGACAAATAATGACAAACCTTTCTTCCAAAATTTCTTACGAAAGCCATTTTTTTCTTAGTGTGAAAAAAATTAAGAACTTAAAAATTCTAAACTAAATATTAAGAAGCAGTGATAGCACAGAGAATAACTTTCTGAGCTATTGCTGTTTCTTATATACATCAAGTTATTGGCAACACTAGGCTTTTTTTCTGGGCTCGTTGTATACAGGGGAACTGTTAAAAGGGGGGTGGGGGGAGGGAAGGCTACTCCCTGATCAGAGATTGGGTCTGATGCTACCTCAGTGCCACTTTTAATGTCAAAACAGTTTTTGTGTAATTTGTGGAATAAAAATGTTTTGTTTTGAAGTTAAAACATGTTGTTATTAGTGTTATTATTTTGAATTTATTACTTCTAATTCATGAGGTTATTATTAAATTATAGATGTACATTTCTGATATCTCTGTTCTTCATTAAAATGTATAGACTCTAAGTTCTGCTGATTCTGCGGCTCCAGTTCACAAGTTCGCTTGCCCATCTAGTCGTGATGGTTAATGATAAATTAATATTACATTACATTTACATTTAGTCATTTTGCAGACGTTTTTATCCGAAGCGACTTACATTTGGGGAATACATAAAGCGATTCATCTTGAAGAGGCAAACAGACAGAGGAAGTGCCCATAACACCAAGTCTCAGGCATTGTTCAAATAAGTACAAGCTAGCAAGGGAAGGAGAGAAAGATAAAGAGAAAGATTAAGATTTAGAAAAAGGGAAAGTATATATATATTAAAAAAAAATGTATGATGAAGTCATGTAGTGTTGAAAGAGATGAATTTTCAGGTGTTGCTTGAAGATTGACAGGGATCCAGCATTCCGGATGGGGGTGGGAATATCACTCCACCAGCCAGGAATGGTGAACGAGAATTTTCTGGAGAGTGATTTTGAGCCTCTCTGTCATGGTACCATGAGGCGTCGCTCACTAGCAGATCTCAGACTTCTGGAGGGGATGTGGATTCATAATAGTGAGTGAAAGTAGGTGGGTGCTGAGCCTGTGGTTGTTCTATATGCAAGCATCAGTGTCTTGAACCGGATGCGAGCTGCAACTGGTAGCCAGTGCAAGGAGACAAAGAGAGGTGTAACATGGGCTCTTTTGGGCTCGTTGAAGACCAGTCGTGCCACTGCATTCTGAATCATTTGTAGAGGTTTGATTGTGTTTGATGGAAGTCCAGCCAGAAGAGCATTGCAGTAGTCCAGCCTATAAATGACAAGGGCCTGGACAAGAAGTTGTGCAGCATGCTCTGTCAGAAAGGGCCTGATCTTTCTGATGTTGTGTAGTGCAAATCTGCAAGACCGAGCAGTCTTTGCAATGTGCTCTTTGAAGGTCAGCTGGTCATCAAAGATTACACCAAGATTTCTGACCGAAGCTGATGGGGTAATTGTTGATGAACCTAACTGAATTGTGAAATCATGCTTTAGAGTTGGAGTGGCAGGGAGGACAAGAAGCTCAGTCTTTGCCAGGTTGAGCTGTAGGTGATGTTCTTTCATCCATGCCGAGATGTCTGCCAGGCAGTCTGAGATCCATGCAGCTACCGTTGGATCATCTGGTCAAAATGAAAGATAGAGCTGTGTGTCATCAGCGTAGAAATGGTAGGAGAAATATTAATTGATTTAATATTAATTTGATAAATTAAACTTGGCTTTCTGTCTTTAATGGAGGCTCGAACCCGAGGCTCGGCTTGAGTGCAGAGTTCAACCCCCCGTTGAGGTACTACTTATAGGGAGAATTACAGAAACAGAGGAGGAGATGGGGAGGTGAAGAATTGATGCTGGGACGGTGCAATGAGTGCTGCTTATATAGGCTCACAATGATGACTGAAAGGACTTAATGAGTAGGCTCCTCCCGAACCCACGTTTGGAACTTCATTTAGCCTCAGCAGATTTATTCACACAGCCATATTTGTGATTACACCAGATAAATAAAACATATAGACAGAATTGATAAAACCATTCAGATCGAATTCACACTGTTATTATGGTCAATATTCAATTAAAATATAGGAAATTAAATATGTATATGGGCCATTCTACAGAATTGGTCCAAACTGCTGTCCCACAACCAAAAAAAACTAATTTAAAAAGCATTTAAGTAATCAAATCTTAGATGTTTCCTAAGATCCCTCTATTATCTGTTGAAACCCTAATATTTAATATATATATATATATATATGGCAGGTGTTCGCTAACCTCATCAGACATTATAGGAGAACATTTAGAGCTGATAAACTCGCAAATGGAGGTTTCAAAAATTATTGAATAAAACGGAGCCATTAATTGTGGCCAATGTGTATTAGAGAAAAACATTTATTTCATAATGCTATTTCATACCATTTTTAATTATTATTCTCTAATGAAAGGTTCGATTTTTGTGATTTAAAAACACCCAGATTAAAACGATTAACAATGCAGATTAATTTTAACGGCATTCTTTGATCATATTTACCAAGGGTGCCAATAATTATGATCAGGACTGTATATGTAGCCTATATACAGTGCCCTCCACTAATATTGGCACCCTTCTTAAATATGAGCAAAGGTGGCAGTGAAAATAAATCTATATTGTTTATCATTTTTATCTTTCACTAAACAAATTCCAACCTATCATATAAATTAAAGAATTGAAGGTGGGGGGAAAATCTAATTTCTCCTATAATGGCTATGGCTGAGTTTGGAGAACACCTGATAAGAAATCAGAGACCATTTTCTTCATACAGAATCTCTGCAGATCCTTCAGATTCACAGCTCCATTTTAATACTTCTTCTCTTCATTTCACCTCATTCATTTTCTGTAGGGTTCAGGCCAGAGGACAGGGACAGCCATGCTAAAAGATTCATTTTGTGCTCAGTGACCCATTTTTGTGTTTATTTTAATGTTTTCTTTTATTGTTGTCCTGGTGGAAGATCCAAACATGGCCCATTATAAGATTTCTAACAGAGGCAGTCAGGTTTAGATTTTGTATCTGTAGGTATTTGATAGAATCCATGATGCCATGCATCTGAAAAAGGTGTTCAGGGGCCTATACCATGAAGCCGGATTTGCTGGCTAGCCAGGTAAGTTTCAGTTTAGTTTGCACAAATCCTGGGTTTTAGGTACCATGAAAGTGGCTTGGCTTTTAGCTGTGTTCATTTCCATAGTAACTTACACACTCCACGGCTAACCTGCTCCGGTGCAAGTTATGTTCTGAGTTAGAGATCTCAAACTGAAATTACACCAATCAGATGACACATATCTGACACAAAAAAGTCACTCCCCAGTTTCTCTTCCTACAAATTAAAGGGCACTATGAAGTAAAAAAACAAAAAACTAAAACAACAAAATTGTCTGGCTTTACTGATTATTACAATTTACATATGATTTATATAATTATAATATTATTTACATTATTATTACTATATTACACACAAGTACGGAAGTTCTAAGCGGCCATGCATTATTATAATTTTTCCGTCTTGTTTTCTTGTGATCACGACATAACGAAAGTTGTTTTGTCGTTATCACGACTTAATGTTCTCGTGATCTCGACATAACGAAAGTTGTTTTGTCGTTATCACGACTTTTAATTTTCTCTGTGTATTCGGCATGAGAAAATGCTATAGAAGCAGCATCATCGCAGCATCATGGATGATTGTATTCGCTTTTACTTTTGATCAGGGACTCACTCAAACTGAAATAGCTCTGTGTCTGTCAGTGATTGACGACTTACACATAAGTGTTCGACACTTGAGAAGGAGGCTGTCGGGTCTGCAACTTTATCGTCGAAGACAATATAGCGACCCTGAGCGTGTAGCAGTCACGTAGTCAAATTCAATTTCCTCGGGGCGCTCTCTCTCAATGCAGAGATAAAGTCCATATTTGCTGCAGGAAATTAGTAACTTTATGATGGAGATATCAGCGCCTAGCGTACACCATAATATTCGCCAGAAACATTCACAAGGTGCGGGATTTTCTCGCGATAGCTACAATTACGTCGTGAGAAAACGGTTTTTACGTTGAGATCCACAACTTTCGTTATGTCGAGATAACGACAAAACAACTTTCGTTATGTCGAGATCACGAGAAAATTAAGTCGTGATAACGACAAAACAACTTTCGTTATGTCGAGATCACGAGAAAATTAAGTCGTGATCACGAGAAAACAAGACAGAAAAATTATAATAATGCATGGCCGCTTAGAACTTCCGTACACAAGCACATTTTGTTTAACAATTATTATAAAGCATTTATTTTAAATTAATATGAACATATGAAGAGCTCTTTTCCAAAACGCTATAAATCAATTTTAATAGTTTTCATGAAAATGACATTTTTTTACCTAGACCCATACATTTTGTTAATATTCAATTTATCATGTTAAAATGGTCTGTTGGCTCAGTCTGAACATGTTAAACAATGATTGTTAAACCCCCCCGGGTCCGCACCATCACACCGAGCGGGTCTCGAACCCGGGTTTCCGGCGCGGGATGCTCTAACAAGGAACGTCAAAGGCTACAGCTTTTAGCGTCAGTCGGTAGAGTGCCTCTTTGTGAGGTCAGGAGAGTGAGGTACATTTTAAACAAGGAAATATAGCGATTTGGCATGAAACATTGATGGAGCAGTGAATAGGTTCAGTACACAGCAAAATGGCATGACGAACGATTTAAATTTGGCGTTTATTGCGTTTTGGAAAAGAGCTCTTCATATAAAGATCATATGTAATAAAAATAAGTGGTAGAATCATTAGATAACACTTCAAAAATGGATACATATGACCTTACATGTTTGAGTCTCTATCACTATAATATCAACTATATAAATTAACTTTACAAGTTTCACTTGTGACTGCACTGATAGAGCAAGATAACTTCCTTTATTTAAGTACTTCAATAAAAATGTGTTTAAATTCCTCATATTCTTTAATCTCTTAACCTTTAACAAAAGAGTTTTGAATATCGCTGGGTCTCTCGCAAGAAGTGATTCACACTTGCTCTGTGTTGTGATTGACTCTTCACTGCTGATGTCACACATTCATGTGCACGCACTCCATTAACTCAGGATCAAGCCTGAGTTGACAGAGAAAACTGATGATTAGCTTCATGGTACCAACAAAGACAGATTGGAGTTGTTTGGTTTTGTCAACTCAAAACGTATCCTATAACTCTGAATTTGTTAATCTACAATAATGGGTTAGGGTTAGGCCCTGGTACAGGCCCCTGGACCTCTGGCAGAAAAACAGGCCCACAACATCCAGCAGTATATTTAACCATTGACATGGGGTACTTTTTATTCCTGTTTGTACTAAACTCATCTGGTGGGTTTGCTGCCAAAAAAATATACGCGGCGAAGCAGACGCGCGACCGGGTTGATTCCGTTCAAGCAGTTGCACGTGAGGATAGGAGTACAGTCACGGACTTAAGAAATCAGCTGGAGCGACTCACCGAGAAGATGACGGATATGGAGGATAGGAGCAGGAGAAACAACGTGCGGCTGGTGGGGTTGCCAGAAGGGGCGGAGGGCTCCAACGCGGCTGGTTTCCTTAGAGTTAATCTTTCCAAGTGGATTCCTTCACTGAAAGGCCGTGACATTGAGCTTGACTGGGCACATCGTGTGTATGACGGAGGAAGAGGCTATGATCGGCTGCGTACTCTCATCTTCCGTGTACTAAGATGGCATGACAGATCGGAGATCCTGAAAGGTGCTCGGCAGGCTTATCCGGTGAAATGCGCACAGGACAATGTCACACTACTATTTTTTCCCGACTTTAGTCCAGCCACAACTACCAGGAGAAAGGCCTTTAATCCGGTTTTGAAGAAGATGACTTCACTTGGTCTCCAGCCCTTCCTCATCTATTCGGCGGTAATTAAACTACGGCACAAAGGGGAGCAGAAAAGTTTCGACTCTTCTCAGAAAGCGGAGGATTTTATCAGCTCCCTGTTTCAGCAGAAGACGTATGCCACGGCTCTACGGGAAGGCAATGGGAAAACAGCGGCCACCATCTCTCCGAACCGGCGGGAGGGTCTTGATGTCCGGGATGAAGGTGGTCCTAGCTGCCCAGTAGGGGAAGATGGCAGGATGGACATGGATGCTTGCTGAACCTGTTTTTTCCCTTTTCTTCTCTCCTCTCTTATAATGGGATATTGTCCCTCCCAGCTAACCATAATACGTGATTGTTACGTAACTGCAACATAATTTGATGACCAAAATTTCATTGTGACAACGTAACTAGTTACTCTGTTTGTCCATTCTGGTCTCCCATGCCATCAATTTTTCCTTTGTAAAGCCGTGAGCTTCTCCATGATAGAATCCATATTGCAGTTAATAGTCTCAGTCTCAATGCTGACCGCTCTTCCCACTGCTTCAATCATAACGGGCAGCCTTGTGAAGCTTTGTACAGCCTTCCCCGTTTTCTGAATTCTTCGATAACCCAGGGCAAAGCCTAATCCAATCAGCAGAAGACCTGTTATCATGTTTCCGAATAGGTAGATATCTTCAACGTCCTCCACGGAAAGAGCCGCTAGACACACGATCCGCCACCTCTCCCACGCGTCCATCGTATAGCCAGCTGCAAACGTTACGTCAGGGCATTTTCCAGGTTCCCCCGAACCCAAGCTTCTCGTCGAGAAGATGGTGTCAATTGCGTTGAGAGACCAGTTGAACAAATCCATAATCTGACAGTTTGGAGAGCAGTGCGGAGAGAGTCTCTCAATAGATTCGACGAGACAAGAGAGCAAGCAGGGAAAAATAGCTTTTGTAATGACAAAATGACAAAAGTGTAGCTTTTGTCATTTTGTAGTGCTTAGGAAGGACTTTACCAATAACAAAAGACATTTCATCTGCATGTACAGTACTTAAGAAAACGATATGGAATACAGGTCTGTGATATGAGCTTGACTAATACTTGAGATTAATTAAAATCAATTAACTTTAATTTAGTTACTTTTTAATAAACAAAGTTTAGCTTTAAAATGATGCCAAATTCATAACGAAATTCAAACAATACGGTTTTGGCGCAATCGCTTTGGCGCCTCAGTTCAAGCAGCAGTGAAGCCATTAGGCCTATATCTTTCTATTTACTACTATAGTTGAATTAACATCAAAAGGTAGGCTATTGTAGGGGTGGGCGATATGACCAAAATCTTATATCACGATACGACTAATTTTATATCACGGTAACGATATATATCATGATATAGTAATAAAAAAAACGTTTTTTATGATATTAAAATCTTTGATAATATAGAATTTTCATAATCCTTGTCACCGATGTCAATATCAAACTAATACAAACCTAAAAAGAGAGACACAAAAAAAAACTCAAGCTCACTGAAGATAAATAAACAGTCAGTGATAAAATAAGAATAAAGAAACTAATTGCAAGCAATAGGACAATAAATAAGTAAAGCTACATACATTGTGTAAATCATCTATCTATGATAAATATAATTAACATGTGTATTATGTATAGATTCTATACATATCATTATTATTCTTTTTTTTTATTTATTATTAAAGTTACAAAAGTGATTTAGTCAAAAGCAGTGAGAGATTTTCTAGCAATGTGCTATGATTAATAGGAATGGCAGACAGAACGAATATTGGACCGCTTTAAGACCGAAGTCCGGATCCAAATACACTGTTACATATGCGTTTTCTCTTGCAGCTGTTTTCTTTCTTAAAACCTAAATCGCTGTGTTTATGAGGATACTTGCAAAGACGGGGATTCTGACGCATATACGTGTGTTTATGTAATCGTTCAAAGCCAATAAAGCGGCCAAAAAACGCGGTCCTCTCACACAGAAACAGAATATTATAGTGTCATGTCTGAATGTACTTCTGTTCTGTTTTTGTATCAAAAATGAATGAAGGCCACTATTCTTAAACTTTGTCACGTACTTTGATCAGACTGCACTGGCTGGAATAGAGGTTCCCAGAGAAATTCAAGGTCCAAATACTGGGATGTAGTCTGCCTGTCAGAGAAAATCACAGCACAGATATCCATTGATTTCAGGAAATCAACATTTACCGTTAAGCTAGAATAGCTTCAATGCATCTGACATCAGTTATTAACGACACATCAAGTTGTGAGTACTGAGGAATCAGTTACAATGAAGAGTAATCAGCTGTCAGAGGTGACTGTCAAACTGATGTCCTTATTGCAGAAGCTTAAAGGAATACATGACTTCAGCTAACTGATTTTTATTTTAGAACTGTACATAGCTAACGTCATGTATTATTTTAAGCTTAGGGCTTATAACTACATAAATAATAAAACATGACTGAAAACACCTTTAAGAAAAGCTAAAGAATATTACTTGCCTTGAAATAAAAGATGGCAGGAAAAAAATTGTGGAGGCAGGGAAGGATGATGCAAAATCTAATAAATTAAAGGAATGATAATATGTTACAATTGCTGGCATTACAATACACATTACAGTAATGTTCCTTAAAATGTTGCATGCATGTTGCAAATTATGCTAATATGAATATCTAAGATAAATGTAAAATTAAATACTAAGAATATTGGTGAAGGGGAAAAACATCTTATACCTAAGGTTGCCAATGATCTGTCTGCAGACTAAATAAGGGGCAAGAGGAAATGTCTTAAATACTTAAAATTCAAGTATTGCATATGTCTGTAAAGATGTGCAAAATATTTTTCAAAAGTCATTAAAAATCTAATAAAATGTCATTGTTGATTCTTGTTAAGTTATGCATAATAGTGTTGTATGATTAATCTGGCATGCAAATTGGACATTTATGTACCAGTAAAGATTTAGTATGCCTCTAAACTTGAGGTCCACATACAGGTGCATCTCAATAAATTAGAATGAATACGAGGGAGTTATGTCTCTACAGATTAAAATGTTCTATAAATAGAAATATAATTTCTCTTTATCAGTTGAGCACTTACAACAATCAAGTGGCAATCAACACTGAAAAAAGTGAGAATTTTTGTTCATATTAGGACATAACATTATTTTCATAGTACACATTTTTAGTTAATTAACTTAATTAAGGTTCTGATTTATTAATATGTACAGTAAAATCAGAAAAATATAGATAAGAATGCAGAGAGCAAGGCATTTGTTGAGACCCACTAATAAGAAGAATATTAAGTCACAGTTTCATTCATTCTCATTTATTTAATTACAGTCAACTTGATCAGTTTCTATATTTCCTAAATGGTGTACTTAATCAGTTAGGCTATTT
Organism: Gymnocypris eckloni scoliostomus; assembly: GCA_027564155.1. Lineage (NCBI taxonomy): Eukaryota > Metazoa > Chordata > Actinopteri > Cypriniformes > Cyprinidae > Gymnocypris > Gymnocypris eckloni. Next base: position 23,079,611 of record CM050422.1, on the reverse strand, counting down.
TATGTATCTGTTTGTTTTTAAAATGATTTTTAAAATGATGAGGCCGATTTCATTATTAGAGTTCTCATCTTTACTGGTGAGTCTCTCTCTCTCTCAAAAGAAAGATAGAATATGAGTGAGGTGTGTCTGTGCAAATAAAAAAAAATCAGTTTCATCAGTGATTATTGATGTATTAGCATGTTATGATGAAACTGGCAAATCAGAGATGCAGGATCTATGTTTATTTATGTATTTAGGGCCCGAGCACCAATGGTGTGAGGACCCTATTGGAATTGCTCTGTTTATAATTTTTTAATTTTTTTTAAAGAATTATCCCTTTAATGTCTTCATTCAGACATTATTAACATGCTGCATGATGTTGCATTATTGATCTAAACCCAAATACTGAGTGGTATCTGTCAGTTAGTCAAAATATATACTTACAAAGCCAAAGACGCTCTCGGGATGTGGCTCTGAAAAGAGCCTTTGATGTAGCTGCTGTAGACACAAGCAAAAGAGAGAAAAAGAAAGACGGAATATGAGTGAAATTATGTCTGCACAAATTAAAGTGCTTTCAATTTCATCAGTGATTATTGATGAATTAGTATGTTATGATGAAAGTGACAAATCAGAGATGTAGGTTGACTACTATCACTTACAACAATCAGACGGCAATTGACACTGAAAAAAAAGAGAGAAGAGAATTATCATGGTATAAATTCCCAAAGTTTATAAAGGCTCGGATGAATGGATAATATCATCTGATAATGCAAGATGAGAAGAATGCAGAGCAATGTATTTGATGAGACCTTACAGCCCACTAACAAATAAGCCACAGTAAGATGCTTTTTAATTTTTGAGAATAACATTATTATTATTATTTTCTATTATAATTGTTGTTGTTACAAAATAAGGGATGACCGATTTCATACAGGTGTAAATGCTTATGAGTCTCTTATGTCTCTCCCTCTCTTTCTCTAGGCGCCAATGTGTGTGAGAGGGAGAGCTCACGCGCTCGCAGTCAACCCTGAGACAACGCACTACTTTCCATACAAATATGAATAATGAAGATATTAAGAATTATTTATCTCTTTTTAAGTAACGTTAACATGACAGATAACTCTGAAACGAAAGAGCGTCTCTCAAACGGAGCGGATTGGCTACATTGGCAATGACGTCACACTGCTGTAACGGCATTTAACGGTGTTTAACTGACGAACGGACTTTATATAAAAAGACGGAAAATCGTTGTCTGTGTGAGATGTGGTACATTTACCGGAAAAGACACTCAAATGTTTATAACAATCTAATGGGTTTCATGAGTGAAGACGCCTGCTATTTATTTTAGCTGTTATTCCCCTCAGAAGAACGAACTGTTCCCTCAGACTGTTATTAAAATTAACATTATCTATTATAAAATTGTATCACTTTCTTTCTTCATAGGTTTAAATGTCATTTATTTTTGTTGTTGGCCCATACTTTAAAAATTAATTTAACTAAGTTAAGTAAAAAGTAATTCACCTGAGAAAAACGCACTGCTGGGATGTCGCTAGAAGGGGAGTCAGGTTGTGCGCGCGGTGGGCACAGACCCGGTTTATATAGGCCCGCTGCCCGGTTTCGCGGGCTTGGCACGCGACTAAGAATTTAAGTATTGAGAGAAAAGTTTATTTTCATTTATGTACATTTATATAATGACACATTGCATTAACTTAGCATTAAACGTCAAAAAAAGATGGGGTTTTCAAATAGTGTGGTGTTTGTGTTTTCCTACTATATTCAAAGCAATGGTGTTATCAAAATATAACAGTCACGTAATTTTTTTTAAACTTCTTATTCTCCCAGTTTGAGAGTGCTTCTTTGTTCAATATAATCAAGCAACCCTATAGACCCCTTCATGGTATACGTCACAGGAAAATTCAAAGTTCGCAGTGCGCATGTCGGGGTCAGAAAGTTAATTCCATCCCATTGAATTGTGTGTTAACCAGAGAATTTCTCGTCAAGACAAAACTTAGGGCTGTGACGGTGGCAGATTTTTACCACCGCGGTTGTAATGGACCAACTACCACAGGTGGCGCGGTGTTGTGATATATATATATATAATTCTGAAACGCAAAAATAAATAAATGAGGCTCAATCATCTATTAACAAACATACGTGTTTATTTTAGCACTTACGTCAGTGAACACTCAGCCTGCAAAACACTAAAATAAATATCAAATAATCACGAAATAAATATTCTGAATGCAGAATAAACATTCTATCATTCCTACAATACACAACCGCCGGTGACGCGGTTGTCACGGCCACCGTCACAGCCCTAGACAAAATGCCTACTTGTTGCGTCGTGGACTGTGAAAATCGCACCAGTTCTGGAGTCAAGTTTTTCAGGATTCCTGCAGGATCTCATCTGTTTAAACTGGGACAATACTACGATCAAAGAGGCTCGTGTTGGTAGCGCTCACTTCATATCAGGAAACGTTAAAGTCATCCTTTATCATCCCTTTCTGTTTGCTTAAACTCGAAAGCCTGGATTGCATGAACAGTTTTCTGTACGTTAAGCTATGCAAGTTAATAGTGTTGTAAATGTCATGGACCTGTGTCATGCTACAGACGTAGCCAGCTGATAGTAGTTAGCCGCAGGCTAGCGCCAACATTGTGCCAACAACGGTAGAGTTAAGCCATGGTAAGTAAACAAATATTTTCTGTAAACTGTAGACTGATTTAATAGTTAGGTGAAGTTTGATATCTGGCATAAATTGTGACCTGTGGCATGCTACAGACTTAGCAGATAGCAGACTAGCTTTACATTAGCGCTTTCACTATGACAACAGTAGATCGTGTTGTAATCAATGTGTGCAATTCTTTTTTGTAGGAGAGGCATCACTTGACTCCAGTAGTCCTGACTTTGTGCCCTCCTTGTTTGTGCACACAAAACAAAGCCAGACACCTAAGACAAAAATGGAAAGGTACAAATAATAATTAAAAAGTATCTTATCTATCTATAAGGCTTGTCTGTTTCTCCTTGACACAATATGCCGGTCTATTAGCCGCGCCATTTTTCTGACCCCAAGCTGCGCGCGCACCCAACCTAGGCTTTCAATGTTTAAGCCAATAGATGAAGAAGAGCCAGTCACGCTGAACGTGATGTTCAGAGGTAAGCATGATATTTTGAAAATGTATGATATGCATGTATAAATGGTTTTATGATAGTATATTCGACATTGTTGGGATTGTTGTAACATTTTTAAAAGTTAACTACTTTTGATCAGTTTTACCCGACCAGATGTTGTAGCACCGCGTTGTGTAACCAACCGCGGCGGATGTTAAGTTAGCAATAGAGATTTGATTCCAAACCAACTCGGATATACGTGAATGCATAGCATTCTTAATTTAAACAAATATATATATATATATATATATATATGCAGAATATGCAATTTTGTGTTTTATAATAATTTTAGAAATGTAAATGGATGCAAAACTATAAATCAATTAAATTCCAAACCCATGTGACCTAAAGACATCAAAGCATGTGCAAATTCAGAAAGTTATTCCCTAAACCTTGTGAATATTATTCAGAATAATATGTATTGCCTTTTGATATGTAAAGGATATTTTCTTGAATATCTCAGTGTGTGATAATGTCATGTAAAATTGCTTGTATGGGATTAAACTAATTTGACTAGTAATTTTGACTTTACCATTTGTTTTAATAATGTCTATTTACAGTGCAATTTATTCTGCTTACCTGACTCATGCAGAATTCAATTAATGTGCTTGGACACAGAGCTCTGTGAACAGCCAGCCTCTTTTGCAATGACCTTTTGTGTCTTGCCCTCCTTGTGCAAGGTGTCAATGGTCGTCTTTTGGACAACTGTCAAGTCAGCAGTCTTCCCCATGATTGTGTAGCCTACAGAACTAGACTGAGAGACCATTTAAAGGCCTTTGCAGGTGTTTTGAGTTAATGAGCTGATTAGAGTGTGACACCACGTGTCTTCAATATTGAACCTTTTCACAATATTCTAATTTTCTGAGATACTGAATTTGGGGTTTTCATTAGTTGTCACTTATAATCATCAAAATTAAAAAAAATAAACACTTGAAATATATCAGTCTGTGTGGAATGAATGTATACATTATACAAGTTTCACTTTTTGAATGGAATTAGTGAAATAAATCAACTTTTTGATGATATTCTAATTATATGACCAGCACCTGTACATATACAGTAAATTAACATACTTTCCAGAAGGCCAACAATTCACTAAAAATGTTTTTTTTATTGGTCTTATGAAGTATTCTAATTTGTTGAGATAGTGAATTGGTGGGTTTTTGTTAAATGTGAGTCAAAATCATCACAATTAAAAGAACCAAAGACTTAAACTACTTAAACTGCATTGAATTTATTTAATACACGAGTTTCACAATTTGAGTTGAATTACTGAAATAAATTAACTTTTCCACGACATTCTAATTTATTGAGATGCACCTGTATATTAGCATCCACAAAAGGGATGATAAAGTTCAGTTTATTCTGAGTGGTTACACATAACACTAACAAATTTCTGTTATTCAAATCTGTTAAAGGATTGTAATGCTGCATTAATTTGGCCAACTGAAACCGGGAACGTTTCCCATAACACCCGATGTGCTTGTTATATTGTAAGAAAAATGGCATCTACACTAATATTAGTCTCTTTCATTGTTGTTCCAAGGGCACCGGAGCCACTCAGATTCAGTCTGTATCTAGATCAGATGGTGGATCAGCACCTAGAGATGTCCTTTACAGCTCTGAACGTCAGCGGAGACCAGGACAACTAGATGAGCCCCAGAGACTGATCCCCAGTTAAGACCATGTCACTTAGATGGCCATTGGGACAAAACCTCGGGAACCAGATGAGTCCTCTGCACAATCTGACTCTGCTGCAGCCTAGAGTTAAACTGCTGGTTTCGTCTTGTCAGGGAAGAACGGTGGAGTTTTGGTTCCTTCAACACATTGTTTTCCTGTTTAATACTGTAAAGCTGCTTTGAGACAATCTGTATTGTAAAAAGTGCTATATAAATAACAGTGACTTGCTGCAGTTTAATTGCTTGACCTCTTTATTTCTGATTCTGATTTCTGACCTCTTTATTTCTGATTTCTGATTCTGATTAAATTTATTTCCTTGATGTGAATGTGCCTTTACTGAATATCTTTCAAAATGGTCATCAAAAAATTAAGCTCAAATCAACAAAAAAAATTGTGCATTTGACTTGCATTTGAGCTGATTGTAGACTTCAGGAAGAGACAGCAGCAGCCCTACACTCCTCCTATGATCAGTGGGACCCCTGTGGAGAGGGTGAGCAGCTTCAAGTACCTCGGTGTAAACATCTCAGAGGACCTGCCATGGACTGCACACATCCAAACACAGGTCAAGAAAGCCAGGCAAAGACTGTACCATCTGCGACAGCTGAGGAAATTCAGGGTCTCACCAGCTATCCTGAAAACTTTCTATTCAGGGGCCATAGAAAGTGTATTGACTCAGTGCATCTCAGTGTGGTATGGTAATTCCTCAAACCAGGACTGCAAAGCTCTACAGAGAGTCGTGCGCTTAGCTGAGCGCATCTCAGGGTCTGCTCTCCCCTCTCTGCAGGACATCTACCTCAAACGCTGCAAAAGCAGAGCTGCTAAAATCATTAAGAACTCGAATCACCCTGGTAACCATTTTTTCATTTCACTGCCATCTGGCAAGCGCTTCAGGAGCATGATGGCAAAAACTGAAAGACTGAGGAGGAGTTTCTTCCCCCAGGCCATCAGGCTCCTAAACTCAGTCTCATAACATCATAACATCTACAGGACTCAATTTAATAAACTGTAAACACATCCATTATTCTCCATCATCCACACTGCTGCTATGTGTACATACCCGGTACAACATATTTGCACATTCTCTTGCACATCCGTGTTTATATTAATATTTGTTAATCCACAGTATACTGTATTGCACATTTTATCTCATTGCACATCTTACTCCTTATTTTATTTTATTATTTGTTCCTATTTTCATTCTCACCTATATTTATATATATATTCTCTTGTGTTATGTTTCATTGTTTTATTGCTTTTTATGTTATTTTTTATATATATATTTTTTGCACTTTCCATTGAGCGGACCTGTCCTGACTTACATTTCACTACTGATTATACCCTGTATGATTGTGTATGTGACGAATAATAAAGAACCTTGAACTAATTTGTTTATTTGGCTGCAGTAGGAATTTGTTGCTATTGAAGATACAACCTCCTGTAAATATTTAGCCTTGGATATTTAGTGTAATTTGTATTCAGTGATGTGAACAAGATACCTTGATTGTCAAAGCTGTATGATTTCTGTGTGATGAGCTTTTAAAGTCAGTGTCTTATGCATTTCCATGCATTCAAGTTGAACCGAATAGAGTATAATTAAACCAGGAAATTGACTTTTAGGCCCTTGACACATACTCTGTTGTTGAAAAATTGTACATTTAAAATAAAACATGTAGTACAATTTTTTTTTAGAAAAAGTGAAATTGTCTAATCTATGTGATAATGTTAATGAAAGTACAGTAAATGTTGAGACTGTTTTTGGAAATGTGAAATTACTCCATATGCATCCTGCTATATTGATGACGTGATGCAATATGTAATGCTCATTCTGTAAAAACAAAAAATTTGCACAGAAATGTGAGAATGTAATTGTAATGAAGTTAGTAGATACGGGAAGAAGGAGGCGGGAACCGGCGAACATTCAACACATTTAATAATAAAATAAACAAACATAACAGAAAAGCGGCAGCCCCTCACGGACGACTGCCGCACACAAAACACAAACTAAAAATCCAGGCCTGGTCCTCTCTCGTCTTCCACTGTTGTCACTCCTCATTTAACCCTTCCGAAGCTCCTCCGTGGGACTCGAGACCAGTGAGCGGTGCAGGTGTCGTTCATTACCAATTACTCCACCGGCCTCGCTCCGTTCCCACGGCTCTCGGCCCCGCTCCACTCGCCACAGTAATATTTCAATGTTAAATAATAAATGTGATGGAACATTATTGTAGTCTTTTTGATGTTTTGATATGAAAATTACAGGAACAAACCTATTTTAATAATTGTTGTTTTACTTTTTTTCTGGTGCCCCAGCTGCCAGAATAATTCTGTTTTTTAACTACGGAAAAGTACCGTATTTTTACGGTTGAGTTATTGTCCGTTTTTTTACAGGATTTTTTTTACAGTGTAGATAATGGGATTAAATCTGAGCTTTTTTTTTTACAAAGCACTAGACAACTGTTGCAGGTGGTGTTGAATATGCTGAAAGCTTTAGATGTCTGATACATGAAGTCTAAAAGTATGTGTGTTTTGTCTTTATCCTATCTTGCACATAGCAGATTTATGGTATTAATTTTTCATTGTACATTTATGAAATGTGCGGAGGATTTTTCTCCCAGAAATGAATTTGATAAAAAGTCAAAGTTGTTTAGCAAATGTATAAATATTTGTTCCTTTTTGTAAAATTATGTTTTCTCACAAACGTACCGCATAGCAATACAATCTTTAAAATAAATGCAGTTTAATTAAATTATGGCGTACGACGTTGCAGTCTAAAAATGCAAACATGTTTCTGTAATGAAATTACGGGCTAGTGACGTTGCAGTTACGTTGCCAGCAAATCATGAAATTACCAAATTATTACGAATAGAGGACCTGTCTGGGACGTTTTTTTTGGTTATCTTGTTACGTTATGAGAACGTACTGACGACGTTGTGAGTTGGTAATGGAATTACGAGCATACGACGTCGTGGTAACGTTGTCTGTTGGTAAATCACAAAATTACCAAAAATTACGAATAAATTACGTAACTGCTACGTCCACGATCTCTTTGCTGGTGAGACTAACACCCCTTTTTCTTTTGTGGAGGGGACTGATGGAGAGTTGGTTTAATAATAATTATTGTACTTATTTTTTGGCTGTGTGAGCCTCTCGGGGGACGTGTCCTGCGTTGAAGTGGATCGGTCACGTACAAGGCCGTAACCAGGGTTTGAAAATTAGTGAGGTCCAAAGTAAGGTGTTAAGAATTGTGCTATAATAACACCCACAAATGCACTCCTAAACTTCAAAATAGACAGACATGTTGATGATTGCGAAAGTTTTTTTATTCAAAATAATGTTTTACATTTCACAGACGTGTGTGTGTGTGTGTGTGTGTGTGTGTGTGTGTGTGTGTGTGTGTGTGTGTGTGCGCGTGCGTGTGCGTGTACTACTCTTCATTCCTTGGCTCACTGAAATGACAAAATAAAAAAAGACAGATTCAGACTTCAGACAGAGAGTTTATAATCAATGCAAATGCAAATGACTGTTGGATGACTATACTCTTTACAACATGCATTACCTTTCCATTGAAAGCTAGCTGTATCCTCCTGTGGCCAGAGGCATCCCACCGTCTAAGGACTCTCTCCTTGTCCAGCTTAACTTTTTGATGAACATGCATCAACGCCAGTCCTGTGAGCCTTTCACTAGACATAGAAGATCTGAGCCATGTTTTGAGCCTTCACATTGCAGAGAATGACCGTTCACATTCACATGTTGTCACTGGAAGTGTAAGAAAAATGTTCAGCATACACTGGATGTTGGGGAAGAAGGACATCTGTGTTGTTTTCAGAGTTTCCAATGCTGATGCAGGCAGCACCCCATCTTCAGAGTGAAACTTGTGCCTCCAGCATTCTATTTCCTGCTCTACTGTGTTTGGATAAGGTAGGTCCTCATGTTACCACTTTACCATTCTTTGCTCTCTTTCTTCTGTGAGTTTCTTCAAAGATTTTGGTACCAGGTAAGCTGCTAGTAATGCAGGCTCATTACTTTCAGAGAATCTCTCATCCAGCTCACTAGTTATGTGATCGATGAAGGGATAGAAAAGATTCACCGGTAGTGGTCTTCCACTGACTCTGTAGATATGTTTGCTCTGTAATTCTGTTTTACTGTTATTCTACGCTTTGTTGGGACCACATCAACTGAGTTGGCCAATGCTGTGGCTTTTGAAAACATGGACTGAATCCTTGCTCATTTCTTTGTTTGGCTATGACTTGCCGTACATTTCTTGCCTCCTCGTATGCTGTGATGATGTCCAAGTTGGTAGACTGCAGCTTTTTGGTTAGAGGTAGCATATAACCCAGCACTTTGTTGGCTATTACAGCAGTAATGATGGTCTCAAATGTTCCAATACTATGCCGGAGAGTACTGGCCTTTCCAGAGGTGGTAGTTACTTCTGCCTCCATGGTCTCCAAAACAGAATGTATAGCAGTGAACTGCTCCACAAAAGCACTCAGTGTGTTTGCTCTGCTACCCCATCTAGTGTCTGATATCAGTGGGATCCCTGCTGTTTTGGTTGCCCTTCTCTTCTACTCTCTGCCGCAGGGGCATCTTTTCTGGCCCCTGTGGCTGAGAAGAACACTGCAATCTTTTCTACGATGGACATTGTGTTCCTCACCAAAGTAAGATCAGAACAACCATGCACCACAACCAAATTAAGTGCATGGCTCCTACAATGGGTGTACATTGCCCTGGGGTACAGTTCCTTGACTCTCTTTTGTACCCCACTCACTTTGCCACTCATTGTAGAGGCCCCATCATAACCCTGACCCCTTAGGAAAGTTGTTTGAAGACCCCACTTTGTCAGCTGATTGAGAATGGCTGAGGTTATTGTTGCCGCATCTTGTTTGGGCAAGGGACAGAACCCGAGAAAATCCTCCTTTATCTCTAGGTTTTCTTCCTCCTCATTGACGTAACGGACACATAAGGACATCTGTTCAGTCCCACTTATATCCATGGACTCATCAGCTAATACAGTGAAGTACTGGGCTGCCTGTATTCTATTGATTAGGGTCCCTCTGATTTCCTCTGCACAACATTCAATAAGCTCATTCTGAATTGCGGTGAAAGGTATATTGCATTTTGGGTGCAGTCTGCATGTGTTGCTTTAAGGCCACATCAAATTGTGCTTTCCAGTTAACGAAGTGGTTAAAGTTTCCATTCTCACTGTCCCCTCCCAGCTCCTCGGAATGCTACATTTCGCTGGCCAAGACACACAATTATGTCAATAATAGATAGAAGACTGTTACAATTCAATGACTTTTCCTCATATTTCTGGCTGATTATTGAACTAATGTCCTTTCTTTTTTGGACAACAGAAAGGAAGTTTTCTGCCTTTTCTGTGGATTTTCGTGTCCTTCTGTTAAACTGTGTCTTGGGATGATACCTCTCTTTTCACCCACAGCATTCTTCCAGTCAGTGAAGCCCTTTGTAAGAAAACTAAAGTTTGAGCCCTTTAACTTATTAAAGCTGAGGCAATGAGCACAATATGCTGAATCCTCAAATGGTGAGTAACGAAGCCATTCATATTTTTTCTCCCACTGGACATTGTATTTTAGTTGTTTTGCGCCAAATTTCCGATAGGGATAGCTATGCTGCTCTGGTGGTATCCATCTATTTTGGAGCAAACAAGTTTTATCTCCATCTGAGAGGCTCTCGCCCTTATTTATTTTTTTCTTCATTCTCACAGGGTCAAAGGGATGAAGAGTCCCTTCATCAGTGTTCTTGCTGCCCTGCTCATCACTGATGTCATCCTCATCTAAGTTCCTCTGCTCTCTGTCCTCCTCCTCTGTCTCCTGATCTCTATCTTCCTCTCTGTTGCTCTCCTCTGTCTCCTGATCTCTATCATTCTCACTGTTGCTCTCCTCCATCTTGTTTTGATCTCTATCATTCTCACTGTTGCTCTCCTCCATCTTGTTTTGATCTCTATCCTCCTCTCTGTTGCTCTCCTCCATCTTGTTTTGATCTCTATCATCCTCTCTGTTGCTCTCTGTCTCTCTGATCTCTATCCTTCTCACTGTTGCTCTCCTCCATCTTGTTTTGATCTCTATCATCCTCTCTGTTGCTCTCCTCTGTCTCCTGATCTCTATCCTTCTCACTGTTGCTCTCCTCCATCTTGTTTTGATCTCTATCCTCCTCTCTGTTGCTCTCCTCTGTCTCCTGATCTCTATCCTCCTCTCTGTTGCTCTCCTCTGTCTCCTGATCTCTATCCTTCTCACTGTTGCTCTCCTCCATCTTGTTTTGATCTCTATCCTCCTCTCTGTTGCTCTCCTCTGTCTCCTGATCTCTATCCTCCTCTCTGTTGCTCTCCTCTTTGTTCTCATATCCATCTTCCTGATCTTTCAATTTAGGCTTTTTAAGAAATACATCTAACGTATTTTGCGGAACATTTTGCCATTCTACACTCTCTGTTCTGTCTGTTTTGGAGGATAAACATTGTTAAATTAGACCTTCTTTATTGCATCACAATGGTTTATGTAACAATACTGATTACTGTAATAGATTTCCATAATAAACATTGCTATATGGTTCCATCAAGCACATTGTTTTCTTGTTTATTGTCAAAGCTTCATTGAGACAATCTATAATTGTATATATAAGTGGCTATATAAATAACGATTGTGAAACTTCAAATTGCTAATATATATAATTTGCTTAACAGTCATTTATTTATATGATTCTGATTTTGATAGTCATTTATTATCATGATTTCTGAGCACTTACTAAATTTATTTTTTATGTGAATGATAGCATTTTTGAATATCTGTGCCAGAAGTCATAGAAATACATTACAAATAACACAGAAAAAAGTAGCATTTCTTTATGACCAGCACCTGAATATGTAAATTAAAATTCTCCAGAACAAGTAGCTAAAATGTTTTTTATTGGTCTTATGAATTCTAATTTGTTGAGATAGTGAAGTTGCGTTAGAAATTGAGAGATACGGTGCACCAATCATCAAACACGTTAAGTTGAAAACCACTGCTTTAAAGACTGAAACTTAAGGTTAAACTGCATGATTGAATTTATTTAATACACGAGTTTCACAATTTGAGCATCCTGAAATAAATTCTATTCTTAGCTCTAGAATGTTGTATTTTGCCCACTCAGATGCACCACCAGTATTGCTTTAATCTCACCAGAGATGATTCTGTTATTCAAAGTCTGTTAGCATGAGGTATCTAATTTTTTGAACATTTCTTCAAACGCTGAAAACAGAGCTGTTACCAATGGCTAAGATATCGAATCACGCTTGTCTGTAAGCTTTTTTTAATTGTACAATGTTGCCATCTCAAAACAAGTTTCAAAGAAAGATGATGAAAATAAGTTCAAAGCTGAAGGAGCATTAATATATCACCAACACTAACGTGTACACATAATGTCTCATAACAGCTCATAACATCACGGACCACGCATAATAAACTGTAAACAAATAGTTCACGTATCTCACAATGCTCTATGGGACAAATACCCGTACAACGCGCTATTTATTGGTTTAAATGCAAAATAATCTGTTTATGATATGGGGTGGTATTAACCAAAATAATCGATTCACTTGCACATTTTAACCCATTGAATATACCATCACTATTTTTGGCCTAATCAGACCTATTTTGCTATTATGTACGTTGTTGTATATTTCTCGGTTATGTTTCATTTGTTTCTATGTTTTTATGTTATGATTTCTGATTCATATTTTTATTTTTTTACTTTATTGAAATATCTTTTTTACATTTTCACTACTGTTCATACATGTACAGATTGTATTGCAGAATGAATAGAACTTTAACATTTTTTTATTTATTGAATACAAATTTATGATATGAATATTCAATGAATACTGTGTAAATATTTTATCACTGAATGTGAATGGTTGCAAATAAGATTAAAACACATTTTACACAAATCTATTTCTGTGCGTGAGACACATTTAAACAATGTGAGTAACCTTTCCTGTGCTCTCAATAAAACTAAGGACTGCAAAGTCAGAGAGTCGCGGCGCTTAGCTGAGCTTCTCAGGCCTTATTTGTTGCTAAGTTACAATTGAACACTTTGGTAGTGATGAGAAGGTAGATTTGTTTTTATCAGAAAATATAACATTGGTCTTCTATTTATGATGGAAAAGAGAACAGAAAGTTGAGGACTGCATTCTTTGGTGTGAAACTCTACTTGAGCAGATCGATTGTCCTCTATAGGTGGTGGGTGATAAATCCTGCTAGATAAATCCTAATTCTGTAATAAACAACCAATCCATCTTTACAGAACATGCTGAGCTCAACTTAATCGATCTTTGGACTGAATAGAAAATATATTAACATTATTACTTTTTTTTTTCTAATAGACATAAGACTTAAGGACCCTTATTGTATTCTAATAATTGTTCATTTTATTTTCTCACCTCTTTCCATATATTTTCTATATTATCAATACCTCATTTTTTTAAGCTGTGTTGTTATTATCTTTTCGATGTTAAAGCCAAGCATTTTTTTTTCCATACATAATATTATTAAGTAGTCAGACTTTCATTATTTCTCTAAAAAAAGAAATATATGCCCTCGAATGTGGATCCTCAAATATGTGAATGTGATGTGCTGTACAAAACGGTTTCTAAGTATGTGTTTTGTCTTCTACTCTTCTAAAAGCAGACCCAGAACCCACCAGTACATTATGAAAATAAATATTTACAAAACCTACAAAAACAAAGTTTTAAATCAAAATCAAAAACTTAGCACCACAGTATACAAGCTTTGTGCCTTGGTGAGTGAAATTATTATTTGCACAAACACCAAAAAGCAACAATTTACATATGGACAGACAAAATAAAACAATTTAGTAAATTGCACTGGAGCATATACAGTCAAGACAGTGCAAAAGACAGTGCAACAACAACAATTTACATATGTACAATTATGACAGAAGACAATGTGCAAAATATATATACAGTTGGCTAGTAAACAATGAAATTACCGTACACATTATTACATGCTATAGAGGACACACTGGTATCATTTTGCGACATAATGTAGTCTATAGCATCTACATGTGAGTGCACCAATCATAATTAATTGATTACAGATAAATACAATGTGCAAAATGTGAATAAATTCAATTGCCAGTGCATTGGATGTGCAGTCCTTTGAACTGTGTTAAAGTGCAGTATGGCATGTTGTGCAGTGTGTCAGTGATGCGAGAGTTATTTCTGACTAATAATTATGTTAGTGCATTTTTTTTTGGCTGGTGAGTGGGGCTGTCCTATGTTGAAGTGAGGAGCACGTACCCAATTTTTTTGCCTGAAGCAGCCTAGGCTTGTGGACAGTCTGAGTGTTTTTGATAAGTTCCTCGGGCTTATTATGTTTTTCTGGTGTGATTTTTTACAACAGACTTTGCGTACCTATGTTCCAATGTGACGATTTTTGCGACCTAGAGGTTTGCCAGCGGTGCTGTTCCAAACCAGGCGGTGATCAGCGGTCAGGATGCAGTGCAGAAGGAACAAAGCTGATTTTGGGGCTTGTTATTCCTATGAAATGCAGAGGACTAAGGTGATGTGCCTTCTTCAGCACTGCATCTGTGTGAGCAGACCATGTGAGATCTCGGTTTAAATTCTGCTGAGGAACTTAAAGCTGCTCACCCGCTCCACAGGTGTCTTAGAATGGTGATGGGTGTGTTCTCTGCTCTGTCTCCTGTAATCCACCACCAGCTCCTAAGGTGGTCTTGTCGATGTTGCAGGTTGCTCTTCTCTGACACCATTTTGTCAGGGTGCTTATCGTTTGTAGGTGTCATCAGCAAATTATGTGTACAGGGTAGTGATTGCCAGAAGGCGCAGAACCCATCATGGTGCACCAGTGTTGAGGATCAGGATGATGTGTTGTTGCACCATTCTCATCCACCTGAGATCATTCGCATCTGTCTTTCAAACCACTTGCACAGATCTGACTTCGTCAACCAGTGTGACGCCGTGGTCACTATGGTGTTAAATGCCGAGACTAAATCCACTGATGTAACAGCAATCCATCATAAATTCCAGGTGGGAGAGAGCAGTATCACTGAAGCCAACCAACTCGATCTTTGTAGAATCTGATTAAATAAGACTTTACTTTTTTGTGGGTCAGTGACATAAGCAGCACAGAGCAGATGGCTGATATTCTCAAAACACTTGCTGAAGATGGGGGTCAGAGCCTCAGGGTCACAAGCATGATTTTATTTTCTTCGGTAACACGATTTTTGGAACCACCAGGGAACCACAGAGAGAGAGAAAGAGTTGAAAATGTCTGTAAAAACCCCAGCTAGCTGGAAAGCGCATGCTTTGAGCACACGGCCTGGTATACTGAGCAACAGGCTACGCAGTTGTCCTCTTTAAAAGAAGAATATGATTTACTTTCACACTCAGAAGAATTTGTTTTACATAGGACTAGGCAAAAATATTATTTTGAATCAGAGAGACCTAGTCACTTATTGGCCTTAGGTTGAAAGAATGCGAGTCTAAGGCATATATTAGCGCAATAAAATCATTGGATGATCAGGTCACCACGAACCCTGTGGCAATTAATTAAATATTCAAAGGTTTTTTCTCAAATCTGTATAAAGCCGAAACAGATTTTGATGAACCAATTTGTAAGCAGTACTTAGATAAATTGGAATTGCCTCGGATCTCAAAGATGGATAAAGAATCTTTGGAGGCTCCATTAAGTTTGGAGGAGCTCCACGCCTCTCTTAAAAGCCTTCAAAAGGGCAAATCACCGGGTCTAGATGGTTTCCCCCCTGAAATATATCTAGAAATTTGGGATTTGGTAGGGATACTCATGCTTAATTCATTTAACTTTGCAATTGAATGTGGGACATTTCATAGAGATCAAAAAACTTCATTGATATCATTACTTCTTAAAAAAAGGGAAAGATCAATTAGATTGTTCTAGCTACAGACCGATTTCGCTTATCCCATGTGATCTAAAAATCTATGCTAAAGTTTTTGCTTCTCGTATGGAGAAGGTAACTCATAGTTTGATCAAGGAGGACCAAACCGGTTTCATCAAGGGGCGCAATGCGTCTGACAATATGCGTCGACTCCTTCATATTCTTGACTTTGCAGATTCTCATCCCAAGCCCTTGTGTGGTTTTTTCACTGGATGCAGAAAAAGCCTGAAGTATCGATTAAGATTCATGATCATAATCATAGTATTTCATTATACGCTGATGATATTATTCTATATTTAGACCATTTTGATGTTTCAGTATTTAGTATAATTAAGGAATTTGATAATTTTAGTAACTTATCAGGATACAAAATAAATTGGAGCAAATCTGCTTTAATGCCAATTAACAATGTTAAAGTTAATTCTTGTCACGGGACAGCGAGGGAGCCCGTGTAAAAAGTGGAGATCTGGGTCCAAATGCAGGTAAGCTTCTTTAATTTATTAAATCAAAAGCCAACAGGCAAAAACAAAACAATAATCAGAAACGGGACACCCCAGGCGGCTGGTGTCCCGGCGCCTAAAACCGAATGTAATCGGTAACAGGAAAACACAGTGAACATACATAGATACACAAATAAATGTAGGTAATCTAGCCAGGAAACATCAAATCCACTGAGGGAGCCTCGTGAGCGGTGCACCGCTGTCTCGGAGGAAACATCCATTCCACTGCTGAGGAGAATGTGGGCGGCACCAGCTTCGTGACGGACACCGCCATCTTGGAGGAAACATCCGCGAAATCCACTGGCGAAGAGAATGTGGCCTAGGGAGCTCTGGTTGACGAACACCGCGTCTCGGAGGAAACATCAGCGAAATCTACCCGCGAATGTGGGCGGGCACCGCCGCCTCAGGAGATCCGTGACGGGCTCACCATCTCGGGAGCTGTGTGAAGGGGCACCGCTTCGGGATTTATGAACGATGCCATTGACTCCACTCTGGTCGCTGAACCGCTCAGATGCAGAGCCAGGTTGAGGTAGTCCTCCAGCAACTCTCGGGGTTCCAGCGGCATCCTGGATTTGAAGGGCTAGGGGAATTGAAGAAGACCAGGAGGCATATTTTGTCTCTGTCGAGATCGCCGAGCGACTTCCCAGAATCCTCCTCGATGCTCCCATCTCCTGGGATGTTGGTGAGCTTTCCTGCTGGACCCATGTTGTGCTTGGCTAGATTCTGTCACGGAATAGGGGGAGCCAAATTTGTAAAAGTGGAGATCTGGGTCCAAATGCAGGTAAGCTTCTTTAATTTATTAAAGTCAAAAGCCAACATACAAAACAAAATGAATCAGAAACGGGACACCCCAGACGGCAACGTGTGCTGACAGGCACAACCAAATGTAACAGGTGAAACACAGAAACACACAGCACACATAATACAACACACACACACACAGGCAGAGAGAGTGAGGTGTCTAAATAGTCCACAGATGATGGGGACCTTAAGAATCTGATGAGGGGTGCACAGGTGTGTGAGAAGATATACAATATGATATGAAGATGTAGTGTTTATCTGGTGGATGAACTTGCTGTACAATTTAAGGTAATTTTCTCATACAAATATAGAATCTTTTGAGAGCTATTTTGAATGTTATAGCCACCTATAGTCCGATCTCCATGAAACTTTGCCAGAGACAATTTTAATAATATTTTAGTTAAGGTTTTCAAAATGACTTTCAAAGATGTTTAAGTTTATAAGGAAGAATCTTTTGGTTAAGATGACCAGGCTCCATTTTTTTCTCTATGCTACTTCTAGCTAATCCAGGTTACAAAAGATCAACTCTTTTTTCGATAATTTCTATTGATCTAGAGAGTCCAGAGATTATTACTGCAGTGGTTTGATCGAGGTTAGAAAAACCAGAGACTAGTTCCAAAAGTAGGTTTTAAGATATTTGTGAATAATTAATGAACAATTTGATTGAGAGCAACAATCTACAGTTTCATGGAAAGTTGCTCATCATGAGGAGATCTATTAAATGATATGCATATTTTGTGGACGGGAAATAAGATTAATTATAAACTTGGTCCGTGATTACAGAGCCATAAAATCTGGAAGCGCCAACTAGAGGCCGATTTCTTTCAAAATTTTGTACAGACCTTATGGGCCATGAAATTTTGTATGAACATGCCCATTTATTCAACCTTCTGATCTTCTATGTGTGTTAAAATAGTTATGCCAACTAGGGCCATGTTCATTTTTAAGATATGCAAATAGCATCCTTATATATTTTGTCTTTGGACAGAGATACTGCTCCAAATTTCAAGTTAATTCCTTGGACCTCCACGGTTTATGCGTTACAGTTTTTCCAACCTTATCGGCCACCAACTGTTTCCTTAATATATGAACAAATGATTTTTATTTCACCAAAAACAATGTCATACATATTTTTCCTGAGTTTGGAATAAAGATATCTCATTCCGTTCATGAGTTATAGGGTATTTAAGTAAAATAGGCCGCCTCTTCAGTTTAACGCTTTTTCGCCCTTTGCAAACGTGAGTCGAAATTCACTTTTTTCAATAATTATTGATACCACTTTCCAGAGAACATTTCTGCAGTGGTTTGGTTTCGATCCAAAAGCCTAGGACTAGTTCGCAGTACTTTTTTGAACATAATTGAGAATATTTTAATAACACTTTGATTGATGGAAGTACTCACAGAGACAAAGTTGTTCAGAATGCAGTGTTCTATCATATGATGTAAAGATCATGGACACTAAACAACAATTTAGGAGTGGCCATGTACAATTGAAATATTGTGTTTTTGAAGGCTTCTTTTACTATTCCAAATCATCAGTCCTCATTCTATGGTCTGATCTGCCATGAAAATTTGCATGGATGTTAAGGGTCATCTGAGACATGTTTTCATCAACTGGATATCACTGAAAAGTTTCAAGTTTTGTTTAGGTTTTATAGGCCTTTGAGTTTATGTGGTGGCCTTTTTTAAATGAGCCAATTATAGCAACTAAAGGACACATTGGTTCACTTTTTTTTCGATAATTATTGATCTAGAGTGTCCATAGATTATTACTGCAGTGGTTTCATCGAGATTGAGGCACAGAGACTCACCAGTAGGTTTTGACATATTTCTGAATAACTAATGAATGATTTGATTAGAACTAATGGTTCTAGAGCTGCAAAGTTGCTCAATGCCTGGGAGCTATCAAATGATATGCATATTGTGTGGATAAGTTAACCATCTATTACAGTGGCCATAAAATTCTTGTGCGCCAACTAGTGGCCGATTTCTTTCAAAATTCTTACAGACCTTAAGGGCCATGAGTTGAACATGCCCCATCACTTCAGAAATCTTTTGTAATCTTATTGACCTCTATTAACCTTGTCTAATAGGTGTTTAAATTAGTTTGGGCAATGTTTTTGAGATCGTAAAATTTTCCCCTTTCACATCAGAAAGATATACTGTATACAAAATTTCAAGTCGATCGGACTAACGGTTTACTTACAGTTTTTCTAATCTAGCGCCACCATGGCAAAGCTGCCAATTTTTTATTTGACCAAAGAATTATCTCATAAACAAGTTCCCAGAGTTTGGTGAAGATATATCAGAATGCTGCAAGAGTTATAGCTATTTAAGTACAATTGGCCCAAGAGAGCCTCTTTCGATTGTTTTACGCCTTTGCAAACGTGAGTCGAAATTTCGATAATTATTGATATTCACTTGCCAGAACATTCAAGACAGTGGTTTGGTACTTGATATAGAACAAAACCTAGGACTCAGCAAAAGTAGGTTTTGGACAAATTTCAAAATGGCGGAAAACTATCTCGGAAATGAAATCGGAGATAGCCATTTTGATTTGATTGAACCAAGGATTCCAAAAATGTCAAGGTTTTGAACATTCTCTTTATCGGTTTACGAGCTATGGTCAAAAATGTCTGAAAATTTAGTATTTTGCTCTGTAGCACCCCTATTAGCAACAACTGAAAACTCATCTCTTTCAACTCTACTACTAAAAAAAAAAAAAAACTCTTTTCACTTTTTCAAAATCTGCATCGTTCAGTTTTATAATAATAATAAAAAATCCTTACAATTACAATAGGGATTCTGCACTTATTGCAAGAACCCCTAACTACAACCAAATTTTACAATTATATATGTAATACTGCATCATTAGGTACTTTTCTTCATATGTTTTGGGAATGTCCTATCACTACTGCTAAATGGATGCATAAATGTAAAATGGTTCTATCATCCTTACTACAAATTGATTGGTTTGTTAAGCCAAGTTTGTGTCTTCTTAATGATTATTCTGGTCTCTGTATAAGTTCAATGCAAAAGAGAATGTTGTTTGCTGGATTTACAGCTGCGAAGAAGACAATAATACAGAATTGGTTTACACCGCACATGTGTGGAAAAACTTATTGGATCCATAGCCTCCTGCAAATAGTGACTTATGAATGTACAACAGCATGAATCAATGGGGCCAAGCCTTTGACCATGGATGCTTGGCAGTGTTTTCTTTCTGATATACGTGATTGTATAAAGGAGTGATTTGTTGTGTTTTTCTAGTCCTTTCCTCTCTTCCTCCCTTTTGACTGGACTTTGAGATATTGAGTATGTGTCTGTTGTTTTGTTTTGTATGTTATGTTATGTATGCAGAATAAAAAATGTTGATAACAAAAAAAGAAATATAGTGATATAAAAACACCCGCACTGGGTTTCGATTTTGGAATGTGCAGTGCTCAACCAAGCTTCTCTTCACCCCCCACACCATTCAAATTTCCGTAGGCGGGATTTATCTTTGTGATATCACAAAGAAACCTCCCTCAGAAGACTACGGAGAATAGTCCGGACTGCTGAGCGAATCATTGGTACAACCCTCCCCACTCTCTACGAACTGTACTTATCCAGAATGAATAAAAGGTCTGGCAAAACCCCTCACATCCAGCACACTCCCTCTTTGAACTGTTACCGTCTGGTCGACGCTACAGAGCTCTGAGCACCAGACCGACCAGACACAGAAACAGTTTCTTCCTCCAAGCAATTCATCTCATTAAAACTTGACATTAAACATAGAACACACAACACTATTATACAATTATTTATTCACCACACACACTTATTTTACTAAAATAAAAAAGCATATTGGACCCCTTTAAGTGTGACAAATATGCAAAACAAAACAATTACAATTTTCCGGAAAGGGGGCAAATATCTTTTCTCAGCATTTACATACATACTGTATATACAGGTGCTGGTCATACAATTAGAATATCATCAAAAAGTTGATTTATTTCACTAATTCCATTCAAAAAGTGAAACTTGTATAATGTATACATTCATTCCACACAGACTGATATATTTCAAGTGTTTATTTCTTTTAATGTTGATGATTATAACTGACAACTAATGAAAACCCCAAATTCAGTATCTCAGAAAATTTGAATATTGTGAAAAGGTTCAATATTGAAGACACCTGGTGCCACACTCTAATCAGCTAATTAACTCAAAACACCTGCAAAGGCCTTTAAATGGTCTCTCAGTCTAGTTCTCTAGGCTACACAATCATGGGGAAGACTGCTGACTTGACAGTTGTCCAAAAGACGACCATTGACACCTTGCACAAGGAGGTCAAGACACAAAAGGTCATTGCAAAAGAGGCTGGCTGTTCACAGAGCTCTGTGTCCAAGCACATTAATAGAGAGGCGAAGGGAAGATGATATAGAAAGATGTGGTAGAAAAAAGTGTACAAGTAATAGGGATAACCGCACCCTGGAGAGGATTGTGAAACAAAACCCATTCAAAAATGTGGGGGAGATTCACAAAGAGTGGACTGCAGCTGGAGCCAGTGCTTTAAGAACAACTACGCACAGACGTATGCAAGACATGGGTTTCAGCTGTCGCATTCCTTGTGTCAAGCCACTCTTGAACAACAGACAGCGTCAGAAGCGTCTCGCCTGGGCTAAAGACAAAAAGGACTGGACTGCTCCTGAGTGGTCCAAAGTTATGTTCTCTGATGAAAGTACATTTTGCATTTCCTTTGGAAATCAGGGTCCCAGAGTCTGGAAGAAGAGAGGAGAGGCACAGAATCCACGTTGCTTGAGGTCCAGTGTAAAATTTCCACAGTCAGTGACGGTTTGGGGTGCCATGTCATTTGCTGGTGTTGGTCCACTGTGTTTTCTGAGGTCCAAGGTCAACACAGCCGTATACCAGGAAGTTTTAAAGCACTTCATGCTTCCTGCTGCTGACCAACTTTATGGAGATGCAGATTTCATTTTACAACAGGACTTGGCACCTGCACACAGTGCCAAAGCTACCAGTACCTGGTTTAAGGACCATGGTATCCCTGTTCTTAATTGGCCAGCAAACTCGCCTGACCTTAACCCCATAGAAAATCTATGGGGTATTGTGAAGAGGAAGATGCGATATGCCAGACCCAACAATGCAGAAGAGCTGAAGACCACTATCAGAGCAACCTGGGCTCTCATAACACCTGAGCAGTGCCACAGACTGATCGACTCCATGCCACGCCGCATTGCTGCAGTAATTCAGGCAAAAGGAGCCCCAACTAAGTATTGAGTGCTGTTCATGCTCATACTTTTCATGTTCATAGTTTTCAGTTGGCCAAGATTTCTAAAAATCCTTTCTTTGTATTGGTCTTAAGTAATATTCTAATTTTCTGAGATACTGAATTTGGGGTTTTCATTAGTTGTCAGTTATAATCATCAAAATTAAAATAAATAAACACTTGAAATATATCAGTCTGTGTGGAATGAATGTATACATTATACAAGTTTCACTTTTTGAATGGAATTAGTGAAATAAATCAACTTTTTGATGATATTCTAATTATATGACCAGCACCTGTATATATATATATGAAGAGTTCAGATGTAAAAGCCTCTAAGTACATCTGACTTTTTTTTCTAAAATTTCTTTCTGGCTACTATGCATAGGTTTCTATGTAAATACTGGTACTTCTGAATGGGTTGATCGTAATTTATTGGGTACTTTCAGTAAGTTGGCTTTTTTATTATTTTAAAAAGTAAAGTAAAAAAATATATATATTTTATATTTTCTTTGTAAATTATGAAACTTTATTTTAAAAATGTGTCCCACAGTGTATGTGGGATGTAACAGTGTATGTTTTTGTCCATGGGCCGAGACTGATTTTAACTACACCCCTAAATTTATGATCAGGAAATATTAATGTGACCCCCTCTCTCATGACTACAAGGTGTGAGTTGATAGGTCTCATCATTTTGAGGTAAATTGTTTTCAAATGTCTAAAAATCTGTGTGTAACTTAAGAACAGAATCTGAAATAATTTTACTTTCTCGATAATAGTTAATAACACATATAACTACTGCACCTCCTCCTGTTTGACCTACTTTCATATAGTTTCATAGATCACATGCAACTGTAATTTTAAAGCAGGTTTTACAGGTTAATTCCAGTGGATGTGAGGTAACTTGCCCAACAAGTTATGCTGTTCTTTGCAACTTTTTTCATTTGCCTCGTCTCAAGTTTTTCATTTAGTCCCCAGGTATGTTTATAGGAGCAGACAACACGAAGACACCTACAGTCACTGAGACTGAGACTCTTTCTTTTCACATCAACATGATTTTCAGGAGTTGTTTTATTTGAAAAAGGAGAGTAGGAAAACCCTGGACTCTTTTGGGTTTAGTCAAAGGAAGCCCTTGACCAGGGCTGGTGTTCACAGAGACAGGAGAAGAAGAGGTTATGAGCAGTGGTTTGATTAAGAGTCTGTTTCCTTTGCTTCTGTACTTTACCATTAACTGTAAGTACAACCTCTCAGCCATTGTGCATTACAATAGTGGGGTATGTGATACAGTACTTATTATCACAGCATTTCAGTCAGTCTTTTGACCTAATGTTATTTTTCTGACCATCAGTATACTTTATACACTTTATAAAGAAATTACATAAGTAAAAACACAATACGCTTTAAAGAGAAACCAATTGTATTTATTGGTCAGGGGTCTTGTTCTCTTTTTAATGGAACAGAATCATGCTGTTCCATATTGTGTAAAATTGAGTTTGGCGTTCAAAAACTATCCTAGTAATATACAGTATAGGACCATATAATTGTATTTGCATAGTTTTCTGATGCTTACATGGGAAAGCATTCACATAATCAGTACACAGTCATATTTTTGTAAACTACTATAAATGTTACTTATTTTGAAATATTTATCTGAAAATTAGCTTCTTTAGCTTTCATTGAAATTAACATGAATACTTATTTTGGAACTAGTATGATGTTCCTGAAACATTGGACAGGTTTATGCAAATGATTTGAGGTTTGACATTCTCAAACTCCTTTTGAACATGCTAATCAGTATGTGTGTGAGATTAGCTTTTTAACAAATGTATGACAAATGTTAATATTGGTCATGCATTTAAGATTCAAGTTCACTATCCACACCTCTGAACGCCTCAATGCATTCTGTAAACATGATGCACATCCTGAAATGGAGCCTCTTGAAAGCATCCTGTTCCACAGTCAACTACTCTGTACAGTTTCAAGGGTAAGCAAAAATACCCAATTTTTTGACATCTGTCATTATTAATCTCAAGTCAGTTGGATGTTGATTAGATTAAGTTCAATAACAGTGTCATTAACTGCAAATTCTACACTTGACCCTCTAACACTTGCTATTTCTATTATATTTATATTTTATCTAGTTGTTTTCTTATTTATTTACTTATTAAATGACCCTGTAACACTTGGACTCTATTCTTTTGACTTGTTTTCTTTTATTTCATAAAAAAATACCCTCAAACACTAGCATTCTCTAATATTTTTCAATTCTTTCTAATTGTTTTCTTTTATATATATATATATATATAAAAACCTTGCCACATTGTACTGCATTAGACTAACCAAGACTTGTCACAGCATTTATATATTATTACTCAATTATAGGTTTTTATTGCTTCTATTGTCCTTATTTGTAAGTCAGTTTGGATAAAAGTGCTAAATGGTTAAATGTAAATGTACATTTTTGGCAGTTCATGTTCTAATTTAAAGACTGCTAGACTACAGTTTTGAGCAAGATGATGCCTGTATGTTGTTGATTTTATAAAAAAAAAAAAAAAAATCCTACAGGCAGAACATTTATTCTTAAGCATTTAGTCTCCACCCATCACTTCAAGCAAACAGACGTGGTATCAAGTAGTCATTTCAAAAACACTTTCTTATTTTGTCAGCTAACTAACTAACTGACTGACTGACTGACTGACTGACTGACTGACTGACTGACTGACTGACTGACTAAATAAATAAATAAATAAACAAATAAATAGATAGATAGATATATAGATATTGTAATCAAACTTTTTTTTTATTACTGTGTTAATTGTGACTCATGTCTGATAAAATTGATATTACTCCGATTCTGAATGTAGGGAGTATGAGTTATACAATCTTAATGGAACATGGGTGGATGCTTATGACTGCCAAGAGACCAGTGTAAACAGGTGTGACCTCACGCATGACCTGGCCTCCAATTCTGACTACAGTATCCGTATAAAAACAAACTGTGATGGCCAGAAATCATGGACACAACTACCAGCGACCTTCAACAGGAGAGACAGTTGAGCATTATTTGTACTAAAACATATAAGAGATGTCTGAAATAGCACAACTGGTACACATCCTTTTTTGTGTCTTGTATAGCAGTGTTACTGGTTCCAAAAATGACGATGAATGTGGAGGGGGATCCCATCCAGGTGGACTTTAGCACAACTCTTTCTGATATGACTGTAAACCTTAAAGTCTGGAAGGAGGGGGACGAACAGAATGTAAGAATCTTTACAAAATATATATTTATAATGGTTGTATAACCATTATGTAACCTAATGCTGGGTACACACTAAAATATTTTAAAATCGTATATGATCATCAAAATGTGAGAAACCTCAAACATGAGGACAAAAAATCCTAGATTCAACCATTTTGCTCCTATAGTGTGTGGTGTCTTTGGGGTTCCCTATCAGTCAGTCACGTTCGAAGTAACATCAGTGTGACTGACTAATGGGATCTCGCCCAAGAGCCCAATCACCTTAACAAAACAAGCCAATGACAGTTGCATGCATGTTTCGCCATGCGCAACCCGCCCCACAGTGCGGGTACAAAAGGAGACGCGTGCAAACGCACATCAGCTTTTCGCTTCGGAGCCGAGCCTTTCAGCACGAATCTCCGAGAGTGTCTGCAAGACAGCAAACGGCATTGGTGTTAAGTTGCGTCAGCAAAGCGCGGGCCCTGGGTCAGACGATGTCCACATTAGTAGTCCAGGAGCGCCACCTTTGGCTGACCTTGGGGGATATGAGGGAGGCCAACAAGCATCGCTTCCTGGACTCCCCGATCTCCCAGGCCGGCCTATTCGGCGAAGTGGTGGAGGGCTTTGCCCAACAGTTCTCCGCTGCACAGAAGCAGATGGAGGCATTTTGTCATATTCTGCCCTGGCGGTAAGCTGCTGTCTCCACCCCACCACCGGCTGCAGCCCCTCCGTCTGCTTGTCGCCGAGGGTGCCCTCCTGCTGCCTCCACCTCTGCTCCAGCTTTGCCATATAAGCAGCCTTCACAACGGCCACAGCATGGAGCTGTGGGCCCCTGAGACGGGCAACCCGGAGCTTCTGGATCCCGCTCTTCAGGAGATGGTAACTGCACCACACCTTCCCCTGGAGGAGGGCCGGGTGGAGATCTTTTGTTTCCTTTGTATTCTGTTCTGCCCCTGAGCCAGTGGTACTCAAAACCTCAAAAAAAGAGCAGTTTACTTATTCTCCAGGTCCCAAGAGGGCGAGGATGGCAGTGCACGAGACACAGTCTCCACACTCCCGTCCCCCTCTCCTTTCGCCAGTGGGTAGCAGGGTCCAGTCCGAGGACGCAATGCCTTCTCCCGTGCCCACTGCCAAGCCATGGAGCCAGGTAAGTGTTGCACCGTGCACTCAGACCCCACTTCGGGACGCGCTGCCTTCCGAGTCGGGCTCCTGTGCTCCACTTTTCTGCCCGCCCGCATTTATGTCGGTGACTCCTCTGGTCCCACTTGTACAATCTCTGGGGGCCTGGTTAGGGCTCCCCAGGCTGTCTCGCTGGCTCCTGAGGACCATCAGTCTCGGCTACGCGATTCAGTTTGCCCGGCATCCTCTCAAGTTCAGGGACGTTCGGTTCACTTTGGTGTTGAACAAAGATGCCCCTGTCTTGCGTGCAGAAGTCGCGGTCCTGGTGGCAAAGGACGTGATAGAGCCGGTCCCTCCAGCCGAGATTAAATCAGGGTTCTACAGCCCCTACTTCATCGTACCCAAGAAAGGCGGTGGGTTACGACCAATCTTGGACCTGCGCGTTCTGAACCGGGCCCTTCACAAGCTCCCGTTCAGGATGTTGACGCAGAGACGCATTTTTCAATGCATCCACCTTTTCAATTGGTTTGCAGCAATCGACCTGAAGGACGCCTCCTTACATGTCTCGATCCTCCCTTGACACAGACCGTTTCTCCGCTTTGCGTTCGAAAGACGAACATATCAGTACAAGGCCATCCCCTTCGGGCTATCCCTGTTGCCTCGTATCTTCAACAAGTTCGTGGAGGCAGCCCTTGTTCCGTTAAGGGAAGCAGACATTCGCATTCTCAACTACCTCGATAACTGCCTCATACTGGCCCAGTCTCGAGCGCTGTTGTGCGAACACAGGGTCATGGTGCTCCGTCACCTCAGCCGGTTGGGGCTCTCCTATGCAGAGGATCTCTTTTCTCGGCATGGAGTTGGACTCGGTTAACCTCACAGCACATCTCTCAGTAGACCATGCTCAGTCGATGCTGAACTGCCTGGAGTCTTTCCAGCGCAAGAGGGCGGTTCCACTGAAACACTTTCAGAGGCTCCTGGGGCATATGGCAGCCGCTGTCACGCCACTCGGACTGCTTCATATGAGACCGCTTCAGCGTTGGCTTCACGACCGGGTCCCGAGATGGACATGGCAACACTGCGACTGTTGCGTACATCAACCGCCAAGGTGGCCTACGCTCCCGTCGCATGTCCCAACTCGCCCGCCATCTCCTCCTTTGGAGTCAGAAGCATCTGAGGTCTCTTCGCGCCGTTCATGTCCCAGGCGAGCTCAATCGGGCAGCCGATGAGCTCTTGCGTCAGCCCGCCCTTCCAGGAGAATGGCGACTCCACCCAGAGATAGTCCAGCTGATTTGGAGATTCTTCGGGGATGCTCAGGTAGACCTGTTTGGCACTGACACACTGGCACGCAGCTGGCCTCGGGGACCTACGCAAATATGCGTTTACCCCTTGTGAGCCTTCTCGCACAGACCCTGTGCAAGGTCAGGGAGCACGAGAAGCAAGTCCTTTTGGTGGCGCCTTACTGGCCTAATCAGACTTGGTTCCCAGAGCTGATAATCCTCGCGACAGCCCCTCCTTGGCAAATTCCTCTGAGGAGGGATCTCCTTTATCATAGAGGGAGCACCCTCTGGCACCCGTGTCCAGACTTGTGGAATCTCCACGTGTGGTCCCTGTATGGGACGCAGAGGTTCTAGGTTGGCTACCTCCAGCTGTAGAAAACACTATCACTTCTGCTAGGGCTCCGTCTACAAGACACTCTTATAGGCTGAAGTGGAACCTGTTCATTGATTTGTGTTCTCCCCACCGGACCCCCGTAGATGCACCTTGCGCGTTTACGTGGACTGCACGCAAAGCTTCAGGACCTCAGACCAGCTCTTTGTCTTCTTCGGAGGACAGGAGAAGGGGAAGGCTGTCTCCAAACAAAGACTTGTCCACTGGATAGTGGAGGCTATAGTCTTGGCCTATCAGGCCCGGTGCTTACTGTGCCCCCTTGGTGTGAGAGCACACTCTACGAGTGGCGTTGCTTCCTCTTTGGCTTTGGCGCGGGGCGCCTCGATAGCAGACATTTGTAGTGCTACCGGCTGGGCGACACTTCATACGCTTGCAAGATTTTATAATCTCCGTATAGAGCCGGTGTCCTCCCGTGTACTTGCCTCGGATGGCCAGTAATACTGGAACCTGCTCAGTGTCAATCACGCTTGCTGTGCCATTTCCCTCTATGGACCGGATATGTGCACTTTGTTGCTTCTCAGTTCAGTTCCCTGCAGCGAACACTGTTGAAGTTCCTCCCGGACCCTCGGCAGTCAGGTGTGGTGGAGGACCAGACGCCAGGTCCAGCACTCGTGTGTTGCCCAAGGTCAGCCCTTGTGCTGGGCTAGGTGCCCGTGTGTAGTTCGGGTGATCTCACATGTGTATTCTTCCACGGTATGGCTCCCCTCACGGTGAGCCTGTGTCTTTCCCTGGCAGAGACTTTATGCCATCTCCACTGAGTAGTTATCTCACCCCAGGCTGGCTGAGTCTACATCAGACACTCCCATATGTAGTACTGCCCTTGGCTAGTCCATATGTATAATCACATAGTACCTCCTTACGCAGGATGTGGCTCCGTAGCGTTCCCCTACTTGGAGTACGCTTTCCAAGTTTTATCCATACCCACTGTATGGAACAGCAGTGACTGTCATCTCTGCCTAAGCTCTGTCCTATCTTCTGTCCCAACTGGTGTGGAAGGACTTGCCAGCTTCCGCAGGACACTGGAGGGGGTCAGCAATAGTGGCATTTTCCAAGGGATCCCATTAGTCAGTCACACTGACGTTATGTCGAACGTGACTGACTGATAGGCAACATCTCAGTTACTTGTGTAACCCTCGTTCCCTGAAGGAGGGAACAGGGATGTAACGTCCCGTCGCCATAGTTGCTGTACCACCGATGTACGGCCGGGGGACACAGTCTCGGCTCCTCAGCGAAAAACAGGTGTGCGTTTGGGACATTACCGATTATCTTGTGGTGTGTACCCGGCATAACATGTCTGATGGCTCTGCTAATGAATGCATGTGAAAATTTGTAAGGCAGATGGGATATTTATTTTAACACAATTTAAAAAACAAGGCTGTGATTGACAGATGTATAGTCTGTTCAGAGGATTGCACTTTTTTATACAACAGTAAGCAGAGATTATTTTATTAAGGGAGGACATTACAGCATTGATGCCTGTAACACTGGAGAAAGTGTATGATAAAGTGATTCACTTGATAAGATTTATAACATCAAGCCTTTTTGGATTTTAGAGCCTTAATGTGTTCAACAGAATTTTAAGTAAAAGAGGAGTTTTTAAGTAAATTTTGAACAAGGTAGCACGGGCTCTGGGCAAAGTTTGACCTGAAAATTACACAACACAAGACAAAAGATACTTTATAAATGAAAACAACATTTATTTGGTAATCTACGATGAAATAATAAACAAACACACACACACACACACACACACACACACACACATACAAACGTTCAGGAAATTAGTTATTGCAATTTGAAGAAAGTTTAAGTCTAGCACCCTTTTGCTATTTCATAAATTCAACTGCAGGCAGATCACAAGCAGAGACTTAGCTATCTGGACTGCATGCAGATCAATTCACCAGTTTCCAGCAAACTTATGGAGATATTTTGTTTACTTGCTTTTCAAGATGAGTTTGACAGGTGTACTGGGGTTTCGTTTCCTTTCCTGGTTGGGAAACCTCCTGGGCTGCTGACTGGCTGATGAAGTCATCTTTGCGTGATTTCCTTGGTGGAAGCGCTCCTGTGAGTGGTTGGCCCCGCCCCACAGGGCTTCTTTTCTGTGCATACCTTATCTGCTAATCAGTTTATCACATGAAGGAAATATCCTACAGATTTATATATGTATTATAATCATCCCTTATGATACTAAAAGTCAACTCTCATCCACACCAAATTATTGCTGATGAAAACAGCTTTCATTCAACATCAAACATTAAGCATTTGGCACACACAATGTACATATGCTAATTTGATCTACTATACAGGTTAAGGCATAGATTAAAAATATCTTAAATTCTAAATAACCACACCAAGCCTATAAAAGACATAAAATACAACATTAGTATATATTGTCTATTTAGTATATCGCTTTAATATACTCAATTATACTTAATATAGCCACAGTATTTATTGATTGTCTTTTGGCAGAAAGTTAATAACAGTTTGCAGTTTGTGTGTTCTTTGTCTGCCAAAGAAGAGCAAAAAACGCATTCTTTTAGGTGGTCAGGAAGTGAATTTGGGTGTGTATCTGTGGAACTTCTGTATCTGTAAAACAGTCTTCCCTTGTTGATTAAATCATCGATTTATGCGTCAAGCGGTCAGGAGATCCCGGGAGGGTCTGTAGCTGGAACATTTCCAGATACAACGTTCTTTGTTCTGTGTTGGTTGAATTATGTTTAAGGGATAAGGCGCCAGGCCTTGACAGGAACTGGTCCAGACAATCGAGTTAGGTCTTAATCATTAACTAGTTTTACGACTTGCAGATGGTGGAGGGGAGGCTCCGTAACTCCTGCTAAGGAATGTGCTGTTCTGCAATTACATGCGTGTGTCCTTTTCGACAAGTTTCTACACATTCCCCTTTGCTCGGTGAGGTTCCCAGTATGAACATCAGCGGGCACTGGAACAAGAGGCAGAGAGAACAGTCACACACAAGACATAAACAACATCTCCATCACTGACTGAACCCTGGTGCGGGGTAATTTGGAAATGAACAGGTTAGAAACTTGAGAAGATTTAGGGGTGTATTATTTAGGATTATTTGTAATTGAGTCCTTCCGATTGGTTTAATTGTCAGGGGTTCGACGAGGTGGTATAGGCGAGATCTTAATCAGGTTGGTTGAGTTCTCAGGTTCAGGTTCTTGGTCGGTTTTACCACGTCGGAAAATGTGCGGGATGTCTGACGTGCATTTGTTGACAGACTCTTGAACAGTGTTCACTTGCTTGTGTAGGAGGAAGGCCAGTGTCAAAGTCACAACATATCCTACAATAGTAGAGATGCAAAGCGCTGTGTCAGCGGCAGACCAAGCCCGAATAATTGTCGCGCCAGCAGGTGGAAGGCGAGCAATAGCTTCTAAAGCTATATCGACAGGAGTCAAATCAATAAGTTGCATTCCTTCCTCCTTGATCCTTTCTTCCAATTTTGGATCGAGAATGAATGAATGCTGTTTGAGGAAGGTTGAAATTTCAAATTCAGCCTGATACTCGTCGTCGTTAAGGTGATACAATGCTGACTCTTTAATATGGATGATTGAGCCCGTAGGGACAGTGATCCATAGAGTTTGGTTGGGCAGGATAATGCGTGTGGCTATGCCGTGTTGATTGTACGTGAGGGTAGCTGTTCGCGTTGGAGTGTTGACTAGCCATCGGTTACTAATGATTTCGGCTTGTGTTACCGTACCTCAACTTGAGAACGTGGTGTCGCTTTGGCGGGGCAACTAGTGTCAGGTCTAATGGATTCTAGGCCGCAGATGCCCTCAGTATTATCACGGACGAAGGGTTTACTCAAGCAGAGGAAATTTATGTCCTAAGTGAGCGTACACTTCTTTAGGTTTGGAGCCTGATACAACTGCTCATTGTTATCGTGATACGCAACCACTTCAGGAGTGTGGATTTTGACATAGCTTATTCGCTTGCCAAAATCCCACATTCACAATGTCTTTAAGCCGGTAAATGTTATTAGAGTTGATAATGGGCAACCTGAGGAGAAAGGCCAAGTTGCCTGCTTCTGGGTCTACGTATAAAGGAATAGCGCTACCCAGGAAAAGGCGGGATGGGTTTGGATAGGACTAGCAGGGCCCACAGTGGCCGAAGTTAGGATGTTTTGGACAAGACTAAGAGGTATTAAGTAGTGTGGAATCTTACCCATGGCTAAGTTATCAATCGAGGAGCTTACTTCCCGTAGAATGTCGGTCATGATGGTAGTTAGGAGTTGTATTTGGGCTAAATCGTTTTGCACACTGAAAATGGTTTGTTAATGGATTTTATCATTTGGTTTAGAAGGGTGCTATGGGTGTTTAGAATTTTGATGGTGCGGTTCAGAGATTTCCTGAAGGTCTGTAGGGCGTGGCCCTGGACTAAGAGCTGTTGTCGTATTTCAGACATTTCAGCCTGGATTTCGCACACGTCACCTAACGTTGGCCAGATTAGCGGCATAAGCGGTGTTCATGCCAAAGTTAAACAGAGTTCCTACAGCTGCAGCAGCCCCCAGCAGAGTGCCCAAAAATAGTTTAGGACGCTGGTTGTACACGCTTAATTCCGCCTGGGTTACAGTCATTTTCTGCAATTGGTGCAGCATGTGGTTCACATCTGTCTGGGCGTGGGCTAGGACTTCTCGAGTGCAGCGGGCTCCAGCCCAAGTTGTTTGGGTGGCTGAGAGAGGGTAGTGAGCTCTGAAAACATCACAGGGATCTAGTCGGACGTACACCTTTCAGGTGTAGGTTTTGCACTCCATTGGCAAAAACCCCGGTTGTTCACGGAGTACTATCCCTGATGCTGGTCCAGGAGATGCAACCCCTGCCTGGGGCACAACCCCAACCATGCAGAGAAACAAGGCAGCGAGTCTGAGCATCTTCCTGGTAATAGAACAGACAGAAGGCACAATTAGCTGCGAAGATCATGATTTGGCGGGCCGCCTCGATCGGTTGACAACAGTTCTCGCAATGAGTTACGATGACTTTATTGAAGGGAGTCAAACTACATTTTGGGACCTGGATTTAAGGATTGGTTAAGGGAGTTCCTGATGAGGGGACTGGGGGGGGGGGACAAGAAAAAAACAAAAACTAAAAACACAAAGAGACAACGAATGAGGTGACGCAGCAGTGTCACATGTGTGGAGTAACTCCTCTCTACTAGAGGTTGGTCCTAGCAGTGCAGCGGAGGAGAGAGTGTAAGTGTTGTGTTTAAGCAAGGTCGCTATGTGTTTTCCTAGAATGACAGAAATTATGTTAGTGTGGTGTAGAGCATATGATTGTCGGTCTGTGTCAGTGGGTTTGATCTTCCCATTCTTCCTGTCGGCTGGAGCCCTGGTGCCTTTTTATCTGGTTTCAATGGACCCATCGAAGGACTGGCTTGCTGCGCCCTGGTCAGATTTTGATTCGGTAGGCGACAGGTGAGATCTTGTCTACAATATTTTGGGGTCCTGTCCAGTGAGGTAGGAACTTCTTTGACAGGCAATGGGGAGCGTTCTGCCTTGGTTGGGCGAAGCTGTACCACCAAACTTTGTCTCCGACATTGAGCTCATGATGAGAGGCCTTTTGTTCGTAGTAGGCATTACGACCTTCCGCGCTTCTTTGGAGTTGCTATAGGTGAGTGGTATAGGCAGTCACGAGATTCAGGTCACCAGGTTGATACAGCAGGTGTAGCGGTAGTGTCATACATCTCCCTGTCATCAATGTGAGCGGGGGTACTCCAGTAGACTGGTGAGGGGTGGCTCGAGCGGCCATCAGTACCAGTGGAATTTTAATATTCCAATCATTTTGATTGGCGGACCTCTGTCCTATTGGCCAGTTCAGCTTGACCTGAGGAAATTGGGTGATGGCTTACATGGAGCTTGGCCTGTATACCCAGGAGTTTCCACACTTCCTGCATGACCTCGGCGGTAAAGTGTGTTCCGCAGTCAGAATTTACCCTTAACCTGTTAGCCAGCACTCCCCATTTTGGGACTCACAGTTGTGAGACATACCTAAATGAAAATTATAACAGTTGCTGACATCAGTGTGCAGCGCACACAATTTTTGTGTCTTTGCAAAGAAGACCCTTTGGGCTTTTCTATCCATCATCCAGAGTTGATAATGCTCTGAAATATAAAAGTTATAGAGACTGAAGTGCCTTGAAAAAAGTGTACCACACTGAATAAAAAAAAAAATCCAAATCTTGAAAAAAAATCAGGCAGGCTGTTGTTTCTGCTGTACCTTTGGGAGCTGGGAGGCACTCTATCCCCTTTTTGAATTTTGACCACGGTGAGGAAGTATTTGTTACCTCGTGTTGACCATGGCAGGGTGTCCTACCGAGTCTATTTGGAGGTCCGACCATGGAAAGGTCATCCTTTTCTTTGCAGTGGTGCTCGGTGGTTTGGATTTTCCGGTTGGAACTGGCAACACAGCAGGCCTCCTTTTACGTATTCCGCCACATCTTGCTGCATTCTAGGCTAGTATGCAACTTGCTTGAGTGTTGAGGGTTGCACAGACTAGTCGACTTACATTTACATTTACATTTAGTCATTTTGCAGATGCTTTTATCCAAAGCGACTTACGATTGGGGAATACATAAAGCGATTAATCTTGAAGAGGCAAACAGACAGAGGAAGTACCCCTAACACCTTAGGCATTGTCTTAGGCATTGTTCAAATAAATACAAGCTAGCAAGGGAAGGAGAGAAAGGTAAAGAGAAAGATGAAGGTATAGAAAAGGGGAAGGAATTCTTTTTATTTAAAAAAAAAAAATTATGATGAAGTCAAGTCGTGTTGAAAGATATGAGTTTTCAGTTGTTGCTTGAAGATTGACAGGGATCCAGCATTCCGGATGGGGGTGGGAAGATCATTCCACCAGCCAGGAATGGTGAACGAGAATGTTTTGGAGTGTGATTTTGAGCCTCTCTGTGATGGTACCACGAGGCCTCGCTCACTAGCAGATCTCAGACTTCTGGAGGGGATGTAGATTCGAAATAGTGAGTGGAAGTAGTAGGGTGTTGAGCCTGTGGTTGTTCTATATGCAATCGTCAGTGTCTTGAACTTGATACGAGCTGCAACTGTTAGCCAGTGCAAGGAGACAAAGAGAGGTGTAACATGTGCTCTTTTGGGCTCGTTGAAGACCAGTCGTGCCGCTGCATTCTGAATCATTTGTAGAGGTTTGATTGTGTTTGATGGAAGTCCAGCCAGAAGAGCATTGCAGTAGTCCAGCCTAGAAATGACCAGGGCCTGGACAAGAATTTGTGTAGCATGCTCTGTCAGAAAAGGCCTGATCTTTCTGATGTTGTGAAGTGCAAACCTGCAAGATTGAGCAGTCTTTGCAATGTGCTCTTTGAAGGTCAGCTGATCATCAAAGATTACACCAAGATTTCTGACCGAAGCTGATGGGATAATTGTTGATGAACCTAACTGAATCGTGAAGTCATGCTGTAGAGTTGGAGTGGCCAGAAGCTCAGTCTTTGCCAGGTTGAGCTGTAGGTGATGTTCTTTCATCCATGCAGAGATGTCTGCCAAGCAGCCTGAGATCCGTGCAGCTACCGTTGGATCATCTGGTAGAAACATGGTAGGAGAAACCATGTGCCTGTATGATGGGACCCAGTGATGTAGTGTATGTGGATAAGAGGAGGGGTCCAAGAACCGAGCCCTGGGGAACCCCAGTGACCAATTGATGTGCTTTGGATACCTCCCCTCCCCAGGCCACCTTTAAAGACCAACCAGTGAGATAGGATTCAAACCAGTGAAGTGGAATCCCAGTGATGTCCAGTGATGAGAGGGTGGACAGGAGGATCTGATGATTGACAGTGTCAAAAGTGGCAGACAGATCCAGAAGAATGAGGACTGATGATTTGGAATCGGCTTTTGCAATTCGCAGGGCTTCAGTGACTGAGAGTAGCGCAGTCTCAGATGAATGGCCACTTCTGAAACCTGACTGTTTAGCGTCCAGTTTGTTGTTCTGTGAAAGAAACAATGAGACCTGGTTGAAGACAACTCGTTCGATTGTTTTGGCTATGAATGGAAGGAGAGAGACAGGTCTGTAGTTTTCTAAAAGTGTTTAATGTAGTTTTTTTTAAGCAGTGGGGTAACCTGAGCCTGCTTGAATGCTGTGGGGAAGATGCCTGTGAGGAGAGATGTGTTGATAATGTGTGTGAGTGCTGGTAAGAGTGTGGGAGAGATTGCTTGGAGAAGGTGCGAGGGGATTGGGTCTAGAGGACATGTTGTAGGATGGCTGGAGAGGAGAAGTTTGGATACTTCCGCCTCAGTGAGAGGACAGAAGGAGAAGATTGGAGTTTGAGCAGTGGATCTAGTTGGTTGGAGGTCCTGTGTGAGTGAAGGTGAAAACTGACTACTGATTGTTTTAGTTTTGTCTGTTAAAAAAGTTGCAAAGTCATCAGCTGTTATAGAAGTGGTGGGAGGTGGTGGAGGGGGACAGAGGAGATAAATGTTCTGAAGAGATTACGCATATCTGGAGCACTGTTGATCTTGTTATGGAAATGTGACCATTTGGCAGTGTGGACTTCTGCGGAGAAAGATGAAAGCAACGATTGATACATATTCAGGTCCGACAGATCGTTTGATTTTTGCAATTTTCTCTCTGCCGCTCGGAGTCTGGTCCGATGTTCACGAAGAACATCAGATAACCAGGGGTTAGAAGGGGCAGTTCGTGCTGGCCTGGAGGTGAGAGGACAAATGTCGTCTAGACAAGAGGTTAAGGTAGAGCATAAAGTGTCAGTAGCTGCATTCCCATCCAGAGATGAGAAATAGGTTGGTGAGGGAAGAGAGGAGGTTATTACAGAGGAAAGATGGGAGGGAGAAAGGTTTCGTCTAAAGGTAACTGGTAAGGGGGTTGGTGGCACCCGGGTAGCAAAGTGTAAAGTAAATCTAATGAAGAAATGGTCAGAGATATGTAGTGGTTGTACCGGAATGTTATCTGCAGTACAATCGCATGTGTACATTAAATCAAGTTGATTGCCTGATTTGTGAGTGCTAGTAGTGGTATGGCGTTTGAGATCAAATGAAGCAAGGAGTGAATGAAAGTCTGTAGCATAAGGCATTTCTAGATGCTGTTGAAATCGCCAACAACTAAGATTGGAGTGCCATCCTCCATGAAACAGGACAGCAACCCATCCAGCTCCTCTAGGAAGGGGGCTATAATTTGGCCAGGGTGACGGTAAATTACCACAATCTGGAGTTTTATAGGAGCTATTACAATAATCACATGAGATTCAAATTAGTTGTAATTGCATAGGGGAGAGTAGGTTGAGTATTTCCAATTATTTGAAATGAGCAGACCAGTGCCCCCACCCCGGCCAACCTGACGTGGGGTGTGAGAGAAAGATAAATTGTTAGAGAGAGCAGCTGGGGTTGCTGAGTCTTCTGAACGAATCCAGGTCTCAGTCAAGCCCAAGATGCTGAGTGTGGATTGTAAAGAATAAAGCGGAAATTAAGTCTGCTTTGTTGACAGCTGACTGACAATTCCAGAGAGCCATGGAGAAAGAAAGAGGTGTAGTAGAAGATGTAGAGATAGGGCGTAGGTTGGCAGGATTACGTTGCCGTCTGTGTGTGATGTTAGAGTGTGGTCGAGAGACAACCGGAATGGTTTTGAAACACATGATAGAGGATAGCAAAGGACAGTGTGTGAGGGAAGATAGAAATTATACTTAAGTGTGTTGCTCGTTGTCGTTGCTTGGGTAAAGTCGCGCAGGAAAAAGTCGTCGGTCTTTACCCTCGTCTGTCTTCACAGGAGCAGGCTGAACGCTTCCGCATCAGCGCTCGGACATCAATGATTTGGCTTCTGATTTGCCCAGCCAATAGACTAACAGAGTGCTAATATCTTGAGATGAAACTAACACCTTGTCCAAGGAGCAATGGAGGCGCAAATGATTATAATTACCAGTAAGTGCAACCAAAAATATATAAACCTCAACAAAAATGCAGACTAAAAATAGGTAGGAAACGAAGTATTCCTTCCTAGCAGCAAGTAAATAATTTAAACAACATATCTATGAACAAGTATTACGAACACATACAAGCTGCCGTCCATTTCTTCTAGTGCTCTGCAATGACGCTTTAAGCTTGAAGTCGACTAGTCGCTGGTCCTATAGAGGGCGCAATAGGATAATAAATCCACGTTTCCAAACAGTTAAAATTACAAACTAATTCATACTCTGAATGCGCTCCACAAGACATGTGTGATTATATTACTGGATGCTCGAAATTGAACGGCAGAATGCAGGTTTTAAACAGCTTATTGTACAGGTAAGTTAATCACGTTCTAATCTAATGTGCTGCTGCACTGTAACACACACACAAATATGCTACAGACAGTAGCGCGTACTATACATCATGCGCAGATCGCACGCATAGAATAATTGATTGCAAAAAATTTATTGTCAACACTGTTCTGTGATTTCTCTGTAAAATAGCTTAGAAACTGAAAAGTTCAAGCCTGTATTTCTTAATAACTAAATCCCACAGCTTCACTACTAGTAGAGAGACGCTACCAGGTAGAACTAATTCACACACGCAACCGCTTTCAATAATGCATGCATTCATATAAATGTAATCTTTACTGTACTACTTATCTGTATCTGATTTAGAACGAGCAGGAATCTATGAGAAATATAACGACCCAAAGACTAAAGAACTGATAAAAATAAGCTGTTATAGGTGCAATAGTAAAGTGGGCAGCCCTGTGTCTTATTTCATAGCTGTGCACAAGCCATTTGTCACAGCTCCAGACTTATTTGTTTATTAATGACGTCATCAGCGACTAGTCGACTTTCATCACATAAAAGTCAACTTTAAAAAAATCAGAAGTCGTTCAACCCGGTGCATTGTGGGCATGTGTCAGCATCATCCCCCTTTGGCCTTGAGGGACTAAGAGCTTTGGCGCAGTGAGGGGCTCAGGGACATACATGAGAACACCGTATTTCAGATGCAGCATGTGCTTGATGGAGTGGAGTGTTGTGGGAGTTATGTCAGTCCTCTGTCATGTGTGTCATGTGTTCCCACCTCTTTTGTCCATATTTGGTTTGTTTCCTGTCCTTGTTTAGTGTGATTATTAGTTAAGTCTGTTCCAGCCATGTTTGTCTCATTAGCCTGTGTATTTAAGTTACTGCCTGGTCAGTTTTGTGTTGTCTGGTCTACTCCTTACTCCCCGGTGTTCCTGTCTGTGTCAGCCTTGTATTATTTGAGTTTACTCCTCGTCTGCGGGTTCCTGTATCATCCTCGTGTGTGCACCATGTCCCCTGCTCTATTCCTTTTATATTCTATGTTTTATTTTTATTTATTATATAATAAAAAACTAACTTGGTACGTGTACTGCGTTAGGCTAACTGAGACTTGGCATAGCACTTGCATATCATTGCTCTTTTGTTGATTTTCATTGCTTTTATTGTCCTCATTTGTAAGTCACTTTGGATAAAAGTGTCTGCTAAATGACTAAATGTAAATTCTAGATAAGTTTGAATGAGTGTTAATGGGTTAAATATAGTACATAGAAGGGAAGCTCGATTGAGGGATTCTGGGAGTTTCTGGGATTCTATAAGTTTGAACTTTGTTTGAGTTTGAATAGTTTTGGTTCATTTGAACATTCTGCCAATGTAAGTCTATGGGATTTTTATCATTTTTCAATCTTCATTTTTATAAAAACCATAAGTCTGATATCTACTATATCAACTGGAGTCAGAACAGTCTGAAGGTCTGGGCTGAGTTTGTAGTGTGTAAAGTTAAATTGTATCTATGAGGAGATACAGTCATACATTTTTGTCTCTGAAGAAGAAGAAGAATTAGAAGCTAAAGTTTGTTCACAAACTTTAAATGTTGCTTGATAAAGCCAACATGGGTAGCCTTGAGGCAAAATAATCAGATTACTTGTGTGTTTGGCGTACTTGAGCTGCCCCGCTGTAAAAAAAAGCGTTGTGGGCAATGACACAGAGGGTAACTAAAACAATGCTGTTTAACTTGAGCCAATCATCGGGGTCCAAACACATTGTCTTGTGTAGATGTGTGATGCAATGGACATGTCTCTTTTCAAGTAAATTATGAGTCCTTATGTGATTATTATTATATACACAATATTACAATAGATATTATACTGTCCCTTCTTCAGTTGGATATACATTCTGTTATGCTTGACAAACATATTGTGAATACTACTAAAATTAAGATTAAAAACACGCTATGCTATAAGTATTGACGATATGACAGTTGCATAATTCTTATTTTGTGCTTTATTAAAGTTCATGAAAGTATAATGAATTGATATGCATTTTTTGAATGTAGTCACTTTATTTAACAATTTTCACAGTATTTTAACTGAGATCTTGAAGGATTTGTTATTCTGTAGCTCTCTCGTGTGGACAACATTAGTATTATGGCCTTCATTTCTGAAGCACATTAATAAAAATGGACGATAAGATTTGAATGATTACACTTTTAATGATTACTTTACTGATAATATACACACATTAAACTCAAATTCACTTATTCGGTGTCTTACTTCATGCTTTAACAGTTGAATTTTCAACTTGCATTTTTAGGAAGTAATAATTGATTATTATGTCATTTGTTAAATGGTAATTTAACAATTATAATACATAAACAATATAATGATTCGAAAAGTACAGCAGTTATTGTTTTCATAATATGTTCTATAGATCCGTGTTATTTTGTTTTGTAATGAAACAACTTTTATGACAACAAAATTGTCATTAGCAAAGATTAAACATTAATTTCGAGGTCAAAGTTATGTCCTTCAAGCATTTTAAGCTCATTGTATGAACCGTGGTAATATTGGTTAAAGGCCGCTGTAATTTTCTATTGAAACAAACAAGTTTAATGTTATAATAAAAGTGTAAATACCTGTTATATGTCAAACAAATTGCAAACAAAAGCATAAAAGAGCAGGTTTTACGTTTGCAGGTGTTTAGATGCAGAAATGGCAGAATCAAATGCCAAATACTATTGCATAATTTTCATGAAATATACATTGATTTTTGTTAGAGTAATAAATAAATAAATAAAAGCAGCCAAGACAAATTAAATATTATTATTTTTTGATGGATTAACAAAGAAAGTCAGAAGCTGGTAAAAAGCTGGTCACTTTAATGTTCAAATCCAATACAATAATTAACATCCCATTTATTTATCAGCAGTTTCTGTTCACTTCAGACATAAACAACTGTTTTCGATGATATTTGCCAAACAATCATGTATTTGAAATAATCTTGTATGTATGTGTCTGTTCCGATGCTGAGAACAGCGAGAATCAGTGAGCTTCAGGCACAAACGTTCACAGAACAGCTCAGAATCACTTAATTTATCTCTTTAATATGTTCTAAAGCTTGAATTCACCGTTCTCAGGAGCTTGATTGACAAGCGATCTGATCAATCAGAACACAAATATTATGTGCCGATGCTGCTATCCGACATCAGCTATGGCAGGTCTCCATAAAAATACATGTTAAAAGGGTAAAAAGATCGACTGAGTTGAAACTTTTGCAATATAACTAAATATAAAAATATAAGGGTAAGTTGTGCTGTTTTGGCTGCCACAGAAACGGTAATAAGCTAAAGGAATTCCTTTAAAGTACTTGTTTTGTGTACCAGAAAATCTGTCATGTCTGGAACTGTATGCTTGGCTTGCAGTGCTTAAGTTAAAATACTGAGTTTTAAATGATAAAATAATGTGTTAAAACGTGTGCTTTTATCATTCTATGGACCAAATCCCATGAACTTCACCCCAATCGAGAGCTGTATATGCACATGTGCACTAACCTCACACACTAACCACTAACGTAGCTAACATTGCTTCATGTGATCTTATCACACATTAAACTATGACAGGTCCTTTACTGCAAAAAGACTCTAAATTGATGAAACTATGGCGCCATGTACTTTAAAAAAAAACATTTTCATTGGTTTCATGTTATATTGTTGGTTCAGAAAATACTGTATGTAAATACGCATGCCCAGTAGCTGCAACTGTATACTTTCTGCAGATGTTTTAATTTACAAGGCTTTAAAACACATGCAAACTATATAATTTTGTGAGCATGAACAATAAAATATAAATGTAAATAGCATAACAGAATGTTGGCTTTGTCAAGCCAATGTAACTAGAATGTACTTTGCTGTTTGCCGTGGCAAAATTCAGCACTAGGCACTAATGTTAAACCTAATCGTATTAGCATCATCTTAACCACATGTTAATTGTGTTAGCATTTAGCCAACAACATTTTAACACAAGTAACATGTTGTTAAACATGAAATTAGCATGTTTTTAACAAAATGCTAACATGATTAGCATGATTCTAACAATATGCTTACACAATTACCATGTTGTTAGTATGAAGTTAGCATGATTAACAATTTTTTAACATGATGCTAGCATGTTTTTAACAAGGTAACATGATTATCACAATGCTAGCAAGATGCGAACATGATTATCTTGTTGATTACATGAAATTAACATTATTAGCATGTTGCTAGCATGATGCTAGTGTGTTTTAACAATAATTTAACATTATTAGCATGATTCTAGCAGCATGCTAACATGATTATAAATTAAAATAAATTAATTGACATGAAATTAGCATGATTAGCATGTTGCTAGCATAATGCTTACAAGTTTTAAGATGCTATCATGATTAACACCATAAACGTGTCATTAGCATGTTTTAGCAAGATCCTAATATGTTTACTATTATGTTAATATGTTTAACATGTAATTAGCATGATGTTAACGTGCTATTGGCATGTTTAAACACTTAGGTAGGTGAGCCTAGCCTGTTTTAGTTTGTCTTTAGCATATTTTAGCCCTTAGCTAGGCAATGCTAGCATTTTAAAGCATAATTTTAGCATGATGGTAGCCGATTTTGATGCGTGTTAATGGTGTTCTAGCAATTATTATTATTATTTTACATGTTCTAGCACTTAGCTAATCACTATTAGCATGTAGCTATTCCTTGCTAGTATGTGCAGCATGCTGGGAGTCCTATTTGCTAGCATGAGTCATAAGAACCAACTATCATGTGTTTGCGATGTACTGATGCGATGCAAAGATATAGGTCTTGCTAGACGGTTGCTAGGGTACACTGTTTGGCTGCTAGAGGGTGGCTTGGCAGCTTCCATTGATACTACAAAGGCTAATTTGTTTTACAACTGCCATCTCTCTATGGCATTCAGATTTGAGGATATGCCTGTTTGGGTTTTGGTTAGGGTGCTCGGCAGTAATGTGTAAGGTGATTCATGAGCTAACCCCCATTTGGCTATTTGCTGGCCCAAGTCAAACGAGCCCACCCCCATTTCTCTATGACACTGTGATCTAAAGATATCAATCTGGGTCATTTAAAATGGCAGTCTATGTGATCAGTTGCTAGGGTCCTCTAAATGGTTGCTAGGGTGTGGCTTGACAGCTTCATAATTATCCTGAGAGTCTGATTGGCTGCCTGAATAAAATTAGATCACCCCATGTCTCTATGACATTGGGATGCAGTTATGTTCAGTGAAAATTCATATGTAAATTACCATAGTAGGAAAAATGTATGTTCAGATGCTGTTTCATGGGCCGTCCCTCACATTAGTATGTTTTTTGGGGCAACTTTGGGGCACTCTTGTGCCCCAGGGGTACAACTTACAACCCACTTTAGGGTATGTTCTCACAGAGTTTGACGGCATCTTCAAATGTGGTGACCCACATGTTTCCATGAAATTCTGTCTCAGTGCTATGGCCCGTCAAATTTGGTTGCAATGTTAAGTCTATGGGACGTTTTCTCCTACTTTTTTGCCCATGGGGAAAACATCGTACACTCGATCGTTTAGAAAAGATAAAGCACACCATTCCTCAATAAATCACATGATTTGACGCCTCATTCATGGGTCAGTGACAAACGGTGCAGGATAGTTATGCGTGGATGGCGGTTATATCCGCGGGCGCTGCGAATAATCCGCGGGTCGGTTAATAAACAATGCATTCTGATTATTTGCGGTGGGTCGCGGGTGGATAAGATAAATCATTAATGATGCAAATATTAAATATGTTTTCTAAAATATGAACGTGTTTTAAATAGGCTACAGAAATTGAATTAAAGTCATTTAACAAAACATTATTTAGTAAAGAGCAGTGAGGGATTTCCTCTGTCTTTTGTTGTTTGATTAACATTAACGACAGACGGCACAGCTTTATTAGGCTGCTGTCACAAGACC
Source organism: Gymnocypris eckloni scoliostomus (assembly GCA_027564155.1). Lineage (NCBI taxonomy): Eukaryota > Metazoa > Chordata > Actinopteri > Cypriniformes > Cyprinidae > Gymnocypris > Gymnocypris eckloni. Next base: position 23,035,034 of record CM050422.1, on the reverse strand, counting down.
TATTTCACGGATCAAATACCATGACTTTTTAAAATTCCATGACTTTTCCAGGTTTTTTCATGACCATACAAACCCTGAATTTGACGATCGGGGCAGGTCGTGCGGTTATCTTAATCAGACAAAATTATAGGAGCCGAGGATTATAGAATTATAGGAGTAGCGCTTGAAATTTTGTGTGGAAGAAGAAGAATGCAAGATACAGAGGTGGGTAGAGTACCCAAAAACTGTACTCAAGTAAAAGTACTTGTAGAAATAAGTAAAAGCAATAGTATGAATAGTTACTTGAGTAAGAGTAAAAAAGTATTGGATAAAAAAAACTACTCAAGTAGTTAGTTACTAGTTACTTTGGATCATATTATACATAGTCTATTTTTATTTACATATACAGTATAGGTAATATGTATGTATACTGTACATACACACACACACACACACACACACACACACACAAAACACACACTGCCATTCAAAATATTTTTTACATTTTGTTAATGTAATTTATTTCAGTGATGCAAATCTGAATTTTTATCAGCCTTTACGTCAGTCTTCAGTGTCACATAATCCTTCAGAAATCATTCCAATATGTTGATTTATTATCAATGCTGTTCTTTTTAGCTTTCTATTCATAAAATAATCCTAAACAAAATGTCACAGGTTCCAAAAAAATATTTAATACTTAAGCAGCAAAACTGTTCCCTGTTGAAAAAAAAACAGGTTAGGTATGTTTTGAAGCATGGGATGCTGGTTTCAGCTGGTTTACGCTGCTCCTTTCCTGGTTTATGCTGGTCCTTAGCTGGTTTAAGCTGGTCATGTGCTGATCCTAAACTGGTCCGACCAGCACATGACCAGCATAAACCAGCAACCCAGCTTCAAAACCTATCTAACCAGCATATGCTGTTTTTTTCAATAACACTGGTAATAAATCAATATATTAGAATGCTTTCTGAAGTATCAAATTACTCTGAAAACTGGAGTAACAGATGATTAATATTCTGATTTGCATATCTGAATAAAATTATATTTTAAAGTATATTAATTATGCATTATATATGTATATATGTATATAACCTCTGACACAGAGAAGAGCGAAAACTTCTCACATGACTGCTACAGTCACAGAGCATCTGAACATAACAAAACAAATGCATATTGACGATTCTTCTTCCGTCTGTTCTGCAAAATGTAAACAAATGTAGCCTTTATTTCTGCAAGCATACATATTGTGAAAATATCAATAGGCTAATAATTGTGTCTAGGCAAAGGTATTCCTCCTGGAAATAACGCAGGTTTGGCAGGTGTTCCTTTCATACTCTTTGACAGTTTATTTAATGAATAACGTTGTATTTAATGTATAAGGTTCATGTACAACAAACTGGTAATGTAATAGCGGTATCGTGTTCTGTAATCAAATCTATACATGTGGAACCGTAGAGAGCACACGCTGTGTTCATCTAATAAAGATCTTCATAGCTTGCAAACAATAGCCTTTGAAGATTTGCCTTCAACTGACTGTAGATCCAAAGCCACGTCTTCAACGCTCTTTCTGTTACAACTCTGAGTGAGAACCGCTTCACGACTTGACATGTGCGGCAGGGAACTGACTGAATCATTCAAACTAATTCGTGAACCGATTTACTGGTTCGCCAACTGGTTTGATCAAGCCTTTCTACAGAATTGACTCAAAAGAATGAATCATTTGCAAATGGGCATTGCTCATTGCCCAGAGAAAAGTAGACAGCGTTTGGAATAAATTGAAGCATTTTAACTTGTATTGCATTAATATAAAGTAGGGCTGTAATCAAGTCCACCTTTGTCAAGTCCAAAACAAGTCCAAGAACAGGACTATCGAGTCCGAGTCAAGATCGAGTTCAAAGATGTTCGAGTCCAAGTCAAGACCGAGTCCAAAAATGTTCGAGTCCAAGTCCAATCCAAATGAGACAGTCAAAACAGAGAAAGAAAAAATTATCTTCTTCAAAACCACATACTTAATTTATTGATTATTTATGTGATACGAGAGTAGGGTTGGGTAACGAAACCCGGTACCAATATGGCACTGGTACCTATGTAACCGGTATGTATCGAACCGAATCAGAAGGCAGATTTCGGTGACTCATTTCGGTGCCATGCCTAAGCGATCGGTTGAAATATTTGTCCTTTGTTTCTCTGAAATGGACGTAAGAGGCATCATCACCGGCACCACACATGCAAAATAATTTCCCGACTGAGAAAATGCACGTGAACTAAATTCGGAAAACTCTAATAATACAAGTCCAATGAATCTTTGTAGTAACCCGAGTGTCCGGTTTTCACATTCCGACTTAAAAGCAAAACTCGGGAAATGAGAGCATCTGAGGAGCGCGTGAATGCAGTAATTACACTTGCTCTGACGACCTTCCATTTACTAACTAAGCTACTACTACCCCATTGGCTATATCGATTAGCAATGGATTATACCATGATCCAATCCTGGTTTACATGTACATTTAGTCATTTTGCAGATGCTTTTATCCAAATTGACATACAACTGGGGAATACATAAAGCAATTAATCTTGAAGAGGCAAACAGACAGAGGAAGTGCTCGTAATACCAAGTCGCAGGCATTGTTCAAATAAGTACAAGCTAGCAAGAGAAGGAGAGAAAGATAAAGAGAAAGATGAAGATTTTGAAAAAGTGCTACTTTTTATGATGAAGTCAAGTAGCCTAGTGTTGAAAGAGATGAGTTTTCAGTTGTTGCTTGAAGATTGACAGGGATCCAGCACTCCAGATAGGGGTGGGAAGATCATTCCACCAGCCAGGAACGGTGAATGAGAATGTTCTGGAGTGTGATTTTGAGCCTCTCTGTAATATTACCACGAGGCGTCGCTCACTAGCGGATCTCAGACTTCTGGAGGGGATGTAGATTCGTAATAGTGAGTGGAAGTAGGCGGGTGCTGAGCCTGTGATTGTTCTATATGCAAGCATCAGTGTCTTGAACTGGATGCGAGCTGCAACTGGTAGCCAGTGCTGGAAGATAAATAGAGGTGTAGTCTAGGGATAGTCTAAGCCCTGTCTGTGTGTCTGTGAAACCAGGCCCATGTGTTTAGTGCTAATGGCCAATCCAATTATTAATTGGTAATTTTTTTTTTATATAAGTATCGGTTCAGGCCCCATTTAGGCACCGGTACCATTTTAAAAGTATCGATTTGGCACCAGTATCGAAAACCCCCCAAACGATACCCAATCCTATACGAGACAGCATATCTTCTATTCTAAGATAAACATTTTGCATTATTATTTGTAATGATCTAAAAGCATGTGCAGCAACACTGTAGGATCAAACTAGGCTATTTACTTTAGGTTTAGCAATTTCACTAAAGTCACATAAGCTGAAGTGCAACTATATTAATATTACAAATAACAAGCAACATAAGAGTAAAAAAATCAAAATGTTCCCATTCTTGAACTTGTTACTTGTTCTAAAACACTTGTTCCGGGTATGGGGGATATGGACAGTGTTACAGGTGTTCATTTAGTTCAGTTAGAGAACAGAAAATTAAAGATTGTTAAATTTAAGAAATAAAAATTGGAAGTTTTTTGTTTCTATTGCTGGGCGATCTTGATTTTCTCAGAACATTTTACCAATTCAAGATTTTGTGCAATTTTAACTAGTCAACTTGAAAATGTAACTACAGCATGATTCAAGCAACTTTTCTTTATTAACCCTCTAGTCAAAGGAAATTCTATTCTAAGTGCACCACATATGAAGTTGTCATCATGATGTAAATGTTAAACAAATCACTAAATATCTTTGCAGAAAAGATGCTTGAACTACAACTACATCTTGTACAAACTTTTCTTATGCATATTATGCTATATGTTCAGAAATAATACAAGAAAAATGCTTAAAAAAATTCTCAAGTAATTCAAATTCAAAATGACTGAAAGTATAACACCTAGAATGCTATTATTAACTATAAATGCTCTGTAAAGCAATGAACAGTAGTTTTCAGCCTGTCACCCTGATGCAAACATGAAATATCAGACATACAGTTGTAATTCTTCACAAGTTTTTTATTAGATTATGCTGCTTTTCCATTGTTTTTTCTATGTAAACGTGGATGGACCAATGGATGGTTACGGTCGTGTCTCTTGCAGCTTCTTGTGCATGAAACGGCATTCCATAAACGTGGCACTCCAGTTTTTTAAAGATGTTTAACTCCCATCTTATTTTTTTCTTTCCTATTCCACTGCCCGCATCATATCTTTGTCAACACAAAAGCACATTGTGTGAAAGAGAGCATCACAAATAAGTGGTTAATCATGTGCACTGACATGGCGTTGGATTGTTCTTTTCTCTTTACTGTTATTATCAAAGTGTCTAACTTTTTTTTTACATTTAAACATTTTGTAAGTTTGTTATTTTATAGTAGGCTTATAGCATGATAATGGTGTATTTTTATTCCTTTTATTAATAAAAGTCCCATGTTTATTGCAGAAAATGTGTCGTTGTATGGTATAAATAAGCAATTAACCGGAAATAAAAGTGAAATGCGTATGGGCATTTATAAGCTATTTAAAAAAAGAAAAGTTGGAAAACTCCAACGAACTTTGTAAAACCAAACTGTATTATGCAACTCGCCAACATTGTATCTGTGTCCAAAATAAAATTATTTATGCCTCCAAGCAGCCCGCAAACTCGGAGCCAGCATATGACGCAGCTGTGCATTTACCAGGCAACCAATGGCAATACCCGTTCTAGATGGAGTTAAACCAAGTATATTACTCATTTTCCAAACAAGCGGACCAGATTAATGGTTTTGCTTTGAAAGAGAAAAAAGCATAAATAGCTGGACTCGGTCGAGACCAACTAGCATATTTGAGTCCAATGACCAAGTCCAATGACCAAGTCCGAGTCTAAAACCAACAAGTCCAAGACAAGTCAGAGAAAATAGAAAAATGTCTCGATTCGAGACTGGACTGTACTACAGCTCTAAGATAAAGTAACGAGAGTAGCGCCGTCCACAGTAATGAATTAAAAGTACCGTATTTTCACTAAAATGTACTCGAGTAAGAGTAAAAGTACCTATTTTGAAACTGTACTTTGGGGTAACTAATACTCTAAAAGTATTAGCTACCCCAAAAATTACTCAAGTAAATGTAGCAAGTAAATGCAACTCGTTACTACCCACCTCTGGCAAGATAATAGTGATGCCTTGCCTTTGGCAAGCACCACAAGCTGGATAAGTAAAGTTCACAGACGAACTTTGAAGTTGGCTTGAGAAAGCCTTGTGTGAAAGTTGGAAATAACTTTGAAAAGCTTAAACTTTGAATTTGTTGTTGAAGTTGTTGAAATTGAAGTTTGATTAACATGATTAGCAAGTTACTAGCATGTTGCTAGCATGATTATTATGCTACTAAGACTATTGCTCTTCTTTTTATAAAAAAATAAATAAAAAAACATTTGACACTGTCAATTGCATATTGATTCTCTAACTGCCTGCTTTTCATGTAAAACTGACACTAGCTTTTTTTCTATTCTATTTTCTTGTTTCATATATATATATATAAATATATAAACACTAGGTTTCTTTTTCTATATTCAATCTACTCGAAAAAAAAAAAAAAAAACGTTTCTACGTGTACTGCGTTAGGCTAACCAAGACTTGTCATAGCACTCCAAGCTGTTGCTCTTTGTTTGTTTTGATAGCTTCTAATGTCCTCGTTTGTAAGTCGCTTTGGATAAAAGTGTTTGCTAAATGACTAAATGTAAATGTAATGTAATGTTGCTGTTTGAGCATAAACAATATTTACAAAGTTGCAGTGCTGAAAGTTTATTAAACATGGAGATATCGTCTCCATGTTTAATTCTGTCAGTTTAAAGCCTACAAAAATGGCTCTTAGGGACTACAATTAGTTACTTCCCCGGTCCGTTACTTCATGAACCCAGATAAACCCCGCTCCGGGAACATGTAAGGAAGAGGGAGAGACCATGCTGCGCTACTTAAGAGAAGAGGAAGAAAACTAAGGGTGCACGTAAAAATCGAATCATACATAAATCTCGATTCTGTCTTCTAACGATTCTAACGGACACACAACTTTCGAAATCAATGTTCTAAAGCAGCGGTTCTTAATCTTGTTCCTCGAGTATTCCTGCTCTGCATCTCTCATCTCTCTCTCTCTCTCTCTCTCTCTCTCTCTCTCACACTCTCATTCAGATCATCAGCTCTGTGAATACTCTTATTTTCACATAGCTGTGAGAAGCGTTATACAAGGACGCGCATGCAGTTGCCGTACTGTATTAAAATTTAATCATGATAAAACTGTTTATTAAAAGCTAACAGAAGCAGTGGTATTTACAAATAACAGCATATATAACAGTATGATAACAACAACAAACAAACATACCATTAAGAGCCGTACTTGCATAGGTCCTGGGCGATCCTCTTCACTAATGGCTATTTTCCACTGATCGGTATGGTTCGGCACATTACGGTACACAATTATTTCCATTTCCACTGTCAAAAATAGCAAACCGTACCGTACCCCTTTTTTGGTACCCTTCCGTTGGGGTACCTAGCACAGTAAAGGGTACCAAAAGGGTGGAGCTAAACTCACTGCAGAAGTTGATTGGTTTAAGGGCATAAAGCTTCTACTTCACTCGTTCCGCTCTGCTGTCCGTGTTGGGCTTATTTACATCAGAGTGCGCAATAGATCCGCATAGAGCAGCCTTATGCGGCTAGTCCTACCAATATTTGCTGCTGGCTCTGATGTTTCTGTAGTGATTAAACATGAGATACAATTCATTTTGGGTATATTTAACAGGCATTCGTGGTCTCATGAATCTATTATTTGTTCCTGGTCATATCATTTTGGTTTAGCACAAAAGTTATGTTTAACTTTATAGATTTATTTTGAACTTTATCGTAGTACAGCGCTGACTTTGTAGCATGCGTTTGACTTAATTTTTTATCTTGTCTTTATTTTTTGTCTTTCTAAAATGAAGCATTAACACATGTTAAGACTGCACCTCATAAACACAATCAATCATAGAAAGAAAAAAAAAAACAGTCAACCACCCCTTAAATAGTCACAGTCATGCTGTCATCTTAAATTTTAGCATCATTACCGTTGGAATAATGGTCGTGCTGATATTTGGAACAGCAACACGATTGTGAATGTAATATTGCTGAAGTATACCATAGTGATGGAACTGAAACATTTTCAGTAAAAAAAATGGAAAACATGGCTTATGAAAAGTGCAACCTATTTAAAAGAGTGTGTATCTCTATCACTCACAGCCTTCTTTTCATTTGTATAAAATACAATTTGTTGTCCGTCCAAACTAAGGTCTATTGTGACATGATGGATTTATTTGCAGGCCTTAATTCATGTGATCAGAGCTTATCCATATCATTTTTCCATTGCTGCCCATCGAGGAAAGAGAAGATGTGCTTCAAGGCTGAAGCACTATTAGAAGCCATTAACAAGAGCTGCAGCATTGACACACTGTGTGTCATCATACCTAGTGAGTGATTACTGCAGGGTGTGATCGTTTGATAAAGGAAATGAATTTAGTTGATTGCCAATCCATCTCTACAGAATAAGGCATCAGGAAGACAACTGTGAAGAGAATAAGCAAGATTATACATATAGTAATATATAATTCTGACCTTGTTCACATTAACATGGGATTTCCTTCCTAGAGCAGACATCTGACTTTATGAGGCTGGTGATGGTGATCATCGCTGTAGTGGTAGCAGTTACAGTGGCATTTATTGTGGGATGGTTGGCAGCACATCTTGGTCCACAGATCAAACAAACCTTTTGCTACAGGGAGACCATTCCCAATGTACTGGTAACTATGTTTAACTTCATGATCAATTATTGTACAGACATCTGAATAAGCCCATCTTTCTTTCTGTAAGAAACTAATTTATTTAGAACAGCTGCAACCCAAGGTCATTGGAAATACACGCCTGTGGTGACATTTCAGATAAATTATATTACATTGCTTCTTGCACATTTTGTGTCTTATGGAAGTAATACCCAAGCAAAAAGTAAGTTGTTGCTGTTTTACTGCCTCTATTGTGAATTTGTGACCCTGGACCAAAAAAACAGCCGCTGGGGTATATTTGTAGCAATAGCCAAAAAATACATTGCATGGGTCAAAATTATAGATTTTTCTTTTATGCCAAAAATCATTAGGACATTAAGTAAAGATCATATTCCATGGATATATTTTGTAAATTTCCTACTGTAGACAAATAAAAAAAATATTTTTGATTAGTAATGTGCATTGCTAAGAACTTAATTTGACAAATTTAAAGGTGATTTTCTCAATATTTTGATTTGTTTATTTGTTTGCACCCTCAGATTCCAGATATTCAAATAGTTGTATATCGGCTAAAAAAATGTCAGATTCTAACAAATCATACATCAATGCAAAGCTTATTTATCCAGATTTCATATGATGTGTGCATTTCAAATGCAAAAAAAAATGACCCGTACAGTATATAAAAATGGTCCATGGTCACATTTCAGCTAGAAACTGCAGTGAATTGTATATACTGGTACGTTTTTGGAGTTTTGCAAAAATGTAGATACCGGTACAATATGTTTTTCCAATGAGCATAGGTTGCATCTATCTGACAAAGACAACACCCCAAACCACCATTTCTAGATGTGATGACTTACATTATTTGAAAGAATGACCAATTGGTCTTGGTTTTTCCAGCTTGATGACTGGCCCACCAGAACACCCATCCTTTGTACTGATGTTTCACTGGAGCCCACAGACCCAGTTTTGCTACTCCTCTCAGCAGAGCATCAGTGCACAACGGTGTAGTTAGGAGGGAACAGGTTGAAGGAGGTGGAATGCAGAACATGAGCTGAAGTAATTGAAGAAAAAAAAAATGACGGTGTGGTACATACCTCAGTTTTGAAATCTCAATTTGGTAATTTTTTTGTACAGCAGGGGGATAACTAAACACTTTAGACTTTTTTAATTAAGTAGTGGTTTACTGAACTATTGTTCTGTATTTAAATAAATTAAACTATAAAAAAAATAATAATAAATAAAAACAAATATATATATACTGAACAAAATTATAAACAACATTTTAGTTTTTGCCCCCATTTTTCATGAGCTGACCTCAAAGATCTAAGACGTTGTCTATGTACACAAAAGGCCTATTTCTCTCAAATATTGTTCACACATTCTATCTATATCTAAATCAAGATGCTGATTAGACAGATTAGGGGTGTGGTCCGAAAACCAGTCAGTATCTGGTGTGACCACTATTTGCCGCTCCTTCGCATAAAGTTGATCAGGTTGTTGATTGTGGCCTATGGAATGTTGGTCCACTCCTCTTCAATGGCTGTGCGTAGTTGCTGGCTATTGGGTGGAACTTGAACACGCTGTCCTATAGGCCGATCCAGAGCATCCAAAACATGCTCAATGGGTGACATGTCTGGTGAGTATGTTAGCCATGCAATCTTCCAGGAATTGTGTACAGATCCTTGCAACATGGGGCCGTGCATTATCATGATGCAACATGAGGTGATGGTCGTGGATGAATGGCACAACAATGGGCCTCAGGATCTCGTCACGGTATCTCTGTGCATTCAAAATGCCATCAATAAAATGCACCTGTGTTCGTTGTCCATAACAGACGCCTGCCCATACCATAACCCCATGGGTCAGTCGATCCACAATGTTGACATCAGCAAACCGCTCACCCACACGACGCCATACATGCTGTCTGCCATCTGCCTTCTAAAGTGAAAACCGGGATTCATCCGTGAAGAGAACACCTCCCCAAAGTGCCAGAAGCCACCGAATGTGAGTATTTGCCCACTCACGTCAGTTACAACGATAAACTGAAGTCAGGTCGAGACCCCGAGGAGGATGATGAGCATGCAGATGAGCTTCCCTGAGACGATTTCTGACAGTTTGTGCAGAATTAATTTGGTTTTGAAATCCGATTGTTGCAGCAGCTGTCCGGGTGGCTGGTCTCAGACGATCTTGGAGGTGAAGATGCTGGATCTGAAGGTTCTGGGCTGGTGTGGTTACACGTGGTCTGCGGTTATGAGGCGGTTGGATGTACTGCCAAACTCTCTGAAATGCCTTTGGAGACGGCTTATGGTAGAGAATTTAACATTCAATTCACGGGCAACAGCTCTGGTGGACATTCCTGCAGTCAGCATGCCAATTACTCCCTCAAAACTTGAGACATCTGTAACATTGTGCTGTGTGATAAAACTGCACATTTTAGAGTGGCCAGCCTAAGACACACCTGTGTAATAATCATGCTGTCTATTCAGCATCTTGTTATGCCACACCCATGAGGTGGAAGGATTGTTTCGCAAAGGAGAAGTGCTCACTAACACAGATTTAGACAGATCTGTGAACAATATTTGAGAAAATAGGCCTTTTGTGTACATAGAAAAGTCTTAGATCTTTGATTTCAGCTCTTGAAAATTGGGGGCAAAAACAAAAGGGTAGTGTTTATAATTTTGTTCAGTATACAGTGGGGCAAATAAGTATTTGATACACTGCTGGTTTTTCAAGGTTTCCCAATTACAAAGAATGGAGAGAGCTGTAGTTTTCATCGTAGGTACACCTCGATGGAAAAAGAAAATCCAGAAAACCACATTGTATGATTTTTAAATAATTAATTTCCATTTTATTGCATGAAATAAGTATTTGATACAATAGAAAAATAGAACTTAATATTTAGTACAGAAACCTTTGTTTACAATTACAGAGGTCAGACGTTTCCTGTAGTTCTTGACCAGGTTTGCACACACTGCAGCAAGGGATTTTTGCCTGCTCCTCTATACAGGTCTTCTCCAGATCTTTCAGGTTTTGGTTATACTCATCCTTCTTCCTCCAAACACGGCGAGTGGAGTTTATACCAAAAAGTTATATTTTGGTCTCATCTGACCACATGACCTTCTCCCATGCCTCCTCTGGATCATCCAGATGGTCTTTGGCAAACTTCAGATGGGCCTGGACATGTGCTGGCTTGAGCAAGGGGATCTTGCGCATGCTGCAGGATTTTAATCCATGACGATGTAGTGTGTTACTAATGGTAACCGTTGAGACTGTGGTCCCAGCTCTCTTCAGGTCATTGACCAGGTCCTCCCGTGTAATTCTAGGCTGATCCCTTACCTTTCTCAGGATCATTGATACTCCACAAGGCCAGATCTTGCATGGAGCCCCAGTCCGAGGAAGATTGACAGTCATCTTGAATTTCTTCCATTTTCTAATAATTGTGCCAACAGTTGTTGCATTCTCACCAAGCTGTTTGCCTATTGTCCTGTAGCCCATCCCAGCCTTGTGCAGGTCTACAATTTTGTCCCTAAAGTCCGTAGACAGCTCTTTGGTCTTGCCCATAGTGGAGAGGTTGGAGTCTGATTGATTGAGTGTGTGAACAGGTGTCTTTTATACAGGTAACGAGTTCAAACAGGTGCAATTAATACAGGTAATAAGTGGAGGAAAGGAAAGCTTCTTAAAGACACACTAACAGGTCTGTGAGAGCCAGAATTCTTGCTGGTTGGTAGGTGATCAAATATTTATGTCATGCAATAAAAGTTAATTATTTAAATCAAATCTTACAATGTGATTTACTGGATTTTTTTTATTCTGTCTCTCACAGTTGAGGTGTACCTACGATGAAATTTACAGATCTCTCCATTTTTTTGTAAGTGGGAAAACTTGAAAAATCGGCAGTGAATCAAATACTTATTTGCCCCACTGTATATAGAAGGAGCAATATTGTTTGCATATTACAATAATATTAAAGGTTACAATTAACAACAGGGCCCAAACTATTAAATTCAATTTCTACTTATTTTTAGATATAATAAACACTCCAATAAATGCAAACATGTAAATTTCACATAGTTATAAATATAATAATCAAATTAAACAAAATGTATGCAAACATGTTTGCAAATAGGGCAGTTTTACCTTAACTTCTAAATGTAATTATAAAGTAATGAATTTGTTGTTTAAGTATAATATATAGGCTACATTTTAGGCTTTATAACTGGTCTTCATGACAGATTTATTTAATCATACATTAAATAAGGGTTTCTTAAAGTCGGGTCACACAGCCAGGGGTTCTACAAAATAATTTTAAGTCTGTGTGATTTCCGCAGTGTGCAAAATGTGGACTGAATCTAGTCATAAAATGTAATTTACTGTATAACATTTAATGTCACAGAATTGAGCAAATCTTGGATGAATAATTCAAAAGCATCTCTGTAGTATACATGAATATTAAAGCACAAAATAACTTGATGGCTGCTCTTCGATTCTTCATCATCAGTCAGGAACCTAGGTGTGCTATTTGATAGCAATCTCTCCTTTGACAGCCACGTATCTAGCATTTGTAAAACTGCATTTTTTCAAAAATATATCTAAACTGACACCTATGCTCTCAATGTCAAATGCAGAAATGTTAATTCATGCTTATGACCTCAAGGTTAGATTTTTATAATGCTTTATTAGGTGGTTGTTCTGCACGCTTAATAAACAAACTACAGATGGTCCAAAATGCAGCAGCTAGAGTTCTTACTAGAACCAGGAAGTATGACCACATTAGTCCGGTTATGTCAACACTGCACTGGCTCCCTATTAAACATTGTATAGATTTTAAAATCTTGTTAATTACTTATAAAGCCCTGAATGGCTTGGCTCCCTCAGTACTTGAGTGAACTCTTATCGCATTATAGTCCTCCACGTCCGCTACAATCTCAAAATTCTGTCCATCTGATAATACCTAGAATATCAAAATCAACTGCCGGCGGCAGATCCTTTTTCTATTTAGCACCCAAGCTCTGAAACAATATAACTTACACTGTTTGGGAGGCAGACACACTTTGTCAGTTTAACCCTTATGTGCTGTTGGGGACGTTTTCGTCCACTAAGGGGTGCTGTTGAGTGTTAATTTGGCCACAACTTTTTCTGTGTTTCAGCAAATGGAATGATTTTTGGTGACAAATCTTATTTTAACACATATTTTAGGAAAATGCTTTGAAATTTTTTCAAAACTCAACGATGCACCGTGGACAAATTCACTACCCTTTCGTTATGTTCGGGATGAAAACAGCCACTAAATTAGACTGCTATAAAAATGTATCGGATAAATATTTTTTTGCATTTTTTTTGCATAAATCTATTAATCAACCTCAGTACTGTTCAAAACTACTAAAATTAAAAAAAAATCCAGGATTTTTACTCTTTAATTGCCAAGTTCATAAGTGATGTCACTGATTTTGAGAAAAAAACACACAAAATTACTTATTTTCAATATAAAAAGTGATTGTGGACTGGAATTTTTTTTACTTTTATCACAGTCTTGGGCATTGTGATGGAGAGACCTTATTTGCCTTCCATCACTGCTTTACTGTGTTCGAGTTGGGCCTACTTGAATGAATTTCTGATCCAGCCGAGTGGGCGTGGCAGTAAGTGTACTCTAGAGAGTGCTAATTTTAGCGGGTGTATTGTAAATGTTTGTGTAAGTGTTTTGATTTACTCGTTTTGATTTGCATTATTATTTGTATTTATTTATTTAGACTCTTGTTTCTAAATCTCATGTATACATTATAGTAAGTCAAGAGTTTATTTTATATTATAGAAATGGTATGTTCCAATTTGGGAGAGCGGGAAACTGTGTATTTAAGATGGCCGTCACTACTATTAGGGGGAGGGACGGATAAAGAGCTTGTGAATGAGATTGTGCTGTGAAGCATGTAAAACTCTAGCCTCAGTGAATTGGAGGGGAGTTAGTACTGTTCTTAGTACTTAGCAGTTTATACTGTTTTTAAATCAATCTGTGTTTTAAGCTCTCAAACCTATTTATTTGCACATCTGCTCTAAATAAACATCTTTTTGGACGCCAACTTCGCTCCGGTGTTTGTGCACCTCCTTGTGACTGCCCGGGTCGTTATCACAGGCATGTCCAAGATTAGGAAAAACATTGGCTTTGATGCATTTTTAGTTTTTGAGCAGGATCAGATTTACATTTTTTCTCCCTCATTTACTGTTCGTGGCTGTTTTGCCCCATTGACTTCCATTATAACGACATTTTTGATTGCAAAGCCATGACACCATAAAATCATGCATTTTTGATTGTTGGTGGTTTTCCTGTTGGGAAGAGGTCAAATTTGTAATTTTACAGTTGATCACCAGGTAGCACCATTAACCCTTTAGATAGGCCTGTGCAAACAAAAGCTTAGTTTCTGGCTTGTATATGGAGTTATATGGAGTATAACAGCATATTATAGTATGTGTGTGTGTGTGAGTGTGTGTTTGTGTGTGAGAGAGAGAGAGAGTGACCTTGTGCACTTACCTTGATGCGTCTGAGAAAATCTAAATATGCACCTCAGCTCTCAGAACTACATGGAGTAAACAAAAACAAAGTAAGTGTATTTATGCACCTGCTGCCTTTTGATGGTGAGAAGTGCAGACTAAATAAAAACAAGATAAGTGGATTTAAACCCTTGCATACCATCCTGCTGGTCATTTGATGGTGAGAAGTGCAGCAAGCAACATGAGAAAGGACTTGACTTGTACCAAAGTTTTAGAAATTATTATGCAGCCTGACCCCTCCAGCGAGCTGCAGTATGTATTGTCACAAACCACAGATTACAACCGCTGCAAGGGAAGTGTCGAAAATCTACACAAGGTATGTGCCATTACTGCACTGGTGAGAGAGATTCAGTCTCCTGCAGCTGTCCCTCCAGACACAAATCCACAGACACCAGCAGGCACCAGCAGCTCAGGAGTGAAAAGGGGAACATGCAAGTGGTGCAGAGGACAAAAAAAAAGAACACTCAGCTCTTGCATCTGTTGTGGTGGACACACTTGCAAAGAGCACCAAGTGATATGCTGCAAGTCCTGCTGGAAAGACTGAACACACACACACACACACACACACACACACACACACACACACACAATTCTCACACTAAATACTTAGAATAATTGTTTAGTTCTCCATCCATCCTCAACTCTTGCACCATTGTTCAGTTTATTTGAAGTTGTTGCATTTTGGTTCATAATAAATTATGTTCATAAATCTAATGCAGAGTAGATTGTTTACAGAAAAAATTGAAAAGTGTATCACTGAAGGATTTTAAGGTTTTAAACTGGCTTTATACATGGCTCTTTACATCAAGAAAAGACAAGCATTTCACACATAGGCCATCTATACTTCTCACCATCAAAAGGTGCATAAATACACTTACTTTGTTTTTGTTTACTCCATGTAGTTCTGAGAGCTGAGGTGCATATTTAGATTTTCTCAGACGCATCAAGGTAAGTGCACAAAGGTCACTCTCTCTCTCTCACACACAAACACACACACACTCACACACACATACTATAATATGCTGTTATACTCCATATAACTCCATATACAAGCCAGAAACTAAGCTTTTGTTTGCACAGGCCTATCTAAAGGGTTAATGGTGCTACCTGGTGATCAACTGTAAAAATTACAAATTTGACCTCTTCCCAACAGGGAAAACCACCAACAATCAAAAATGCATGATTATATGGTGTCATGGCTTTGCAATCAAAAAATGTCGTTATAATGGAAGTCAATGGGGCAAAAACAGCCACGAACAGTAAATGAGGGAGAAAAAATGTAAATCTGATGCTGCTCAAAAACTAACAATGCATCAAAGCCAATGTTTTTCCTAATCTTGGACATGCCCAAGACTGTGATAAAAGTAAAAATTCCAGTCCACAATCACTTTTTATATTAAAAATAAGTAATTTTGTGTGTTTTTCCAAAATCAGTGACATCACTTATGAACTTGGCAATTAAAGAGTAAAATCCTGGATTTTTAATTTTTTTAGTTTTGATCAGGACTGAGGTTGATTAACAGATTTATGCAAAAAAAATGGTAAAAAAATATTTATCAGATAAATTTTTACAGCAGTTAATTTAGTGGCTGTTTTCATCCCGAACATAACGAAAGGGTAGTGAATTTGAACAATGCACAAGGGTTAAATCTAGATTAAAGACACATATCTTTAACCTGGCGTACACTTAACACACTAATGCGCTTCTAATATTAAAATCTGTTAAAGGATTGTTAGGCTGCATTAATTAGGTCAACCGGAACTGGGAACACTTCCCATAAAACACGATGTACTTGTTACATCGTAAGACGATTGACATCCATGCTAGTATTAGTCTTTTCTTTCTTATTTCGAGGTCATGGTAGCCACCGATCCGGTCCTTATCCAGATCATTTGGTGGATCATCACATAGAGACGACCTCTACAGCTTTGAATGTCAGCGGAGACCAGGGCACCTAGATGAGCCCCAGAGACAGATCTCCAGTGAGGACCTCGTCACCTAGGCAGCCATCAGGAAAAGACCACTGGAGCCAGTGGAGCCCTTACAATCTGACTGTGCTGCAGTTGGAACAAACTACTGGTTCGTCTGGCCAGAGGAACTGGCCCCAACTGAGCCTGGAATCTCCCAAGGTTTTTTCTCCGTTCTGTCACCGATGGAGTTTTGGTTCCTTGCCGTTGTCGCCTCTGGCTTGCTTAGTTGGGACACTTCATTTCCAGCGATATCACCGACTTGATTGCACAGATACTATTTAAACTGAACTGAGCTGGACGATGACATCACTGAATTCAATAATGAAATGCCTTTAACTGAAAAATGGGTGTTTAATCTTGTCATTATACATTATTGATACACTATTTTCCTATTTTGATATTGTGCAGTTGCTTTGACACAATTTGGATTGTTAAAAGCACTATATAAATAAAGGTGACTTGACTTGACTATGTTGACAAATGTCAAGAACCAAATGGGTGACTGCTTCGTCAGACTGACAGAAGCTGAGGATGGAATATCTCAGACTGAGGACACAGTAAACAAGCTGCAGTCTACAGCCAAAATGTTAGAAGACAAATTAATGTTCCTGTCTGCTAAAACAAAAGATCTGGAGAATCGCAGTAGATGTTCCAATGTAAGGCTTGTTGGGTTGCCGGAGAAAGCTTAAGGCAGAAACAAGTGTGGTTTTCTGGAAGAATGGCTTCCTGACATGCTGGGGATGGAACCGCTTTGAGCTCCTTAGATCATTGAGCAAGCTCATAGAATTGCAGATGTTAGATCGGACAACAAAGCACCACAAGGCCATTAACCTGTTAGCCAACACTCCCCATTTTGGGACTCACAGTTGAAAAAGACCTACCTAACTTAAAATTATAACAGTTGCTGACTTCAGTGTGCTACACATACAAACCCGATTCCAAAAAAGTTGGGACACTGTACAAATTGTGAATAAAAACAGAATGCAATGATGTGGAAGTTTCAAATTTCAATATTTTATTCAGAATACAACATAGATGACATATAAAATGTTTAAACTTAGAAAATGTATCATTTTAAGGGAAAAATATTTGTCATGTTGGAAAATGCAAGGTCTTCCCTGAAAGAGACGACATCTGGATGGGAGCATATGTTGTTCTAGAACTTGGATATAGCTTTCAGCATTGATGGTGCCTTTCCAGATGTGTAAGCTGCCCATGCCACACGCACTCATGCAACCCCATACCATCAGAGATGCAGGCTTCTGAACTGAGCGCTGATAACAACTTGGGTTGCCCTTGTCCTCTTTAGTCCGGATAACATGGCGTCCCAGTTTTCCAAAAAGAACTTCAAATTTTGATTCGTCTGACCACAGAACAGTCCATTTTAAATGAGCCTTGGCCCAGAGAAAACGCCTGCGCTTCTGGATCATGTTTAGATATGGCTTCTTTTTTGACCTATAGAGTTTTAGCCGGCAACGGCGAATGGCACGATGGATTGTGTTCACCGACAATGTTTTCTGGAAGTATTCCTGAGCCCATGTTGTGATTTCCATTACAGTAGCATTCCTGTATGTGATGCAGTGCCGTCTAAGGGCCCGAAGATCACGGGCATCCAGTATGGTTTTCCGGCCTTGACCATTACGCACAGAGATTGGTCCAGATTCTCTGAATCTTTGGATGATATTATGCACTGTAGATGATGATAACTTCAAACTCTTTGCAATTTTTCTCTGAGAAACTCCTTTCTGATATTGCTCCACTATTTTTCGCCGCAGCATTGGGGGAATTGGTGATCCTCTTCCCATCTTGACTTCTAAGAGACACTGCCACTCTGAGAGGTTCTTTTTATACCCAATCATGTTGCCAATTGACCTGAAAAGTTGTAAATTGGTCCTCCAGCTGTTCCTTATATGTACATTTAACTTTTCCGGCCTCTTATTGCTACCTGTCCCAACTTTTTTGGAATGTGTAGCTTTCATGAAATCCAAAATTAGCCAATATTTGGCATCAAAATGTCTCACTTTCAACATTTGATATGTTATCTATATTCTATTGTGAATAAAACATACGTTTATGAGATTTGTAAATTATTGCATTCCTTTTTTATTCACAATTTGTACAGTGTCCCAACTTTTTGGGAATCAGGTTTGTACAATTTTAGTGTCTTTGGAAAGAATACCCTTTGGACTTTACTATCCATCACCCAGAGTTGATAATGCTCAAAAAGATAAAAAAGTTATAGAGACTGAAGTGCCTTGAAAAAGTGTACCATACTGAATACAAAAAAATTTATTTCATATAAAACCACATGAAATAAGTCCTGGAGAAATCAAGAAAAGTAATGGGTTGAAAGTCACATGTCTCATGAGTTTATATTTCAAATCCGAAGAGGATACCATGAAAAAAATAGATTTTCCTGAGACTTTATATAAACCCCCCCCGCCACGTTTGAGGAAAAATATTTATTTACCAAATATATTGAAGAGTTCTACAAACTATTAAACCATTTTAGTCATTATACATACCACTGTATGTTTTTCAATTATACAATTATTATAGACAGAATCTTAGACATCATATAAGTGATTTATTTGACCACTAAAACATACAATAAGAATAATTTGAGTAGGCTAATAAAAAGAAAGAAAAAAATAGCTTTGAATGTAGTACATACTCACGTACATACTAGGATTGCCAGACATACACTGATATTTCCAGACATTCACACAAATTGTTGATAATAGTCAGTAATCACACACTGATGTGCGGGGTAATACAAATGATCTTCATACAGATATGGGCCAGATTGTCCATAATGGCTGATCGACATTAATAGTGATAGCATCATTCAGTCAGCGTAATCACAGCTGATTATCAGCCACACAGATGCTAATCATACAGATACAGCCACATTCCCCACAAAACACAAATATACATAGAAAAAAAGAAAAAGGGTTTATCTTGTCTAAAAAGCTGATCGCTAAGTTCTGCCCCCCCATCAGAGCGACAGAATTCAAATAAACAATTTTTTTTAAAATAAAAAGACAGTTTTTTTGAGCGTGAACTATTCCAAAATGGATACAAACAATAACTCTCCCTAAGAAAGGAGACATAAACAAAGGAATATCCATCCATATAACAACGTTATTGCTTCATTGGACTAAAGTGCTCAATGTGATGTTGTTCAGTGGACAGCAAAGTTCGAGTAATGAATGCCAGGCCAGAGAAAAGGAGGTTCCATTTCAATCAGTTATGTTCGGCGTTATGTCGAAAGTAAGGGTCTTACTCAGGAGCCCAAATCACTTCTGAGCTTTAGAAGAAAATACCAATGAGAATTGGCGTGGAATTTGCATGCCAAGCCACTCCCCGTCTGAGGTCTTCATCTGCATCTCGCCCAGGGCACCCCTTTGCAGCCTCAACACCTGCTCTGCCCAAAGAAACACCGAAAGAGGTAACCCCTCAAAAGGCGCGCCGAACTGGCTGGAAAGGCGCAGCCTGGATGGTTTAGCTCGGCTAGGTGATTCAGTTTGCCAGGCCCCCTCCCAGGTTCAGGTGGATGCCTCTATCATGCGTGCAGAGATTACGGCCCTCTTGGCAAAGGACACAATAGATCTTGTCACTCGAGCCGAGATGAATTTGAGGTTTTACAGTCCCTATTTCATCGTACCAAAGAAGAGCAGTGGGTTACGGTCAGTCCTGTATCTGCGAGTCTTAAACCAGCCCCTACACACCTCAGCCATCTGGGGCTTTGGGTCAACTGGGAAAAGAGCAAGCTTTTTCTCCTGTGCAGAGCATCTCTTTTCTCGGTATGGAGCTGGATTCGATAAACATGACCGCTTCTTCAGTCCTTGGTCAGACCCTGCACTTCTACGGGTAGGAGTGCCCTTAGTACAGGTGACGAGGCATGTTGTTGTCACCACAGATGCCTCCAAGACAGGCTGGGGCGCGTATGCAATGGGCATGCAGCCTTGGGCTCCTGGACAGAACCTCGACTGCAGTGGCACATAAATTGCCTCGAATTGCCAGCAGTGCTGCTTGCTCTTTGCCAGTTTCAGCTGTTGCTGTAGAGCAAGCAGGTACTTGTCCGGACGGACAAAAATCACTGCGTACCATTCATGTTCTGGGGGAGCTCAATCATGCAGCCGATGCGCTTTCACGACAGCTTACCCTCGCTGGAGAATAGAGACTCTATCCTCAGGTGGTTCAGCTTATTTGGAGTTGATTCGGGAAGCCCAAAGCGGACCTGTTCGCTTCCCAAGAGTCCTCCACTGCTGGCTGTTTTATTCCTGACAGAGGCCCCACTCGACACGGAAGCGCTGGCACAGATCTGGCCCCGGGGTTTACACAAGATCAGGGAGGACAAGGATCAGGTCATTTTGGTTGCGCCGTTCTGGCCCACCCGGACCTGGTTTGCTGACCTCATGCTTCTTGCAACAGCCCCTACATTGAGGATTCCCCTGAGGAATAAAAATAACTAATAGGCTATTTTTGTGCAACTTACTTTTTTTCTCTCTCTCTGCGACACTTTTTCCTATTGTGTTGTAAATGTTAAACAAATTGTATTCTGACAATATGAATACAAATAAGAAATACAATTTTAGTACAGTACTTGTATTTTCTCTGTGACACTTTTTTCCATACTGTGTTGCATAAAATGTTAAACAAATTTTGTTTCTTAAGATAATTCATATAAATTCAAGTCAAAGTCAATAAATTCAAGCCTTGACAAGATGAATAAAATAGAAAAAAAAAATTGTGCAGACTACATTTAGTAGCGGAAATTTACATGTGATTCTGATTCTGGAAACGAGATCTAAATTTAGCGAAACGATTGGGTCGGGAAGAACATTTTTCTAAGTGGACAGCGGGTAAAGGTGAGAGTGAATAAATTGCAGAAGCGGGAGGGTGCGGAATATAACCTTGTGGGCGGGACTAAAAACTGTCCAGCGCAGATCTCTACACTCAACCCTTCATCACATCTACAGAATACTCACAACTCAGTATGACCCCCTTGGTTTTATCCTCCCATTTACCGCACAAGCCAAAAACTTAGTACACACGTTGTGGGATAAGCAGAGGAATGGGATAATCCCAACCTACCAGATGACCTCTTGACTGGGAAGAAGAACTCCTGACTTGGCCGACATTTCCCTACCTTGTTGTTTCGTATATTTAGACACTGACCATTCCCAGTTTATTCAATAGATACACATCTTCTGGGATGTCTCTGAGCAGGCTGATGGTTCTGTCTCATATCTGCACACAGAGAATGCCAGGCGTCAAATCCAGCTCGCCATTATCATGGCCAGGTCTGGAGTTGCTCCTGGCAACATACCATCCCTCAATTGGAGCTGTGTATAGCTCTGAATTGTGCTCAGCTAGCTAAAAGTCTGGAGACTGAGCTTATGATGGCAATCAGCAGAGTGGTCCTGTGGACAGATTCCACAGCAGTACTCTCCTGCATAAAATCCGAATCATACAGATTCAAAGTATTTTAAAAAGGATCGCTGAGATCCAAGACCTTACTGCAAGGTGTACCTGGCAGTACGTGGATTCCGATAGGAACCCAGCAGATGACCTCACCAGAGGTAAAACCCTCAAATACCTGTCAGTGATCAACAGATGGAGCCAAGGACCATCATTCCTCCTCGAACCCGAGTCAGCATGGCTGATAACTCCTGCTATACAACCAACTGAGGACAGATCAGAACATCGTGAGGGGATATTTTGTGGCATTTCAACAGTTACGGTCCCGAGCCTTCCTGATCCTGTTACTTACAGTTCCTGGAAATAACTAGTTGAGGCAACAGTCCATAACCTTAAAGGACAAGAACAACCACCAGCTGCAGATTATCTAGCCGCAGAATCACTAATCTTCCCAAGGCTGTGAAGCCTGTACAGTCAACTAGTCAGATACTCACCCTTGCACCAGAATTTGCAGTCCTGTCAGCTCATCAGAGTTGGTGGCCGTCGTCGGGCAGTGGGACTAGGACTGGAGTCAGCAATCCACCCATAGTTCACAACGAAGAAACACAAGGACATATATGGGAGAGGGGGAATGAGTGACAGGTGGGGAGAGTCAGCTCGTGATCCATGCACACCTGCTGCATGATCGGCACTGATTGCCCAGACCACGAGCTGCCAAACATGACAGGACAACAAGGGGAGCCGAGAAGGTACCCTAAACAGTGACAGTACCCCCCACCTCAGGGACGCCTCCTACAGAATCCCCGGAGGACTCACCATGGTGGAACTGATCATTGAGAGCAAGGTCCAGAATGTCGCGAGTTGGAATCCAGCATCTCTCCTCCGGACCATAACCCTCCCAGTCAACCAGGTATTGATCAATGAGCCGCCACACAGGATAGGCTGGCGACCCCCTCGATGAGTCTGGGAGGCAGAGGGGCAGAGATCAGCGGCTGAAGGGGGAGCAAAAGTCTTGATCTTAGAAACTTGGAAAACCGGGTGGATTTTATTAAATTGTGGGGTTAATTTGAGTCACACCATCACGGACTGAGCACCTTATCACAATAAACGGTCCAATCATTTTGTCCAGTCTAGAAATGACAAGGGCCTGGACAAGAAGTTGTGCAGCATGCTCTGTCAGAAAGGGCCTGATCTTTCTGATGTGGTGTAGTGCAAACCTGCAAGATCGAGCAGGCTTTGCAATGTGCTCTTTGAAGGTCAGCTGGTAATCAAAGATTACACCAAGATTTCTGACCGAAGCTGATGGGGTAATTGTTGATGAACCTAACTGAATCGTGAAGTCAGGCTCTAGAGTTGGAGTGGCAGGGAAGAAAAGAAGCTCAGTCTTTGCCAGGTTGGGCTTTGCCAGGTGATGTTCTTTCATCCATGCCGAGATTTCTGCCAGGCAGCCTTGAGATCTGTGTAGCTACCGTTGGATCATCTGGTCGAAATGAGAGATAGAGCTGTGTGTCATCAGCGTAGAAATGGTAGGAGAAGCCACGTGCCTGTATGGGAGCCAGTGATTTAGTGTATGTGGAGAAAAGGAGGGGTCCAAGAACCGATCCCTGGGGAACCCCAGTGACCAATTTATGTGCTTTGGATACCTCCCCTCCCCAGGCCACCCTGAAAGACCGATCAGTGAGATAGGATTCAAACCAGCGAAGTGGAATCCCAGTGATGTCCAGTGATGAGAGGTTGGACAGGAGGATCTGATGATTGACAGTGTCAAAAGCGGCAGACAGATCCAGCAGGATGAGGACTGATGATTTGGAATCGGCTTTTGCAATTCGCAGGGCTTCAATGACTGAGAGTAGCGCAGTCTCAGTTGAATGGCCACTCCTGAAACCTGACTGTTTAGCATCCAGTTTGTTGTTCTATGAAAGAAACAATGAGACCTGGTTGAAGACAACTCGTTCGAGTGTTTTGGCTATAAATGGAAGGAGAGAGACAGGTCTGCAGTTTTCTAAAAGAGAAGTGTTTAATTTAGGTTTTTTGAGCAGTGGGGTTACCGGAGCTTGCTTGAATGCAGTGGGGAATATGCCTATGAGGAGATATGTGTTGATAATGTGTGTGAGTGCTGGTAAGAGTGTGGGAGGGATTGCTTGGAGATGGTGCGAGGGGATTGGGTCTAGAGGACATGTTGTAGGATGGCTGGAGGGGAGAAGTTTGGATACTTCCGCCTCAGTGAGGAGACAGAAGGAGAAGATGGGAGTTTGAGCAGTGGATCTAGTTGGTTGGAGGTCCTGTATGAGTGGAGGTGAAAACTGACTACTGATTGTTTTAGCATTGTCTGTAAAAAGCTACAAATTTATAGAAGTGGTGGAGGTGGTGAAGGGGACAGTGGAGATAATTAAATGTTCTGTAAGAGATTACGCGTATCTGGAGCATTGTTGATCTTTTATGGAAATGTGATGATTTGGCAGTGTGGACGTCAGCAGAGAAAGATGAAAGCAACGATTGATACATACTCAGGTCCGACGGATCGATTTTCTCTCTGCCGCTCAGAGTCTCGTCTGATGTTCACGAAGAACATCAGACAATCAGGGGTTAGAAGGGGCAGTCCGTGCTGGCCTGGAGGAGAGAGGGCACATGTCGTCTAGACAAGAGGTTAAGGTAGAGCATAAAGTGTCAGTAGCTGCATTCACATCCAGAGATGAGAAATGGGTAGGAGAGGGAAGAGAGGAGGATACTACAGAGGAAAGATGGGAGGGAGAACGGGAGTGTAGGTTTCGTCTAAAAGTAACCGGTAAGGGGGTTGGTGGCACCGGGGTAGCAAAGTGTAATGTAAATTTAATGAAGAAATGGTCAGAGATATGTAGAGGTTGTACCATAATGTTATCTGCAGTAAAATTGCGTGTAAGTTAAATCAAGTTGGTTGCCTGATTTATGAGTGCTAGTAGTGGTAAGGCGTTTGAGATCAAATGAAGCTAGGAGTGAATGGAAGTCTGTAACATAAAGCTTTTCTAGATGAATGTTGAAATCGCCAACAACTAAGTGGAGTGCCATCCTCCATGAAAGAGGACAGCAACCCGTCCAGCTCCTCTAGGAAGGGGCTAGAATTTAGCCAGGGGACGGTAAATTACCACAATCTGGAGATTTATAGGAGCTATTACAGTAATCGCATGAGATTCAAATGAGTTGTAATTGCATAGGGGAGAGGCATAGAGGAGGCCTAGATGTTGAAGAACAATTTCATATGCATGAGAACATTAAACTGCCGACTGCATCTATATGCAGTAACTGATTGTATGTCTCCCTCTATGCTCTAAAAGCCTGTATAGACACACAATCGAATGTAAACAACTTTAAAGAACGTCACATTCCTCTGTTAATTATCTTCCACTTTTTTTAAATGCAGGTGTTAACGTTCAGGTCCTCTTATTGATCCACTGGAAATAGACACCAAAGGAGAGTGCTCTGCTGTCTGCAGTAAAGTGGAAGACCTTTGGTCACATGACAGGAAGTGTGCAGTAGCACAGTGGTTCAAAAACTTGGTGGGGCAGCATTATTTAATAATGTTTGGTTAGAATTTAAGCAAATTTATAATGATTCAGTTAGAATTATTATAGTTATTAGAATGCAATTTTATTAAGTTTTAAAAATGTGTTAACAACAAACAATGTACAATATATGCAAACAACAATCAAACTGATAATTTACAGTAGAGAGAATATTAGTTAATGCATTCCATAATGTACACACACACACACACTGTATATATACAGTGCTCAGCGTAAACGAGTACACCCCTTTGAAAATTAACATTTTAAACAATATCTCAATGAACACAAAAACATTTTCCAAAATGTTGACTAAGTTGTATATAACATCTGTTTAACCTATAACATGAAAGTAAGGTTAATAATATAACTTAGAGAACAAAATGTTCAGTTTTACTCAAATTAGGGTGATGCAAAAATGAGTACACCCCACTGAAAGTCTCTGGAGCAAAGCTAAATTTTAGACTACAAAT
Organism: Gymnocypris eckloni scoliostomus; assembly: GCA_027564155.1. Lineage (NCBI taxonomy): Eukaryota > Metazoa > Chordata > Actinopteri > Cypriniformes > Cyprinidae > Gymnocypris > Gymnocypris eckloni. Next base: position 23,009,264 of record CM050422.1, on the reverse strand, counting down.
GTCTAATTTAACAAGAATTAAACCACAGGTGAGAGTAATTATTAATTACACAGGAGTTCAGCAGACAGTTGACTATAAAGGGTGTTACTTAAAGAAAACCCTTTCCCATTTCATGCTGTCACCACATGGAAGAGAAATGTCAAAGACCTGAGAAAGAAAATAATTTCTTTACACAAGAAAGGTGAAGGCTACAAGAAGATCAGCAAAGCTTTACTTATCAGTCAGAATACTGTAGCAAAAGTGGTACAAACATTTAAAAAAGATTGAACTGCAACCATCTCACAGAGACGTCCTGGTCATCCACGGAAGTTAACACCTCGTCAGGAGCGTCTTCTGATGAGAAGGGTTGAAGAAAATCGACATGCAAGTTCACTGCAGCTATCTAAAGAAGTAGAAAGCCAAACTGGGGTGACTATTTCCGTGACACAACACGGCGTACACTGCAGAGGAATGGCATGCATAGGTGCCGTCCACGAAAGAAGCCTCTCCTAAAGCCCAGGCACAAAAAAGCCCGCCTAGAGTTTGCCAGGGCCCATGCTGACAAAGATGAAGACTACTGGGACTCTATACTCTGGAGTGATGAGACCAAGATAAATGTTTTTGGAACTGATGGCTTCAAAACTGTATGGCGTCGCAAAGGTGAGGAATACAAAGAAAAATGCATGGTGCCTACAGTGAAACATGGTGGTGGCAGTGTCCTTATGTGGGGCTGCATGAGTGCTGCTGGTGTCGGGGACCTGCATTTCATTGATGGCATCATGAATTCACAAATGTACTGCTCTATACTGAAAGAGAAGATGCTACCATCACTCCATGCCCTTGGTCTTCGTGCACTTTTCAAACATGACAATGATCCTAAACACACATCGAAGGCCACTGTTGGATTTTTGAAGAAGAACAGGGTGAAAGTGATTCAGTGGCCAAGTATGTCTCCTGATCTGAACCCAATCGAACACCTATGGGGAATTCTGAAGAGACAAGTTGAGCATCATTCTCCATCCAGAATCCAATCTCTAAAAGAGGTCATTCTTGAAGAATGGAAAAAGATAGATCTGGCAAAATGTCGCCAACTTGTTCAATCCATGCCTAGAAGACTTGGTGCTGTCATTAAAAATCATGGAGGCCATTCAAAGTACTAGATTTAGCAGTTTTTGATGTGGGGTGTACTCATTTTTGCATCATCCTAATTTGAGTAAAACTGAAAAATGTGTAATCTAAGTTATATTATTAACCTTACTTGCATGTTATATGTTAAACAGATGTTATATTAAACTTAGTCTTGTCAACATTTTGGAAATGTTTTTTGTGTTCATTGAGATATTGTTTAAAATTTTACTTTTCAAAGGGGTGTACTCATTTACGCTGAGCACTGTATATATTATTATTATTATTATTGTTCAAAGCTTAAATTGAATTGAAAATAAATATTTGAATTTGTATACAATTGTCAGCTGTAGGAATCATTGTTTCAGTGCACAGTCTGACTTTTGTTGAAGCTTGGAATTAAAAAACATCATGTTGGTTCATCTGGCCAGAGGAGAACTGGCTGGCTCGAGTCGCTGTTGCGTGACGTCACGTGGGAAGCTGTGTTGGAGCACGGGGCTGTTTGATGCTGGTTCTGCGATGTTACGGGCTTTTACAAAGTCTTGGATTCGCCTAGATAGTTTGTCTCAGCCGATGTTAAGGCGAGAGTCCAGCAGACCGGCTTCCGGGTCGTACTTGCACGAGTTGGAGAGCGATGAAAAAAAAAGCAAGAGAGAGAACCGAGCACTGGCGCTTTGTTTTAAACAGTCCGATTTAGACCTGCCCACAGGCGGCTGTTCGAATCAGTGTCCATGTGGGGCGGAGCCCCGTCCGCACAGCTTCTCTTGCAAAGTAAGCATCATTTGATATTACATCTTACATGATCATTCATCTCTTATCACATGTTCACTCATTTATAATAGTCACCAAATCTATCAATCACTGATTAATAATTTTTCGTGCCTGTCCATATGACCCCAAACACGCTACAACTTTACAGAGAACATTAATCCGTTATAGATTAAGAAAAGAAAATAGCATGGGATACCCTATAAGGCACAGATTAAATAGCACTCCACATTCTAAATTATTCACCTTCACACTAAGCATATGAAGGGCAGAGGACAACATTAATATCCATATTTATATATATATATATATATATATATTGTTTCTTTGTGTACAGCCAGTTTTAATAGCTACCATTAGTGTTCTTCTCGAAATCCTTTGTAGATTTCTCTTTGTTCTCCGCCGAGAGAAAGCGCGCGCTTTTGCGCTGATGAGGGGGGAGGGGCTTTATAGAGACGCCGCTTCTTTGTGAACCTTGTGACCTGTAGTGAAAATTGACTTCCTGCCGACGTGGCATTACAAATGTTTCATGCTAGTAAGCTAGCGCTAGTAAGCTCGGATCCAGCCAAGCACCTGCGCTCCATTATTGAGCAGACCAAGGCAGCCAACAGACTGACGCGAGGAGATGCAGCATCGTGGGAGTTCCTCAGGACTGCTCTCTCCGCCACGGATCCCTCCTCTGCTGATCAGATGACTGGCTGGCCAAGAAGCAACAGCAGTTAGTGACCGAGAATCCAGGGAAGTCTATCTGTTTTCACCAACCCTGATGACGTAACACAACCTTACTTCCGTATTGATGACAAGTTCTTCTGAAAAGTTTGGTTTATTTTCACTTCTCCTCTGCTATAATGGTTGAACCTGATGGGAACCTAAAGCATGACACTGTCCAGAAATTGGAGCTGTGTCCCTATGCCTGTTTACATCAGACTGCAGAGGATTTTCTAGGGGAAATGTTCTGCAACAGTTCTATAGGACCTGACTTACTGAGAGGCAAATCCAAACCACTTGCACCTGCAAAGGGTTAAAGCATAGTGAGTTTCACGGTGACTCTGAGAATAAAAGTCAGGCCAAGTGGGCAATGATTTACATAGTAGAAGAAAACATAGTATATGTCCTGTGGTGTGTTATTTTGAACAAAAATATGATGTAATGAATGATCAAACATTGTTTTTTTTTGTGTGTTTTTCATCTGTGCTGACTACACACTTCTGGCACCTTTTTTTGTTTGTGTTATATCCATATATGCTGTTTTTAAACCTGCACAGTTAACTTGCCTTGTTATTTATTTAGAGGAAACAACAGAAGATCATGCCAGAGAAAGCCAAACTTTTTCTATACTGAACTAAATTATAAACGCAACACTTTTGTTTTTGCCTCCATCTGTCATGAACTGAACTCAAAGATCTAATAATTTTTTCTATGTACACAAAAGGCCTATTTCTCTCAAATGTTGTTCACAAATCTGTTTAAATCTGTATTAGTGAGCACTTCTCCTTTGCCGAGGTAATCCATCCACCTCATAGGTGTGGCATATCAAGATACTGATTAGACAGCATGATTATTGCACAGGTGTGCCTTAGGCTGGCCACAACAAAAGGCCACTCTAAAATGTGCAGTTTTATCAAACAGAACAATGTCACAGATGTCACAATTTTCGAGGGAGCGTGCAATTGGCATTCTGACTGCCATCTGCAATTCTGAGAAGCCATCTCCAAAGGCGTTTCAGATAATTTGGCAGTACATCCAACCAGCCTCACAACTGCAAACCACGTGTAACCACACCAGCCCGGGATCTCTACATCCAGCATCTTCACCTCCAAGATGTCAGGGTGTGGGGGCTGAAGGAATCAGATGCAGAGTGTGGAAGAAGGAGAAACTTTATTCACGCCACAAAACACAAAATAACATAAACAATATTTAAATGGTTGCTTAGGAAGCCGAGATTCCATAGCCGGCCGGCAGTTTCTGAGGGCCACACGAGCTGCTGGATCTCCGTGCTGTCAGTTCTGCCGCACAAGGGGAACAGAGGGCCCCCCACCTCAGGGATGCCTCCTGGCATCCCCGGAGGACTCACCATGACACTGATGGAACTGATCAATGAGAGCGCGGTCCAGAATGTCACAAGCTGGAATCCAGCACCTCTCCTCCAGACCATAACCCTCCCAGTCTACCAGGTATTGATAACCTCTGCCCCTACGCCTCACATCAATGAGCCGCCACACAGAATAGGCTGGCGACCACTCGATGAGTCTGGGAGGTGGAGGGGCAGAGATCAGGGGCTGAAGGGGGGGAGCGAAAGAAGGGCTTTATCTTAGAAACATGGAAAACCAGGTTGATTTTGTTAGTTTGTGGGGTCAATTTGAGTCGCACCATCACCGGACTGAGCACCTTAGCCACAATAAATGGTCCAATAAATTTGGGTCCCAGTTTACATGCGGGAAGTCTGAAGTTCATATCTTTGGAAGACAACCAGACCTTCTGACCACACACGTAAAATGGGGGCTTGGTACGGTGACGGTCCGCCGACGCCTTGTTCCTTTCGCCAGTCCGGGTGAAGGCTTCTCTGGCGATCCACCAAGTATGGAGGCATCTCTGAATAAACGCATGCACGAATGGAACAACGGCATTGGATTCTTGAGAGGGAATAAGGGTGGCTAGTAGCCTAAACATCACTGGAAGGAGATAAACTCGTAAATGAGACCGGGAGGAGTTATGCGCGTACTCAACCATGGTTCATCTGGAACTCCAAGATGACGGTTCAGCAGACGCCACACAGCGCAGAACCCTCTCCAGATTCTGGTTGGCCCACTCAGCCTGACCATTAGTCTGCGGGTGATATCCAGAGGACAGGCTCATGGGTCGCTCCCAGCTGTCGACAGAACTCTGTCCGAAACTTAGACACAAACTGGGGACCCCTGTCAGAGACCACGTCCACCGGGAGGCCATAATTGCGGAAAACTAGTCCAAGACAATAGTCGCTGTCTCCCTCGCTGAAGGCAATTTGGGGAGGGAAATAAAGTGGGCCGCCTTGAGAACCTGTTCACCACAGTGAGGACTAGCTTGCCATTGGAAAGAGGCAAGCCAGTGACGAAATTCATCGCTATGTGTGGCCAGGATCGCGAAGGCACCGACAGCGGCTGGAGTAGCCCTGCTGGGGGTCGATTAGAGCCCTAACCCGCAGCACAAATGGGACAGGCCGACACGAACCGTCGAGTTCGTGACGGCCACCAAAACCGCTGCTTGATTAACCTATGAATACGAGTAGCTCCAGGGTGGCAAGCTAGGCTAGAAGAGTGGCCCCACTGTAGGACGCTAGTTCGGATTGACTCGGCACAACAGCAGATTCTCTGGGCAGTGAAGTCACGTAGCCCATCACGGACCTTGGACCTCCCCCAGGTTACCACCGCCATAACCCGTTCGGGTTGAAAGATTGCCACAGGGTGGGTGGGACTAGCCTTAGCCTCAAAGATCCGCGACAGCGTATCAGGTTTACCATTCTTAGAGCCTGGGCGATAAGAAATGGTAAACCTGAAACGTCCAAAAAATAATGCCCAGTGAGCCTGCCAGGAATTTATTCTTTTGGCGGTGCGGATGTATTCTAGGTTCTTATGGTCAGTCCAAACAATAAACGGGAACCCCGCGCCCTCTGACCAGTGACGCCACTCCTCCAGCGCCAGCTTGACAGCTAGTAACTCCCTATTCCCGATGTTGTAGTTCCGTTCCTTGAGGATTAAACGATGAGAAAAAAGGTGCAGGGATGTTTGGCGGGATCCATTCGGATACCTTCGAGCGAGATAATAAAACCCAGGAACGGAACCGGCTGTGCGTAAAACTGACACTTCTCCAACTTGGCGAATAAACGATTCTCCAGCAGCTGCTGGAGCACTCGTCTGACGTGCTGGACATGATCACGCTCGTTCTGGGAGAAGATCAGGATATCGTCGAGGTAAACAAACACAAACCGATCGACCATGTCTCTGAGCACGTCGTTGACGAGTGCCTGGAAGACCGCCGGGGAGTTAGAAAGGCCAAAAGGCATGACTAAGTATTCAAAATGCCCGGTATGGATGTTAAAGGCGGTCTTCCATTCATCCCCCTCCCTAATCCGAACCAAGTGATAAGCAGTGCAGAGGTCCAACTTAGTAAAGATGGTTGCCCCCAGCAAGAGTTCAAAGGCCGAGGACATCAACGGCAAAGGATAACGATTATTTACCTTGATGTCTATACCCCGATAGTCTATACAGGGTGCAGCGAACCATCCTTTTTCCACGAAGATGAACCCCACCCTAGCTGGAGAGGAAGAGGGACAGATGATGCCTGCTACCAGAGAATCGTGGATATACCTCTCCATGGCCTCCTCTCTGGTCTGGACAGAGAGTAAAGGTGCCTTAGGTGGGGAAGTGCCTGGCAACAAGTCAATCGACAGTTGTAGGGGCAGTGCGGAGGCAGAGATGAAGCTTGGAAGCGTCGCTCCCACACCGTTAGCTGTGCTCCTCCAATCTGCATGGGCTCCTCCTCCGGGAGGACGAGGCGTTGGGAACGCGTATCACAAGTGGTCACAGACTCCGGGCCGCCGTGACGCACTCTCGGGGAAATCCCCCTTTTCGGTGCCAGGAACGGAGAGCAAAATGGTCGTCGACCCTGATGGCGAGGTCAATCAACCTATCCAAGCCAGCTGGAAGCTCCAAGGAATATATCTCGTCCTTCACGTGATCAGCCAGTCCGTGGAGGAAGTGATCCCAGAGTGCTTCTCGTTCCAGCCACAGGATACGGCGAGCGTGTGGAACTCAATAGAGTAAGCGGACACGGACTGCTTGCCCTGCTGAAGCACCGACAAGGCTTGTGCTGCCTAAATTCCCCGGGCCGAACGATCAAAGACCTTGTGCAGCTCCTCAGTGAATGCCTCGAAAGACTCACAGCAGGCCTGCTCGCCATCCCACATGGCTGTGCCCCACTCCCTCGCTTGCCCCACCAAGAGCGTGATGACGTACGCTACCCTGGATAGCTCCGTGGGAAAACAGGAAGGCTGGAGAGCAAAATTAACGAGCATTGGGACAGAAATGATCGACAGGAGTTGGGTTCATCGGAGTATGGAGCTGGTGGATTAAGCGGTTCTGTGTGGCGAGGAACTGCACCCTTCAGGACCGGGAATGATGTGGAAGCCCGATCTGCGGACGGGCTGACCTGCAGCTGGTCCAGCTGCTCCAACAGCTGGTTGAGTTGGAGCGAAACCTCTGCATAAGCGCGATGAGAAGCCACTAGTTCTTCCTGCTGCCGACCCAGTAGAACGCCTTGCTGCAAGAGAGCTCGGCACAACTCTGTCTCCTCTGCTGAATCCATGATCTGTAGATTACGTCAGGGTGTGGGTGCTGAAGGACTCAGATGCAGAGTGTGGAAGAAGGATAAACTTTATTTTCGCTACAAAACACAAAATAACATAAACAATATTTAAATGGTTGCTTAGGAAGCCGTGATTCCAGAGCCGGCCGGCAGTGTCTGCGGGCCACACGAGCTGCTGGATCTCTGTGCTGTCAGTTCTGTCGCACAAGGAACAGCGGACAGGTAAAGAACATTCAGTGCGAGGACAAAATAATCTACTCACAACGAGGAGTAGAAACATAGAGACATATATGGAGAGGGGAATGGGTGACAGGTGGGGGAGCGTCAGCTCGTGATCCGTGCAAAGCCGCTGCACGATTGGCAGAGATTGCCCAGACCACGAGCTGCAACAAGGACAACAAGGGGAGCCGAGAAGGCACCCTGAACCGTGATACAAGATTGTCTGGGACAAGCCAGACAGCTGCTGCAACAATAATGAGGGGTCTCATGTATTGCAGGCCAATAGGTATCACATTGGACGCAGCTGACATCAGACCCAGCAGTCTCTGAAACTGCTTGACAGTGAGTGACTGGCCTTCTTTCACTCTCCTGACTACCGTGAGGATTGACTCGATCCGAGCAGGGGACATATGTGCCTGCACCATGGTCAAATCCTACACCAGACCAAGATAAGTGGTTTTCTGTAATGGAGAAAGCACACTCTTCTTGGTATTCAGTCTTAATGCCAACACTTTCATGTGAGCGAGAACAACATCTCGATGTTGAGCCGCCATTTGCTCTGATTGAGTGAGAATCAACCAGTTATCGATGCAATTGAGTTATGTGGATGCCTTGTAGCCGCAACGGAGCCAACGTAAATGTAAATGTGCAGGGTGAGAGTGCTAGCCCGATGGGAAGAACCCAATACTGGTAAGCTTCGCCCCCGAAAGCAAACCTTAGAAACTTCCTGTGAGTGGGAAGGATGGAGACATGGAAATATGTGTCTTTTAGATCGATCGTGACAAACCAGTCCTCGGACTTGATCTGAGGAATGACCTGTTTGAGCATCTTGAACTTCAGTCTGCTGACTGAACGGTTCAACTGACGCAGATCTAAAATGGGACACAACCCTCCATCCTTCTCTGGAACTATGAATTACTGGCTGTAGAAACCGGACTCTCTCGTGAGGAGGGCCATCTCGATGACCTCCTTCCTTAAGAGAGTATCTAATTATCGTTCCATTACCAAAACCTGCTCGGGACCCACCGGGTGGGATTCATCTCATTGAATTGATGCGGAGAAGAACCGAACTGGATTCAGTAGCCTCTCTCTCTACAGTGTGCAGGATCCGTAAAGACACATCTGGCAGTAGTTTCCACACTGCCAAATAGTCTACATTGGGAAACAGTCTCTCGAGACTGGCCTCTGGTGTAATCAGAACGGCTAGGGAACGGCCGAACTAGCTGTTCTAGAGACCCCCGATGGGTGGTCTGTTTTTGCGCCTCCCTTTACGAGGTGCTAGCACATGGTGCTAGCACATGGCTGAGGCTGCTCCCGTCCAGCAGCCCTCATCCACTCTTAAGCACATACCCTTGCCCACCAGTGCTGACGATGTACACAGAGGCTTGGAGGAAAAGGACAGAGCCTTTAGATGCGACGCAGCCGGGGATAGATAGCTCGAGAGTGTCTGTTCCACCCGAGGCATCGCTCTATAACCGCAATCGTTTAACCCCACCACATTACCATAGTAATCTGAGGTGGGGATGAAGATGTGGGATGAAAAAGGTGTTTCCCATGAACTCATCGGTGTGGAGACCGGGGAAGAATGGCAGGCTCCGTGTTGGAGATGATCGCTTTACTTGCAGAAAGCGCTCATCCAGTCTGCTTGTCTGTGGCTCAGCTTGCTCCTCGGATGGCCAGTCGATTTATAACTTGGCCACACCACAAGTCATCACCTCCAAATGCTCCTCATTGGCGACTGTGGGGGCAGAGGCTCGGCGCTCTCACATTCACCCTCCTCCGAGGATGAAACGTGAAGCGCCAAGCCCCGAGGGAAAGTGATCGCCGAGCGGGCTTCCCCGCCAAATCTGATGGGTAGGGAAGGAGATAGGGACTCGCACATCTCCATTCCCTCCAACAGATCCATTTGCGATCCCCACGAGTGCCAACGCCGCTCCGCCTCGGCAACAGCGGGACCAGCACCACAGGAACGCTGGTGAAGGCTCCCTCTTACCAAAGAGAGCCTTCCGAAGCACGTGCATTGGAAGAAGATCGCAGTGCGGACTGCCGGTGCTTTTTTTGAGTGCTGAATGCTGTGCATGCTCCGCTGCCTAGCAGGAGGCGCAAAAGCTGTGTGTGTCACATGCAGCAACACTGCTTGTACTGCGAGCTGCTCTCACCCTTATCTCGCGGATATCTGCTTGACATACCTATTAGCTGTATGCAAGAAGACATCAGGGAGCTTATTGCAGTGGTTTTGGACAAACAACACTAAATAAGACTCACAACAGAGAAATATCAGATTGATACACACAGAGCGCTTCGCTGAATGACAGAAAGCTGATGCCGGTTTCACCACATGTGCTTTTATACCAGCTTGTCATTATGTCACCACGTCCGTAACGTCTCGCCCATCCTTTAGATAGGTTGCACATGATATTCAGAGCTGCTCATGCTGGAGTCGTTCCCCTAGCGTTTTCGGACGCAGCTCGAGTTCCGGAATTAACTCTATCCAGAGTTAATCTTCTAAATGACACCCTTCATGTTTTATACAACTATTGATAATGAATCAATAGACACTTTAGCCTATGCAAATCAGTAAATTGCTGAATACTGCTAAGAATAAAAACAAAACTTGATATGCATGTCAAACAATTGACCGTTGATACTTGCTGTGCCTGGGATGAAAATTTCTAGGACACCAAGGTCTGGTCATGTCAGCAGGTAGTCGAATGCTTCCTCATCAACCTCTTTCTTTGAATCATTAAAGACTTTAACATCCATTGTAGTCCAAGTTCCAAGTTTATTTCTTACCACATTCCACATTCCTTTTACATTTCAAATGTAAATGTTTTTGAAGAAAATATATTTCCTTAAACTTTATTCTGACAATGTTGTTGGTTTGCATCCTGAAGGAACCAAATAGATAAATTTGAACAAGGCAATAACACTCACAGTGAAAAGAATGAATAACACTCACATGAAATTAATGACACTCACATGAATGAAAAGAATAACACTCACATGAAAAGATTATTCATTAGTGCACTACACAACATGAGTTATCTTTGTTCACTAATGTGTTTTTAATTTGTAATAACTGTAATAGTTCTGTTAAAGTAGCTCTATTCGGACAGTAATGGTTTCTCATGAGATGTCTGTAAAAATAAATCTGCATGGCACATCAGTGATAAAACCCATGTCGACTTATTCGTGGAGAAGTGAGTTTTGCGATCCTACAAACCTGTAAATGTGCTGCTCACGTGTGTCATGAATCTGGTTGCCCTTCCACCACATGGACTCTTGCACTACACTCACTGTTGCACTCCACCTCAGACTACAATTCCCATCATTCACTGCACTGACAACACACACACACACACACACACACACACACACACACACACACACACACCCAGCTGATTGCACTAATCACACAGCTGATTGCACTGATCACGCAGCTTACTTAAGCCTTGGACTTCCTCTCTGTCATTGCTGAGTATTGTTTTAGCGTTTAGTATTCTCCAAATGTTAGTTACTACCAAGCCTTCCCGTGTTTTGTTTTCGTGTTCAGTCTAGTCTTTTTGTGTTGCCTTGCTGTCTGGTTCCTGACCTTCTGTTTGTTACACGGATTTCTCTCTGCCTTGCCCTCTGGATATTGTTCGCTGATCGTAGACCTCGCCTGTTTACTTGCGTACTCTTCTGCCTTGCCCTCTATATGACTGTTTGCCATTTGTTCGACCCTGCCTGTGTTTTTGACCATGTCTAGCAATAAAAGCTTGCATATGGATCCGCACGCCTCTCGTTTTGTCGGCTCCGTTACAACGTGGATGCATAATTGTCTGCCGTAAATACAGTAGGCTATGCTTGGGAAAATATGAATAATTTCATTTAACAGTAGGAATATATTATAATATAATTTGTATTATGCGATTAATTCAATCTCCTGTTTAGAAAAAGGAAAACAGACATGCTATTTTTTTATTTTTTCAATCTCTGTAATTTTCAAAAACGTGGCAAAGTGATTTGAGCACAAAACAGAGGTGAATATTATTAAAATAAATATTAAGACTTTGAAACTTTACTTTACTTTACCATCCAGTAGAAGCGTATCTTCTCTTCTAAACCCACAAGCAGCAGCGGTCGATGGCCATGATTAATAGTAATGGTGGATAAACAAAACTTTGGGAGGAGAACAGTTAGGGGAGGAGTCACCATTACTCTGTAATTTTGCTACCAATCTGCGGACACATTTTACTCTGTACACTCAAAATAGAGCAAAGACAGCTATTTTTTGAGGAAAAACATTCAGTTATTGGAGAGAGCGATTAACTATAACTTTGTGAAGCTTGTAAAACTAGCTCAGTCTGTACAACTGTGGTCAGCATCAGCATCTCTACTAGCAAAACTGTACGTTGAACTGTTTCAAGAACAGTCACTTTACCACCTAAAAGAGAGTTGCTACTGTGAGATGTCATGTAGCTTTCAGCTGTGAAACTGTTTTATTAGTAAATACAAAGGGCAGAACTGACAACAAGTTTCTGTGTGCATGTATGTTTCTCAGTGTGTGTGTCTGTATTGTATGTGTGTGCGTTTGTATATGGGAGAGAGCGGGAGAACAAAGGTGCACGTTCCATCAATAATAAAACATCATTTTGTGGGATAAACATTTGTCATTTTCATCCTGTTGTGCTTAGGTTATTTTGCTCTTGTAAGCTGTAAGGACCTTTGAAATAACTGAAATTATTTGGCAAAGTGATTCGAAACTGCCTGGAACTATTTTAGCTGATTTTAGCTGTGCATTTGCTGAAGAATAATCACACACCTTAGCATGTTTGTTAACCAATCTGAGCTAACCATTGTAAACATACTGAACATCCAGTGGAAATTATTTTTGATAACCTAGTGTCCAATATTTTCTCCAAAATCTTAATATATCCATAATCATAATTTCTCCATAATCAGTTCTTACAAATCTCCAAAGTTTGTCTGTTCTCTTATTTAGAAAAAAAAAGATTTGTTTTGCCTTATTACTTGTTTATTTTCCACTGAACTTGGCACTAAATGCACCACAGATGAATTCAGGGTGCAAAGACAACAAAGACCTCCAAAAATTAGACTGATTTAAAAAGGAAAGATAGTTTTGCCTTGCATTTATCACCACAGGACACTGCACATTCTGTACTGTACTGCACTGTGCTCGTTTCATTCTGCTGTTCGCAGATATAGTGGACTCCACAGACACGCTGAGTCAGCGTATTCTGTAACATAATATCCTAGCCTGCACCTTTCCACATAACACAACACCCCAGTTCCTGATAATAAATAATTGAATCTACTACACAAATAGACACATCCACTGTAACCCGTTTTCATGTTATTTAATGCTGAAGTGTACTATTAAAGTATTATGTACCCAGAGATCCTAAAACAAGTCTTTGAGAACTCATTAAAATTGACCTTTGAATATGAAATGTCTCTGCACCTCTCATATCGAAATAGATCATTGAACTGAAAATTGTATAGCAGTATCTAGTTATTTTAATAGCAGATGTAACATAAGCTGTTATTCCCGTACCTGTACACTGCTGATGCTGCAATTCTTCATGTTTTGATCAATGAGGCCATTACAGTATTGTGCAGGGTTGTGTGCCATTCTTGATCTGAGAAAATGTTTAAATAACATTTCTGATGTTGAATTGAATTTGAAAATAGGACGTAGAGTTGTAATTTGAATGTAAGGAAGTAGAATGGAAGGAATCCATGGATTCGATTGTCAATATTTCATTATGCCTGGGTATTTGAGGTGGTTATCTATTGATATCAGTTGTATTATTTGACGGTACAAATAAGCATTAGTCAAATTTACAGGAAACAGTTATAGCCAAAATATCGGCACCCTTGGTAAATATGATAAAGGAAGGCTGTGAAAATCAGTCTGCATTGTTAATACTTTTGATCTTATATTTAAACGAATCACAAAAATCTAACCTTTCATTGGATAATAATAATTTAAAATGGAGGAAATATCATCATGAAATATATTTTTTCTCTAATACACATTGGCCACAAATAACGGCAACCTTTTATTCAATACTTATTGAAACCTCCATTTGCCAGTTTAACGGCTCTAAATTTTCTCCTATGCCTGATGAGGTTAGAGAACATCTGACAAGAGATCAGAGACCATCTCTTCATCCAGAATCTCTCCAGACCCTTTAGATTCCCAGCTTTATGTTGGTGCTTCTTCTCTTCAGTTCACCCCAAGAATTGTCTATAGGGTCAGAGGACTGGAATGGCCATAGCAGAAGCTGGGTTTTGTGCTCAGTGATTCATTTTGTGTTGTTTTGGAGGTTTGTGTTTGGATTATTGTACGGTTGGAAGATCCAAACATGGCCCATTATAAGATTTTTAACAGAGTCAGTTACTTATTAATTTTTTATCTGTTGTTATTTGATAGAATCCATAATGCCATGTGTCTAAACAAGATGTCCAGGACCTCCAGCAGAAATATAGGCCCACAACATCAAAAATACAGCAGTATATTTAATTATACATTTTATTTTACTTTACTTTTAGTCATTTAGCAGACACTTTTATCCAAAGTGACTTACAAATAAGAAAAGTAATTAAAACTATAAGATAAAACATATAGACACACGTCCTCTTCCAGGCAGTTTCATAACATTTTATGTTGATTTGACATTTTTATTATTACCCTGATGGTGGAAATGGGAATTTTCACTGCTTTAGCTCTTTTCTTAAAGACACTTAAAGCTCAATTAACTTTTGATGCACATCAGAAATGTATTCTTTGGTTTTCTCATTGTGATGAATGATTAAGAATTTGGACTTTGTTTTCCCTCCTATTTATATTTCTGGAACAGGAAGCCATGACTGTATAACTTCATGTTCATAATCAACCTGGAGTACTCAAAATTGTAAATATGATTGCAAATATACTTCAGAGATATAATACTAATACAAATTTCTAGGTGTCAATAATAGTGTCCAATGTGTATTTGAGAAAGAAAAAAACATTTATTTCATAATGACATTTCCCCATTTTAAATTGTGACTGTATGTGATTGTACATGACTGTATGTGACTGAGCTGAATACAAATGCAACTCAACAATCAAAGTATGACTTGCCAATTCATACATTCTTAACTCTGAATATCATAGGCTTATTCAGAGTTTAGATACTGAGAGTCTGAATATCTTACTTATTCTTATGCTTGTTTAAATCCAGTCATACAAGGAAATATTATACCAGACGTAGCCTTTTGATCGTGTAGCATGTGATTATTCAGAAGTCTTCTCGAACCGCACAAGCAAAGATTCTTCAGCACCACAATAAGTAAAATCCGTCGAAAGCAATTTAATACTCCCTCTCACTCTCGGTGTGAAACCGACATTGATGGTTCTTTGCTAATTTATTTTTATTGTTTTTTTTATGTAGGCTAATTGGTTTTAAACTTGGTGTTGTTTATTTATTATGTAATGGTGGGTATTTTGTGTCGATCTAATGTAATTATGTAATATTTTAAAGGAAAATTGTAATTAAAGGTTTGTTTAAAGTTGAAGTCTCTCATCAACAGCGCTGTCCGCTGTGTAACGGCTGCTCTCTTTTTCTAGACTACAGCGAGCTTCAGCACTCTGTCTCTGCCCTTTCCCAGAACGCATCCCGCAAACACAGGAGATCAAGAGGTTCCTCCAAAACACAGCACGACATGGATAAAGGAGATAAAGGTAAGAAACTTAAATCCGTGGAAGTATTTATTATTATACCGGGAGAGAGAATGCGTTTTAGGGCTGTTTCGGGAAAAGTGGACTGCGGATCTGGTTCGGGAAGTGTAGCCTATTGAGCTTGATGATGCTCAATGCAGTATCCGGAATTCGGCGAACTGCGAAAGCTCCTGTACATTTGGACATTCTGTTAGGAAGGGATCATTGTTAAAGTTATATAGTTGGTGTTGAGTGAGGGGATCATAGCGTTAAAAGTGTGTGCCAAGATCAGTGGCGGCGTTTCAGAAAACCATGGGTATGGATGGTTGCGGCGGCGGATGGGGATCTGTCATTGTGCACTTCATGCACTTAACATTATATTAAATTATTGGAGTGTTTTGTCTCTCATTAGAACGGCTGTAACTGTTAATGTATGAGGCAGCAAGTGCATCGCATTATATGCTTTCATCGACTTTAACAGGTTATTAAATAACGTTTCTTGTAGCTATATATGTGCGCTTAGTTTTTTGTTGTTGTTTAATACACAATTGGTCAAAATCTCAAAGGCGCTTATAAATGCACAGGATATTTAAAACGTACAAAAGTATATTGATTTGGCTAGACGGCAAACCTACATCAGCCTTTACAGACATAGTGTTTGAGTAAAGAAAACGCTGTACTATTCAAACATCAATTATTTATTTACCCTTGCATTGCGAAAAAGCGGATATAGTCTCCTCCAGGCTGTGCGCGGCGCCTCAATCTGAATGGAGGCGGGGTGAAATTACGAGGTTTCGCTGATCGCTTATCGTTGGTTAAACATTTTTAAAACCCTCCAATTGAAAATATTAACGAATTATAATAGAGACATGAAGTTTGGATTATTTTTCACGGCACACCTGACTGGGCTAGGTTTTGGCAACTGCCATACTCTGCCATACGGAAACGCCGCCGCCCCAGGCCAATATACAGGCAGCGACTGTGTGCTCCTGTGCAGATGCTGAGCAAGTAAAAATCTTGCAAACATACCACACTGATGTAAGCTGATATATATATATATATATATATTTCCAAAGTAACCTTCCCAACACTGTATATATATATATGTGTATATATATATATATATATATATATATATATGAAGAGCTCTTTTCCAAAACGCTATAAATCCATTTTAATAGTTTTCATGAAAATGACATTTTTTTACCTAGACCCATACATTTTGTTAATATTCAATTTATCCTGTTAAAATGGTCTGTTGGCTCAGTCTGAACATGTTAAACAATGATTGTTAAATGAAACAACAATATTGTCAATTATAAATTCAAAGTTTTTTTTTTTTTTTCAAAACGCTACAAATCCATCCTTTTTTTTATGTTGGTTTATGTCTTAAAAAAAAAAAAGAGAACATGCAACATATGACATCAGGGACTCATACTATAAACCGGTCGCATCAGCCTTGTGTTGATGTTAGCCCCCCGGGTCCACACCATCACACCGAGCGGGTCTCGAACCCGGGTTTCCGGTGTGGGAGGCGGGTGCTCTAACAAGGAACGCCAAAGGCTACAGCATCTAGCGTCAATCGGTTTACACACCACCTTTACTGGTATACACATCTGTTACATTGACATCCCATGTTAACGCGGTATTAATATGGGTATTAACGCGCCACCTGAGAACCTTCTTTTTTTGTTGTTTTTGTGATTTTCTTTGTCCAGTCTGCGTTTTCTACCCCCAGGTGTAGGTCTCACTGGCTCATCCAGGCCATCAAAAGTGTTATTAGAGTTTAAAGCACTCATTTTGAAGACTGAGCACAAACAAACGCTTCAAAGCGTCACCGTGTTGGATTGCATCGAACGAATTCTGATTGATCGAGAGGACATATCGCATTTAGGCTAAAAACAGGTTCGGCGCTTATAGCGGTTTGGAAAAGAACTGCATCTTGCAGTACATTTTAAACAAGGAAATCTAGCGATTTGGCATGAAACATTGATGGAGCAGTGAATAGGTTCAGTACACAGCAAAATGGCATTAAATTTGGCGTTTATCGTTTTGGAAAAGAGCTCTTCATATATATATATATATATGTATATATGCATATATATACAGTGTTGGGGAGGTTACTTTGGAAATGTAATAGGTTACAGATTGCAAGTTACCCTACTTAAAATGTAATAAGTAGTGTAACTGTTCAATTACTTTATTAAAGTAATGTAACTGATTACATTTGATTACATTGAAATTTCAATGTTTTCAACTGTTAATCATTTTGAAACATGTACACCAGGCAGGGTTAACCTTACAGTAGTGCTTGAGATAGTCTCACGTGTGTCAGTCAAAAAGGACTGCCATTGGAAATGAATTAGAAATATGCAAAAAATACAGTCATTAGTCTTGTGTTTGGTGATTCATTTTTGGCTCAAGGTCTGCATTTAAAATCACACCAAAGGTGTTCAGCTGGGTTTAGGACTTGGCTTTCTGCAGACCTGTCACGTTCTTCCACACTGACTGAATCATAATTAATCTTTGATCCTTGCCTTATACACAGAGGCACTGTCATTTTAGAATAGAAAAGGGTCCTGTCCAACTGTTTCTATAAATGTAGAAGCACACAATTTGTTCTCATGGAAATTACTAAAGTAGTCAAACCTTTCATTAGAAGGAGGTAACTCAATACTTTTGGCAATATAGCGTATATCCCGATCCACAACTTAATAAAATAAGTGTTTATGCCTAAAAAACACTAAAAAGTTTATACGCCATTTTTACAGAGCTATATAGGAATCTAGTGGCTAAACCATGGAATTGCAGATGTTTTACTTTTTTTTTATTCTGACCAGATGGCATCTGGCTTCAAAAATTGGATTTTAAAGGCAGTGTCTCTATTTTTACATGAAATACTGCCATCGTTTAAAAGCAATATAAAAATCTTAGAAAAAAAATATTGTATTATTTTCAATGGGAAAATATTGATAATAATTATTGCAAAAATATTAAGTAGTAAGATGAAATTCTCTCAAAATACAAAGCAAAAAAGAAAACATATTATGGAACAAAAATATATTATATTGAAATTAATCTGTAATAAATCTGTAATTAATCTTAATAATTGTGTTTGGATTATTGTACGGTTGCAAGATCCAAACATGGCCCATTATACGATTTTGAACAGAGTCAGTTATTTATTGATTTTTTATCTGTTGGTATTTGATAGAATATATAATGTCATGTGTCTAAACAAGATGTCCAGGACCTCCAGCAGAAATATAGGCCCACAACATAAAAAATACAGCAGTATATTTAATTGTACACTTTTACTTTACTTTACTTTTAGTAATTTAGCAATGCTTTTATCCAAAGCGTCTTACAAATAAGAACAAGTAACTAAAACTATAAGATAAAACTCTATAAATACTATACACATTTAAGAAAATAAAGAAATTAAATAAAAATGACAAATGCATACAACAACATCTCAAAACTAAACATTTAAATAAAAACAAACAATAAAGCTAAAAACAATTCAAAATATTAAGACAACAAATGGTAAGAGTATAATAATGATTCTAACATAACACTAAGTCAAACACCCATATATATATATATATATATATATATATATATATATATATATATATATATATATTGTTTTATTTCCATGTAGTATGTTGAAGTACTAAAATAACTCAAAATAAAATTAAAATGTTATAAAAAATGAATAAAATGACAACATTACTACAACTGTAACTAAAAATAAAATGGATAACAAATACAAATCAAACTACATCAGTTTATCAGTTATCCTAAAAATAACACTGAGCCAAACACACATGATAAAAAACGACTACAAATTATTTACACATAGTAAGAAATGGTTATAAAAAAACTTAAACAGAAGTGAAACAAGTGGTAGGAAAGAGGAAAAATAAAAAGCGATACTTTGCCGGTGTCCCTGCCCGGTGGAGTCGCACAGTAGAGTCGATGGTCTTACACTCTTCGGTCTTCACACAAGGAGATCATCTAGGTTACGTACGTAACCCCCGTTCCCTGATGGAGGGTACGGAGATGTTATGTCGTGACAACATAGGGGATTTACCTGGAAGCCCCAATCATCTCTGACTTTAAGAGAAAACACCAATGAAATTGGCTAGTGAATTTTGCATACCTGAGCCACTCCCCAGGCATACAGGTATAAAAGGTCGACAGGTGCATCCACTCATAAGGTTTTATGCTGAGGAGCCGAGAACGAGTCCCTGGTATTCAGCGATGGTTCAAGATTGTGGCTTGGGGACATAACGTCTCCGTTCCCTCATCAGGGAACGGGGGTTACGTATGTAACCTAGACGTTCCCTATCTGCCCGTCACTACAAGTTATGTCGTGATGACATAGGGGTCCTATGGAAAGCGCTACAAGCTGAACCCCGTCACAACCTCGTGGCATGCAGATGTTGACAAGCGAGCGCGTGACAGACAAATGCCATGTAAGAGGTTGCAACCTTCCCACCTCCCCAGCACAAATTCGATAACCTTGGTGCCCGCAGGGACCACTGAGTACATTGCTGCTGGAGATAGCCAAGCTGCTGTTCCTTTCCCCACATGGATTCCGTCTTAGCAGACAGGAATTTCAGCTCGACTGAGACCAGTGGCTCAAAGGGGCCCCTCTGAAGTCCAGCCAGGACGATAGAGAAGGCCCAAGAGGGCACAAGGGGTGACCTGGAGGGATTCATCCTCCTGGCACCCTACAGGAACCTTACGATGAGATCATGCTTTCCCAGGGACCTGCCGTCCACTGCATCGTGGTGGGAATACACTTTCACACACACTTTCAAGGTGGAGGGTGACATCCTATGCTCCAACCTTTCTTGCAGGAAAGAAAGCACTACTCCAATCGTGCATCTTCAGGGGTCTTCTCGACGAGAAGAACACCAGTTCGCAAACAGACTCCACTTCAGTGCGTAGGTTTGCCTTGTTAAAGGAGCTCTAGCCTGAGTGATGGTCTCTACCACTGCCGGTGGTAGAAAGCTCAAGTCTGCCGCGTCCCGTCCAGGAGCCACACATGCACACTTCAATTCCATCCTTTGTCAGGAGGACAGTAATCTCCTTGCGCAAGACAGGGGCGTTCTGGACTGCCACCGAAGTCTCGAGAACGGCGTTGACCTTGGGAGGTTGCCTGGCGAACTAAATCACGCGGCCGAGTTGAATTGTGCGCATGAGCCAGCGAGATGGGCTGGGCGGCATGAGCCACGCCTCCAGACGCCGTGCAAGCAGCTCCAACGGCGCAATCGACGTACCTGTGATGGTGCAGCAAAGGGGAGTAGGGCTGGATGGTACAGAAGGTAACGCGTTCTGAGGCATCCTCGCTGAACTCCCTGGATCCCAAACGGGACTGGCCAGAGGTACGTGGGGAGGTACCGTCCCCGAACCGCAATCTCTTGGCTGCTGGCAAGATGGGTCGTGGGCGAGAGTGAGGAAGCAGGGCGTCGCACACTGTCGTCCCATGGACCTGAGAACTCGGAGGAAAAGGAAATTATTTTTCTTTGAGAAAGTGGGTACCGCTGTTCTCGCATCTCCTGAGAAAGAGCAAACTCGAATATCTCCGGGTTGCCCGCATCAGGGCCGCTTAGTTGACTTCCTGGACGACTGGCTGGGACGTGGGGCGCCGCTCTTGTGCGAGAGGCTCGATGCTTCGGCCTAGATGTCGATTCAACCTGGGGCGGAGCAGCTCTGGAGGACAAGGGAGGGCGCCCACGGCAACGGGCAGACTGAGGCCTGGCCCCGGGGGCAGTGGTGGTCGGTGCGTCACGCCGGGGCAGGATGTGCTGGATCGACTCGATCTGCTGCTGTACCGCAGAGAACTGCTGGGCAAAGCCCTCGACGGTGTCGCCGAACAGCCCTGCCTGGGAGATGGGGGCGTCGAGGAAGCGTGCCTTGAAGACGTCCTTCATATCTGCAAGGTTGAGCCAGAGATGGCGCTCCTGGACCAACATGGTGGATATCGCCTTCCCGAGGGACCGCGTTGTGACTTTCGTCGCTCGTAGAGTGAAGTCAGTCACCGTGCGCAGCTCCTGCATCATCCCCGGGTCGGTACTACACTCGTGCACCTGTTTGAGTGCCTTGGCCTGGTGAACCTGCAGGATAGCCATGGCGTGCAGGAGAGAGGCTGCCTGGCCCGCAGCACTATAAGCTTTGGCCGCGCAACAGGCAGTCAGCTTACAGGCTTTGGACGGGAGATGCGGACGGTTCCTCCAAGTGGTGGCGTGGTGCACCGCGACGCTCTTCCACCTGGGAATGCCCATGGACCCCTGGCAGCCCGCCGTCGAGGGTAGTGAGGACGGAGGAGGCAGACGAGCGGCTTCTGGCCGTGAAAGGGGCCATCCACGACTTCCAGCTCCTCATGCACCTCTGGGAAAAAAGGCACCAGAGCAGAACGCGGTTGTGAGCCGCGATCGCTCTGAGAAACCAATCATCCAGCCGCGAGGGTTCGGGACTGGGCAGTATGTTGACCTCCAGCCTGATACTCACAGCTGCGGGCAAGCATGGCTGTCAGCTCTGGGTCCGGTAGGGCGGTGGTGACAACACTCGAGGGGGGGCAGCCCCACCGCACCTTCATCCAGAGGACGTAAGCCCATC
Source organism: Gymnocypris eckloni scoliostomus (assembly GCA_027564155.1). Classification (NCBI taxonomy): domain Eukaryota; kingdom Metazoa; phylum Chordata; class Actinopteri; order Cypriniformes; family Cyprinidae; genus Gymnocypris; species Gymnocypris eckloni. Next base: position 22,987,495 of record CM050422.1, on the reverse strand, counting down.
CCCCGATGCTGCGATCGACATCCTATCATCCGAATATGCTGAAATGCCAATGGAACCGGACGGAACGTTCACTGTGTGAGGAGTAAGAGGTCCGTGGGGATGTACCCGGTGGAGAGGCTCTTACTGTCACCCTCAGATCTCCCAGAGCACCAGCCGGTGGTCCTCTGCTCGAGCCAGAAAGACCAGCGCGGGTGGCAGCAGAGGGTGCCAATCCTTTGAGAAAGGAAAGGCGAGATCGCAGCAAAGTCATGCTCATACGCCCACAACAGGCGCATAAGTCATCCACGAATGCCATCTTCAGTGTGTTGGAAGTCCAGACACTGAAGACAACGATCGTGTCTGTCATCAGCAGATAGGAAACGACCACAACCAGAAGGACACGGACGGAACGGCATCTTGAAAAAGACACGACCGTCCGTGATTTGCTCTTTTAGAATTTGCTCTTTTATTTGAAGTGCCCAGGGGAATCGCTGCTGAGAGGGACTCCGCTGACTACACCGTGACGCCAACCAGGAACAAATAAAGAGATGAAAGGCTTGTGGAGATCAGCACACTTCTCATCCACTCGGCTCTGAAGCAAAACTCTAATGAGTGGATGCACCTGTCGCCCTTTTATACCCGTATGCACGGGGAGTGGCTCAGGTATCTAAAATCCACTAGCTAATTTCATTGCCATTTTCTCTAAAAGTCAGAGATGATTGGGGCTTCCAAGTAAATCCCCTATGTCGTCACGACATAACTCATAGTGACCAACAGATAGGGAACCTGGGCTCCCATACCACCTCAGCAGTGCCACAAACTGATCACCTCCATGCCATGCTGCATTGAGAAAGTAATTAAAGCAAAAGGAGCCCCTACCAAGTATTGAGTACATATACAGTAAATTAACATACTTCCAAAAGGCCAAAAGTTCACTAAAATAGTTTTTTTTCTATTGGTCTTATGAAGTATTGTAATTTGTTGAGATAGTATAAATGTGAGCCAAAAGCATTACAATTAAAAGAACCAAAGACTTAAACTACTTCAGTCTGTGTGCATTGCATTTATTTAATACACGAGTTTCACAATAGGAATGAACTTTTCCATGACATTCTAATTTATTGAGATGCACCTGTATCTAAACAATATGTCCAGGACCTCCATAAGATATATAGGCCCACAACATAAAAAATACAGCAGTATGTTTCATTGTACACATAGGGATTTTTATCTCTTTGTTCACCAAACAACCTTGAGTGTTTGCTGCTAAAAATATTTTTTTAGTTACATCTGACCATAGAAACCAGTCCCATTTGAAGTTCCAATCGTGTCTGTCAACTGAATATGCGGAGGATTGTGTTTGGATGAGAGCTTTATTTTCTTAATTTGTATTTTCTTAAAACCCTCCCAAACAACATGTGGTGTAGGTAGGTGCTGTTTTATAAATTTTTAAAGAATTTCGGACCCTGAGACGCAACTTTTTTCTGCAGTTCTCCAGCTGTGATCCTTGGAGAGTATTTAGCCACTCAAACTCTACTCTTCAGCATGCATTAGGGCTATATAGACACATGCCCTCTTCCAGGCAGATTTGTAACATTTTATGTTGATTGGAAATTATCTTAATAATTGGTGGTGGAAATGGGAATTTTCACTGCTCTAGTTTTTTTCTTAAAGTCACTTTCTAATTTGTGAAGCTCAATCATCTTTTGCTGCACATCAGAAATATATTTGCTTTTTCTCAATGTGATGGATGATTAAGGGAATTTTGCCTTTTTCTTCTCTCCTATTTATATTCCTGTAAAACAGAAAGCCATGGCTGGATAATTTCATATTCATGATCACCCTGGTGTGCTCAAAATTGTAAATATGAATGGGAATATCACAGATATTATACTCATAAGAATTTCTGAGGGTACCAATAATTGTGTCCAATATGTGAAATACATTTATTTCATAATGAGATTTGCCCCCATTTTCAATTGTTTTAGTTCCATGAAAGGTTAGATTTTGTGATTTTTAAAGGGGTCATATTGTGAGAATTGAAGCTTTACTTTCTCTTTGGAGTGTTACAAGCTGCTTGTGCATAGATAATATCCCTAAAGTTGCAAAGACTAAAGTCTCAAAACCAAAGAGATATTCTTTATAAAAGTGAAGGCTTGTCCACTTGTCGAATTTGTAAAATGCATATTATGGATGACAACTTCGTGAACTTGGTAGAGTCCAAGGCTGGCTATGCACTAAAAGCTCAGATGAGCATTATTTGTCACATACACAATTATACAGAGTATAATTAGGAGTGAAATGTGTTCTCTGCATTTAACCCATCCAAGTGGAGCAGTGGGCAGCCGACTGTGCAGCGCCCGGGGAGCAGTTGGGGGTTTGGTGCCTTGCTCATGGGTCTTACCTCATTCGTGGACACTTCCTGCTGGGGCCGGGATTCGAACTCACAACCTTGGGTTACCTCGGGTTTCAAGTCCAATGCTCTATCAATTAGGCCACGACTGCCCAAAAGGGTCAATTCCGACTTTGCTATGACAATCTGGCGCTTCTGAATCAACGACTGTAAGTAAGTTTTGTTATTAGTTTAAGTATTTGCTATTGACTGTTCAAATGCAGAGTTTTGCGTGTAATGCATCATGTGTGTGTGTGTGTGTGAGTGAGGGGAACAGGGTCACATCACAGCGCAGTGTATAGCCCATCAGAAATCGTCTTAACCGCGGCTTTTGTACTGCAAATACATACGAGCATCATCACTGTGTCTGTCACGCGACTCTGTCCCCTTTCGGGCATAAACTGATAAAACTAACTTGAAAGCTGAAGCTCGCAAATATGGTAAGGGGTGTTCAGGGTTCGTACGGTCATGAAAAACCTGGAAAAGTCATGGAATTTTAAAACCGCAATTTCCAGGCCTGGAAAAGTTTTGGAAAAATAAATAAACCCAGAAAGTTTTGGAAAAGTCATGGAAATCTATTTTACAAATCTCTGTATAATACAATTATGTTTATTCAGGTCCTGCATTTCGGGGTTGCGCATGGGCTATATCGCATATTTCTACTCTTTCCGCAACTTTCGACTTTAAAATGATGGATATTCACACATTTATTTAATAGCCTATAGCTTGTAGGCTGATGAGTAAATAGATCCACACAGAATATAAAATCGGTCATTTTAAAACGGATTCATCAGCTGTGTTTTCTCTCTTTGACTTTCTCTTAAAACACGTAATCAGCGCATCTCGTCTGCACTAAAGAGCTGCACGGTGCGATACAAGTCTTTCTCTGGCATTTTGGTACAGTTGACAGAATTGTCACCTGCCTAATCGGGTCATTGTTGCATTGTCACTAAAATGTAGCCTATTATTTATTTGCACGTCTTTTAAGCCGTTCTGTACTGCTTGGCGCTCAGAGGCGGTTTCCGCTGCACTCAGTCATGTCCAAATGGCGTCTGATAAAGCCGCCTTATGCAGTACCAAATTGACTTTGGTACCAAACAAGCTCAGTAGAATCCTGCACGGGCCTCAAACATACACCCCAGTCCAATCCTTGTTCAGCAGATTATCAGAATTACCTTCCCGAGTCCGACTAGAGCCCATGTCTTTCTTTCTCTCTTCCCCATTACACAGCTGCTGTTCTAGCCATTAAAATAGTTCAGTTTCGGTTTTAATGGCAAAGCGTATTTCGTTTCTTTATTAGGCTAAGTTAATTTAGAAATATGTTTGGAAAATGTATTTGTTTATTAAATTCAAGTTTTTATTTTTAAAGTAGGCTAGCTTTTGAGCAATCGGCCAGCTGCAGACAGTGAGTTTGCCTATTATGTTTGATCAATTTAGCCTTCTTAAATCACCACTTGACTCAAATAAAATCTATATATAAAATACTTAAAAAAGCATATCACAATGTTAGTTTAAACGTTTAACCTAGACAAATGTGTGCTATTAGACAGGTCGAGCTGCTCTTGTCAGTCGCGGTATTGTTTCCACGAGCGGCTAATCCTTTTCATCACCATAATAATTTATGGATTTCTAAAATACAAAAATAAGGAGGAATCCTAAAACAAGCCCGATACCCGGCCCGCGTCTGACGTGAAAATTGTCCCGAAGCCATAAACTAAAAGTCGAAGCTGAAATATGGGGCTCTAAAAGTGCAGCTTGTTGCGTTTAAGCGGCAAAATTACACACAAAATGACGTTAAAATGGCCATCCTGGTGAGCAGGGTGCGAACTATGGGGGAGCTAGGGGCTCCCCTTAATAATACATGGGCTCCCCTGAAAACGTGATTTGTAAAAAGTTATTATTATTATTTTTTTTGGGGGGGGTGGTCTCAAAAAATATTGACTGTGTTATTTTGACGTGCAATTTCAGTTTTGTGTACTGTGATCATCGTGGATTATTATGTGTAAAATTGCAACAACGAAAATCGTTAATTGATGCTTGACGGCGATTTAAACCTAATTCACTTCAATAAAGATAATTAGGCTATAGGCCTACATGAGCATCTGCTGTCCTCGATTACGCAGCGCCTTGTTAGGATGACAAAAAAAGCTTTAAAAGTCTGCTCTGCCTCAGCAGGCAAACAACGCTTGTCAATGTCAAAGTAATTGAATTTCAAATCAAATCAAAGTAGGCGGAGTTTAGCGTTCACAGATGCTGAGCGCACAATGAAGCGTCAGATTAATAAAAGAGAGCGAGGTAAGATGTTTAGTCAACTGTTTTACTAAATAAATGTTAAATGACCGACAATTATATTCAGTGACGCAAACTACTCGACTTGTTTCTCAAATATGCCCATTTTGAGAGTGACAGAGAAAGAGATGAAATGTGCATGTTTTAATTATCTCCATCTGTTTGTCCCTACAAACAATGAAACTGTGAATTTAGTTCTACTTCAAAAACACGTCACCTACTAGTGTTGAAAAATTATAAAACTTTATTTTATTAAGACATAATCACAAAATATTTTATTTTAGGCTAAATCCCCTTTATTTTTCAACATGTAAATGTTTAATTTTTATTCATTCAAATATAAATTAAATCGATGTTTCATGCCTTAATCTGATAACCAGTCACATTTAAATACACAACACAGAATTTCTGAGGAAAAAAAAACTGTTCATAAGGCTACTGTAAGAGTAAAAAAATGTTTGTATGAATTCAAATAATCAGATGAGCTAAAACAGAATTTCATAGAGCCGTAAACATGTCATTTTTGTTACACTTTTAATAAATTAGTGTTAAATTGTATAAGTTTCATGATTTTAATTAATTAGACATGCTTTTTGATAAATACAATTTAATTTGATCATTAAAAGGAGTCCATAAAATGAAAATGGAAAAAACGGAATCTAGAAAAATTGAAACGGAAAAAAATTGATAAAAAAAAAAAATAGAATTTGGGAAAAATTAAACGGATTTCATAGGGCCCTACATATATATATAATTGCACCCTCCCCATAGCTTTTATGTATCTTTGTAAGCCCATCGCAAGCGCACAAACCCCCTATAAAAAGAAAGAAAGATATGGGCTCCCCAAAGTCCACGGTATAGTTCGAACACTGCTGGCGAGTATCCTTGTAAGCATTGTAATTTTGTCTTAATGTAAACACTTGCGAAAGAGAAAAGTTTCCAAAACGAAATTCTGGCCCTGCGTTTAACGGAGTTAAATAAATGATAATAGTGATGTGATATGTTCTCTGTGTGGAGTAAAGGTCCTTACACACCGAGTCAGAAATTTTTGTATGCGTTTTTGCAAAAAAAGCAAACAATAGTATTAATAGTCATTCATTTTAGTTAACATGCTATGAAAATTTGAACAGATTTTTATTCTTATTGTAAAATAATGTAAAATTAGGTCATGTATATTGTCCCAAAAGTCATGGAAAAGTCATGGAAATTTGTTGGTAAAAATGTGTACGAACCCTGGGTGTTACATTTCCGAAACTTGCTGCATGCAGGAGCGGCATGCTCATAGGTGACCCTCTATGGTGAGGGTAGCAATGTTACATTTACATTTATGCACTTGGCAGACGCTTTTATCCAAAGCGACTTCCAGGCTATACATTTTTTTTTGTCAGTATGTGTGTTCCCTGGGAATCAAAACCCACAACCTTTGCGCTGCTAACGCAATGTTCTAACCACTGAGCCACAGGAACACATGTTAGCTCGACCAACAAGGAGACCTATTACAAAGCTCTGGGGAGCGGAGAACTCATTCCTCAGAATAAGAGGGAACTCAGACACTCAGAAGGAAGCGGCATGCTCATAGGTGACCTCTCGGCATGCTCATAGGTGACCTCACACCTCTCTATGGTGAGGGGAGCAGTGCTAGCTCGACCATCAATGAGCTCTGGAGAGTGGAGAACTCATTCCTCAGAATGAGAGGGAACTCACACACTCAGAAGGGAGCGGCATGCTCATAGGTGACCCTCTATGGTGAGGGGAGCAATGCTAGCTCGCCCAACAAGAAGAGCAACCTATCACAGAGCTCTGGGGAGCAGAGAACTCATTCCTTAGAATGAGAGGGAACTCAGATGCTCAGAAGGGAGCGGCATGCTCATAGGTGACCCTCTATGGTGAGGGGAGCAGTGCTAGCTCGACCATCAATGAGCTCTGGAGAGCAGAGAACTTATTCCTCAGAATGAGAGGAACTCACATGCTCAGAAGGGACGGCATGCTCATAGGTGACCCTCCAAGGTGAGGGAGCAATGCTAGCTCTACCACTGTGCCCTGATTACCAAAGAGACTCTCACAGAGACCTGCATCTTGGCCATATGATCCTGGGGTAGAGGTCATTGGAACAGGGCTCTCATCCTAGCCTGGATCTAGTATCGAAGAGTGAGGTAATCACTGCGATAGCCGATATCCTTTAGAAATGGATCGTAATCATCCATTGGTTCCTGCGCATGAGATTAGTCCCAGAGCGAAGTTCAAAGGGTCAGGTCCGGACCGTCAGTAAAGTAGTTTCTAGGAAACATAGAATGTAACCTAAAACATCATAAGTCCAGTATAGAGACTTCAATGTTAAGCGCAGGAAGTTTCCACCTAACCTTGGTCAGGTGGAGTTAACGGTGGTTGCATGGGGAATTAGAGAGGAAGATGAGGGCAGATGCCCCCGAGGGAAAGGAGTAGATGTTATTACTCTGGTCTGGACGAGAGTGTTGTTTAGGACGCCTTGTCTGGAATACCTCCCTCAGGTCTTGTCTCTCTCTGACCTGCGCCTCCCTCTAGCCCTACCCGCAGGCGGGGGAGGGGCACGGGTTGTGACACTAGCCTTCTGAGCCCATCTCTGATCCCCAGACCAGGGCAGCGAGGGCAGCCGCAGGGGGGCGCCTACGGCGAGCAGGCTGTGGGGCTGCAGCCGGGTAGGAAACAGCAGGTTTCCTCCGGCGCATGATGTGTCTGATAGCCTCAGTCTGCCTCTGTGCTGCCGAGAACTGCTGGACAAAGCTCTCAACAGCATCGCCGAAGAGGCCGGTCTGTGACACGGGAGCATTCAGGAACAGTACCTTCTCCTGCTCCATATCAGTGAGACACAGCCAGAGATAGCGCTCCCAGACCACTAGCGTGGACATCGCACGACCCAGAGTCTGTGCGGTCACCTTCGTTGCTCGAAGCACGAGGTCCGTCGCAGCATGCAGTTAATGTGGAATGACCAGGTCGTGACCACCCTCGTGCAGGTCTTTCAGGGCTTTGGTCTGGTGGACCTGCAGTAACGCCATGGCGGGAAGAGAATCCACTCGAAGCTTCAAAGAATCGGGATGCGGTGGAGGATTCCACATGAGTCCGAAATTCTCGGCGGCCCGGGAAAGCATAGCTGTCATATCTGGGTCTGGCTTGGACACCGCTACCACACCCAAAGGGGGCAACACATCTGAGTCGTCATCCCCGGAGAGAGAGAGAGAGAGAGAGAGCACTCCAATGCAGTGATCGACATCCAGTCGTCAGGGGGAGCATTGAAGGAAACGGGTGGTGTACCCCACTCTGCAGAGGTCTCAGCCCGATCCAACGGCACCTCGCGGCTGCGGAGTACTTGAAGAGTGAGGAACTCAACTTAGGGAAGCCCTCACCATAATCCTCAAATCAGGATTTGAGATGTTTGACATCACGGAGTCTATTATGCAACTCCGAGATGGTTATGTCCCCACAAGAAGAACATGAACCATCCATGAAAACTTCCTCAGCATGCTGAATGCCCAGGCACGTGACGCAGCAACCGTGACCATACTGAGCACCAGATAACGATCACATCCAGAAATGCATGGGTGATAAAACATCTTTAAAAAGACACGATCACCCGTGTTGCTCTTTCAGAGAAATACTCTTTTAGTGCTGAGGCACGCAGGGGAGCTGGCCACCGCACACTCCTGGTGTGGCTGTCAGCAGGAAGATGATCCTTTTCTCTCCCTTGCGACCGTGACCACCGCTGCTGCGCCATAACGTACCCACTCGTTTTCCAGAACATTCTTCTGTGGAAAGGAGAGCAATAGCTTCAACCACTGCCGCTCGGCTCCGAAGCGAAAGGATGAATTAATGTGGTGCACCTGCTGCCTCTTATACTCATGCTCTGATCAGCGGCAGCTGGATGCAATGATCGCATGCCAATGGCCATTGGCTCATTTAGTTACACTCGAAGTGGATTGGTCTCTCTGACAAGATCCCAATTCGTCGGTCATCCGATGTGACTCGGACTTACCGGCTGATAGGGAACTACATTTATGTATCTTATATGTAAGCCTACTAAACTACTGAGCTATGCTTTGAAACAACCTCCCAACTTTTCTCTTTTTTTTATCAAAATGTGCTTTTTACCTTGGAATGTGTAATATAATTTAAACTTTGTCTTTAACAACAATCAATATTTTTTTACATTTCAAAAAATATATTATCATGTTGGCAGACAGATTACACTTTCACATGTGACCAAAAATTTCACAACAAATATAAAATATAATAATGATATATTATCAATATATTATCCACTGACGGAGGTGACGGAACTGACGGAGTTGATACATCTGATGGTGGTGGCGAAAACCTGAATTTGTAGCCATTTTAACTATAAAATACATTGAATCAAACAATTACTGTATTAAAACATACACATAAATGTTACTGTTTATAGAGCTTTTATTCAAGAGTCACATTTAAATATTTTGATATATCATTGGAACACAAAATCGTATGGTGGTGACATCTGACGGTGTTTAACAATTTGGCATTTCTTTCACAAAATAAATGTTCATGTAGTTCATGTTCATGTAGTAGCCATTTGATTTTTGATTTTTTTCTGTTGATGCTAGATGCTAAAAGAACCTGCTTCAGGAGAATAAAATGATCTGACTATTTCAAATAATTTACTCAGAAATTGGAAGATTGTGTTGACATATCATGGTTGCAGAGGTGGAATGTTACGAATTACATTTACTCGCATTACTGTAATTGAGTAGCTGTTTTGTGTACTTCTACTTTTTAAAGTAATTTTTTAATCTGTAATTTTACTTTTACTTAATTATATTTTGTTTGCAGTATTGTATCAACTGTTTAAATGACTTGGTTCAATCGCAAATAATCTCTTAACAGTGACTTGCTGCCACCTACTGGCTGTTTTAATTTCACATGTAAATAATCTTTTGATTTATTTTTAATTATTTCAAACGAGTATTCAACATTTCATGTTTTATTTATAAAAAAAATATTTCTGCATTTGTAACTGCAGGCTAAATGTATTCACGTCAGTGTGTAAATACATCTATGCCACTTCAGATGAAGCTTCTGTGTTTCCCCTGCATTGCAAATATTAATTTAGTTGATACTGATTTAATTTGCCTGGTAATAGCCCAAATGTGTTATTATTCTAAATAACTTATTCCTTTAATTCAAAACAACTAGTTTGAGATTTATAGGCCTATCCCAGTGGTGTCAAACTGCAGAGCCCTGCAGAGTTTAGTTCCAACCCTGCTCCAACACACATACCATGTAGTTTTCAAATAAGCCTAAATAATTAATTTAGATGGATCAGATGTGTTTAATTAGGGTTATAAACTGTACAGGGCTGTGGCCTCCCAGGAACTGAGTTTGACACCCTTGGCCTATCCCATTTTTTCGTCCTTCCCACTGTTAAAATGTAACTAAGTAATTTTTACTCAGAGTACATTTTAAATGAGCTACTTATTACTTTTACTTGAGTAGATTTGTAAACTAGTACTTTTACTTGGACTTAAGTAAAATGTCATTAATGTAATGGTACTTTTGCTTGAGTAGAATATTGTCCTACTCTTTCCACCTCTGCATGGTTGTGACACAGGAAATATTAACATTAGGATTGAAAATATTCTAAAACTTACCAGAGCCTGTCTGACATTGATGTACTCAGCAGAGAAGGACTGTGGAAAGGGGTTCATTTAGAGTGACAGCTTCCCCTGATATTCCCTGATTTTATTACATTTTAATGAATGTCTGACGGTGTTGACAAAAAGTGGGGACACAACTTTGAGACCTTATGAAACATGCACCTGTTACTGAAAAATAAACTTGCTTTGATATGAGACATTATTAAGTGTTACTTTTGCTAAAACATGGTCTTTTACATCATTAAAAATATATTTTTTATCTATTTTATATCATATGAATTATTGAACCCATCTCTGTGGACACAATGTTTTAGATGCAGTGAGAAGCCTGCATTATTTGTCATAGATCACATAATCAGGGGAGTAGACATAATTTCAGAAGTGATGGGGACAGGAATATATATATATATATATATATATATCATCCAGGTGGATGCTGCACATTGGTGGTGGTTTAAGAGAATCCCCCCTTCTATGTAAATATGATCGAAAAGGCTCTGAAAATAAACCTGCATTATTTATCCTTTTGATTTTTTTATAAAAAAAATGACAAAAATCTAACCTTTCATTGAACTAAAACAATTGAAAATAGGGTAAAATATGAGTTCCCATTCATATTCACAATTTTTTAGCACTTCAGGGTGATTATGAACATGACATTTTCCAGCCATGGCTTCCTGTTTCACAGAAATATAAATAGGAGGGAAAAGCCCAAATGTCCTTAATCATCACAATGAGAAAACAAAGAATATATTTCTGATGTGCTATGATATATGATCTCATTTGAAAGCTTAGAGCCTCTTATTTTCAATTAATACAATAATTGGTTTTATGATACATAAAGCAGTCAAATTAAGCTTAGAATTGTATATGCCCCACACACAAAAACATTTATACGAATGTGCATCCTTTATATTTTTCACAATACAGTCAAGTCATATATCAAAAGAAAGCTATCACTCTCAGAAATCTCACTATATAGACTATATATTTAATTGTGTGATAATCACAGATCGAATTATCTTCAATAGAATATCAATTTATTTTTCTGACCTTTTCAAAAACTTTGTTTTTTTCATTTTCCTACTCTTACTACTGAAGCAGTCAGCTGCAAATATCATCATTCACAGTGCTATCTTTACAGTTAGCTTGTTGATGATTCGGGATTTTCAGTTAAATACATGCTGTTTTGCTGTGCATAAACCATACAAAATGCTTGAAATGGTTATTGCACTACTATGTGCATGACTTTAACACATGGTGATCTTGCTTTTGTGGGAAAAAAAACATTCCTTTCTCAGCAGGTAAAAAAAAAACTAGCAAGGGTAACATAGCATTAGCACAAGTCAGTTTTGTTAGTTTTTTGTTTTGGTCAGATTTTGGTTTTATCAACTAGTGAAATGTGTTAATTAGACTTTAATCTTTAATTACTGGTTGCTATGGTGATATGACAATATAAATGATGGCGATGATATAACATGTAAATCAATTGAAATTGTTCTATATCGTTTATAAATTGTAGTGGTATGCAAATATATCTGTGGAGCTTTTAGTGAGCAGGAGCTATTGACACATCAGAGTGATAAAGAAACATAGATAAATGAGTAATAATCAGCTCTCTGTGTTTGTATACCCCACGACAAAGATAACTATAATGCTAATAATAAAGAAAACATTTTTTTTTTTTCACACTAGGCACAGCTGCCTTGTACTAAAGCCCAAGCGCGACTGTCCTTTCGCTAACAGATAGATATCACAGGATTATTACAGAGGCAGCTGAGGCTAATGGTGGAATATGCAGCTTCACACAAATTGTTTTTGGTGTTCCTGTGGCTCAGTGGTAAGAGCATTGCGTTAGCAGCGCAAAGGTTGTGGGTTCGATTCCCAGGGAACACACATACTGATAATATAAATGTATAGCCTGAATGCACAGTAAGTCGCTTTGGATAAAAGCGTCTGCTAAATGCATAAAAAATGTAAATGTACACACAAACTACAATACCTGTTTATCAATAAGATGAGAACCATACCCATTCTAAATGTACTCGAATTCAATTATTTGAAAAGTGTGATATCCACGTAGTTATAAAGATTTTTGCCGTCATAATGATAACAATAGTGCAAACAAAAATAGTAAATTAACTGTTCCATGCTCCAGTGTGCAGTGTTAGCGGTCACACTACATGCAAACCGCACACGAGCCACCTCTTCAAGCGGGCCAGGGCATAGTTAAATGAACCTCACTGGACACGGTACAGAGCAGTCACACTTGTGAAATTAACTGGACTTTTGTGAGTACATCCTAAATCTAAGTGAATAGAAGATAGCACACCACATCTATAACCATAACAGCACAAAAAATGATGAATGATAAAAACATTGACAGGCAATCGGAATAATTTCGGCTTTAAAGAGCTTGAGCATATAGTGACAGATGACACAACTGCATTGTATACTTAGAATACACTAATATAGTTACCTTTATAATTATCGTTCTTGGTGTAAACAGGCCTTACTAGTGTTACTTCACTGGATGGCCAGTTTCAAATGTATTTTGTGTATTTTCAAAATACAAAATAGTGTATTTTGTATTTAAATACATTTTCCCACACAGTATTTTGTATTTTAAATACATTTTGATGTATTTGTGCCCATCTCATACAGTATGTATGTACAACTGATGATTGTTGCAGTTATGCAACTGAACTGAATCCTTACTGAACTGATTTGAGCTTTAGTATTACACTATTTACTTGTTAGAGCTGCTTTACAGCAGAATTTAAATTTGATACTATTGTGAAGCTGCTATGAAACAATCAATATTGTATAACACACTTTGAATATGAATTACACACACACACTTTATATGCATATAGATGGTCAACTTTATTTATAAAGTGCTTTATACAATATATATATATATATCATGGGCATAAATCCCGGGGGGGACGGAGGGGACATGTCCCCCCCCATCCGAGGGTTGTCCCCCCCAAAAAAAATATTTAAAAAAATCACACTCTCTATTGTGAAAAATATATGTATGTATACCTACAATAATTTAAGTAGAAAAAAGAAAACGCAAAAAGTGCTTTTAGAAACAGTTGAGTTCCCCCTCCCCTTCCTCACAGTGGTTTGGCCCACTGCCTGCTTTCCCAGTTCATCTCACCTAGTCCACACACGAGTCAGGTGTGTGGCTGCGGCTCAGTTAATGTTGAACTCCAGTAAGTAGGGTACTTTATTCACTTTAAATAAAGCGATTCTCTTTAATGTAGTTGATGCAGACTCATTCATAAATTAGGCAAAAATGCTGATTAACGTTACTGATTTAATTTTCCAAGAATCTGCTATATTAGCGATTAAAATATTACTTATATGGCAGTGGGAGGGGCCCAGTCTGTGGGTAAGGCTCCTTCAGAAAGGATGCCGATCGGAAGGTGATATCTCAGACTCAAACAGACTGCCAGATCCAGATCTTGTTTTCAGGCCTGCCCAGACAGGAGCCACAGGAAGCGCCAAGGTCAGCGGAGAGAGTGTCCATTCAATAAAATGCATACTTTCTCACAAAAGAGCTTTCTCCTCACTCAATAAATGGCCTCAGTGCAGTGCAGGTCCGCATCCACACAGCAGCTAAAGCCTGGAAGGTTATTCCGGGAATCTCGCGTTGGCTACTCAATAGAGCTATACTCTTCAATTCAGACGCAGACCAGCTTTCAATGGCGTGGTGCAGTCTCTAACATCGCCTCGAAATGCCCAGGCTCTGAGGCAAGAGATTGGCTGTCTGCTCGAGAAAGGAGCAGTAGAGCAGTCCTCCACACGAGCTGAGCGGGTTTACAGCCGCTACTCTGGTACCTAAAGAGGATGGGGGCCCAATTTTGGATCTCAGACCCATCAACAGATGCGAACGCAGTTCAGGATGGTAACGCTGAAGCAGATCCTGAGATGCACTGGTTTGCATCCGTGGATTTGAAGGACGCCTTTCACATTCAGATAATCACAGACGGTTTCTGAGGTTTGCTATGAACACAGCGCAGTCAATACTCTGTTCTTGGGCTGGCTTTGGCCCCGCACATTTTCAAAGTGTGTGGATGCAGCACTTTCCCCTCAGAGCGGGCGGATGCGCATCCTGAATTATTCTGGACGAATACAGTCAAGTCATCAGTCCCGGGACACGCTATCAGCCATATAGACTCGCTGCTTATTCACCTGGAGTCCCTAGGGCTATGTAATTGAACAGGCGAAAGAGCATTCGCCCGAGTCAGTCCATTCTGTATTTGGGAGTTTGCATAGATTTAGAATGAGAGCCTTTTCGCGAGCGCGTGGCGGCCATTTTGTCTTACCTACGCCATTTCAGAGAAGCAGCTCTGTTCATTTGAAAGAATTTCAGAGACTACTGGGACTCATGGCGTCAGCTTGCCGGCAGTGTGTCATCTGGGCTTATTACACATGCGACCACTGCAGCTGTGGTTGATAAACCATACAAAATGCTTGACGGCATGGACCTATTTGAGTATCGCGGTCAACGCGGCTGCATGAAGCTCTGGCTTTTGTGGGCGCAACCCGAATTTCTTCAGCTGGGGAGTCCCCTGGGGTTGGTAACCTCACGCGTGGTGGTCAACAGCATAGGCTGGGGAGCACAGGGATGCCAGTTTTGGGGCAGTGGTTTTGGTCAGATCCGTGGCACATAAACCGATAGTGAAATGTGAAGCAGTCTTTTTAGCTCTAATTTCAAGCACAACTGGCAGCATGTACTGATTCGCACCGACAATGACTGTATAACATATAAATCGCCAATTGAAATTGTTCCATATCGTGCAAGCAGGCAGTGATGTTATGCATATATGGGAGCTTCTTTCTATCCATCAGAGCAACGCACATCGGTCTTTGAATCACAGACATGCTTTAAGGAGGAGAATTCCTCGAGAATGGAGGTTACACCCGAGTCAGTTCTGGATGATTTGGAACCTCTACGGGAAGCAGAGGTGGATTTATTCGCTTTGGCAGAATGCACACTGCCCGTCGCTTCTTCTCTGTCACGTTGGAAGGCGCCACAGCGCCTACGACAGCCAGGCTTTATGCTTTCCTCCGATCAGATATTGCCTCTGGTGTTATGCAAGATCAGGCAGCTGAGGCTAATGGTGGAATATGAACTGGCACAACCAGCCTTGGTTTCCGGACTTGACAGAGCTGCTGATAGGGCGATTCCCCAGGAAGGACATGTTATCTCAGGTGGGCCCTGTGGCACACACAACAGAACTATGGAACCTGAATCACAGTGTGGTTGCTTAGGGTTGTCAGGAGCTAGACGCATTGCAGGCTGTGGTCGGCACACTCAAAGCTACAAGCACCTCTACAAGACGATTATATGCCTTAAAATGATTTGTGAAATGGTGCCATCATTTGAAAAGTGTTGTTTGCACCGTGTTGGATGTTCTGATTTCCTGCAGTACAGGCTGGATAGTGGATCGTTAACGCTAAAGTCTATGCGGGCGGCCAAATTGCCTGTTCCATGCTCACCGAGGGTGGCCAGTCGATCGGCAGAGACCCCATGGTGGTGAGTTTTCTTAAGGGAGCGAGAAGGCTACACCCTCCGAGGCCACCTCTTCAAGCCTTGGGACCTAGAGGTATTAAATGAACCTCTCTCAGCCACCTGAGCCGTTATCATCAGTGGGTTTGAAGGAGTTGTCTCTCAACTGCACTTTCTTGCAGAGCGCATAGGAGATCTTTTCTGTGGATAGTGACTGTATTGCACCCGGTGACTGAACCACTCTCCAGCCAAGAATGGGGTATGTACAAATCACTTTCTACACCCTTCAAGATACAGACTGTTTCTCTGTCTGCCTTGTCTTGAGTCAGCAGTGAGGCAGATGCTCAACTGCATGTCAGGGCTTTGAGGATTTACATCGAGTCGCTTTATAATCTAACCAGCTATTTGTAGTGGTTCTTGGTGCGAGAGGCCGTTACTGTGTCTAAACAGAGGCTCTCCCACTGGATCGTGATTATTACAAAATACAACCAATTATTTGTATTTACACATTAGGGGCATTCAACGAGGGCCATGGCTTTCGTATTTTAAATACATTTTGAGGTATGTCTATTCAAGATATGTATGTGTTGCACAACTGATGATTGTCTTCTGAGAATACTTTCGCCAGGTTTTACAGGCTGGATTCAGCTTTTGCCTCCCAGGTACTGTCTAAGTGGCTGATGCATGTTTACTACATTGTTTTTGCATACTATTAATTGGTTGTTCTGCCCTGTGCTCAGTGCAGATTCCTGTATTTGTGTTGTTTTACACACTAGCATACTTTATATGCATAGGTTGGGGTCATGCTATACAGTCTGTGCAATATATATATATATCATTGTGCAAGTTGCCCTGTTTCAAGCGCAGCCAACGTTATTTCTATCCAGATATGCAAATTTGTCACACTCTCTTTGTGACGCTCATATGGCTTACAGCCACAATCAGCGTGAGCTCGCCTAAAAGTGTCACTATTGTGAAACAGTGTCTCCCGATTCTATCTGCTGTGTTTGGGGTAGGGCTTCGTAGCCTCTCACGGCGGTTTCATCTCACCTAGTCCACACGGAGTGATGTCTCGTGACAGCTCGATTGAACTCCGGTTAGTCGTAACCTCGGTTCCCTTTAGCGGAACGACAAGCGATTCTGTTCGCTACTCCTCAGCTTACGGTCATTCATATTATTGCTGATATAATGCTGAGCACTGATTTATACTGTCTCGAGCTCTGCTATTTGCATTATTACGACAATTGGCCAGTCATTTGACTGGCGTGAGCATAGGACTTCAGGAAAGGTTGAAGGGAAGAAGTTCCCACTAACGGAGAAATCTCCGTGATGTCTCGGCTCTCAGGGAACCTGCTCTGTTTCGACAGTAACCGGAGTTTTCCACTACAACTGGTTGCTATAGCGACCAAACATTCTGAGAAGCAGCACGAGCAGAGCTCTAAGCTGAGGTAAACAACCTGGCATCATTACAATCGTCAGCATGGATGAAATAAAGGGATTTTATTTCTTATCCTTGGTTTGTGGCTGTTTGAAATGTGCTGATCTGCTTTGTCATTGAACCTGAGAAAAACTTTGAAAATAACCATAATGACGCAGTCTCCGTGCTACAATAATAATGATAGAAGCAAAGTTTTTCACTGTGGGGACATATCTTTATAAGTACAATTTGACTGTATTATTTGTGTCCCCTTCAAAAATTGCTCATGATAAATTTTATATTTATTGTCCCCCCTACTGTTAAATGAAATTTACGCCCATGATATATATATATATATATATATACAATGTAAACAGAGATGCAAGGTTGTAAAAATCATCTTTCTTAAAAAAAAGTTTTGTACAAATGATGTGTCACGGTATGTTTCCACTACAGCGTCTAATCTGCGCTCAATGCCACTGCTTTGAGGAGTGTCAAATTTAGTGCAGAGCACGACTCTAAAAACAATGTTTACACCCTGTTTGCATTTCATCTTCCTCTTTTCACAGCGATTTTCACGCTCGATATTTGCTTAAAGTTACGGAAGTTCTAAGTTCTAATACATTATTATACATATTATAATTTTGTTCTTGTTTTCTCGTGATCTCGACATAACCAGGGCTCGAAATTAACTTTTTTACTTGGTAGCACTGGTGCTCCCAACTTCAAGAAGTTAGGAGCACCACAATTATTTTAGGAGCACCCACTGAATATTAAGGAGCAACACAACCGCCAATTGAGCGGAAGGGCGGGCAACATCCTTCCTGATGATTAAAAGCTTCGTCAATTGAACCTGATCCTTAAGCTGCAGTGCTTTGTTTTTTATACATGCAAGATGAGAAGAAAATGTCATTTAAACTTTTCTCAAAACAGTTCCCCTCAGAAATACATTCATATAGACCCCCACTCCCAATTCAATATTTAGGATTTCCTTTCTATATTGTGCATAGTGAACGTTGAGCTTGCTCAGGCTGCTACAGTATTTGATGTTCTTTGTGTCCGTCTTCAGCGTCTCTGGCTTCTGTTAATGGCTGTTTACAGACTTGGTAATATTTCCACACAAATACAATTTTGGAAAATGATTTCAATGCAGTTTGTGCAAGTGCGGTCACAAAACCGGTCAGTTCCAAGTAGGGATGGGCGATATGGCAAAAATATCATATCAATTTTTATTTTTTAGACATTTCACGATTTTATCACAGTTCTTTGTCATGTTAGTTTTACCAGTTTGTCTGAGCAGTACTGCCAAACTAATTTCCCTATTATAAAGACAAAGCCTTTCAAAGAAACAAAATATAAATAAGAATGGTGGATATTTAGGCAAAAGTGGGTGAAGATAAAAAATCTTTGTCATTATTTTATCTTTGTTATGAAAAAATAAGAACAAAGATACACATTACAACTACACATAATATACAAACAGTGTTTAATTATCAGGTACAATAGGCATATTTAGTAGGAGCATTCAAGAAATTGAATGAACAATTAATACAAATAAAACACTATAGATTGATTCCCATTAACTGTATTGTTTTTTTTCAGTCAAGAGTAGCGAGTTATGTTTTTCTCTATGGTTTTGTTGTTTTAACATTAAAGAATAAATTCGGTCATCTGTCTGTCG
Organism: Gymnocypris eckloni scoliostomus; assembly: GCA_027564155.1. NCBI lineage: Eukaryota > Metazoa > Chordata > Actinopteri > Cypriniformes > Cyprinidae > Gymnocypris > Gymnocypris eckloni. The sequence goes on along the minus strand of CM050422.1, from coordinate 22,968,550 downwards.
ATTCTGTCATAGTGTTTTATATTAATACCAACATTTACTCACTCAAAATTAGTTTTAAACCTGAGTGAGTTTCTTTCTTCTGCTGAACATACATGCTATTTTGAAGAATGTGGAAAACCAAACAGTTGCTGGTCCCCAGTGAGTTCCATAGTATTTTTTTATATCCTACTATCAAGTGGACCAGCAACTGTTTGGTTACCCACATTCTTTGAAATATCTTCTTTTGTGTTCACCACAAGAAATAAATTAATACAGGTTTGGGACAACATGTCAGTGAGTAAATAATGACAGAAATAAAATTGTAGGGTGAACTATCCCTTTAATGACAGTCGGCTGCATGTTTAATACTGTCCCTTTAAGAGCTGCACGCATCTAATATACAGGCACGCTTCGGTTCCACTCACGGTTTAATTTCATTTTAAACATAACCAACTGAGTCTATATGTAAACCTTGTGTGTTTTGACAGTATTGGCTCAAAAGATAACTTAGTTGAGTAATCAGGCGCTGTTTCAGCTCACATATCGCGTCTTTGCGCTCAGTTCGTTATTTCAAATGTGAGCGTATCATAATGAAGCGACGCTCGGCGGTGCAGCCCATACGGCGTCGCAGCATCAAGCATCTCAACTTTTCAGAATGCCGTAGGTATCGGAGAGCGCAGCTGATGGGCGCGACAGCGCCTCAGCGCAACGCCCGGCGCTTTGGAGGCAGCTAATGCGTTTTAGGCGATGGAGCGACCCCGGACGGCTTTAGTTCGCGTTGGTTTTCAGAAAAAGCAGCTTTAGGCGCAGCAATGAAAAGCAACCTGCTTTATGGTCACGTGGCACATGCTGTGCAGTAATTTTGAGCGTTTAGCAGAGAACTGTAGAGCGCACCACAGCAATTATTTGCACTGCAAATGCTCCCAAATATCGACAGATTACATTTTAGCATATGCGAAAAATCAATTTGAGCCCTGGACATAACACAAGTGCGTGATCACGACTTAATTTTCTCGACTTAACAAAAGTTGTTTAGTTGTTAATCTGTGCACCATTTCAGCAAAGAAATTAATGGTCAGTTCTTATAGAGGACATCCCATACTATATGCACTCTCATATGAAACCATTTTACTGCAGCATTTTGAGATATTGGACATTATTGATTTGAGTATAAACACCACGTTTCTAATAAGTACAAGAAATGAATGGTCAGTTCTTATGTGGGACGTCCCATACATAACACATATGAAACCATTTTGCAGCGTTTTCAAGATATGGGACATTATTTGATTTAGATATAAGACATTTCTAATAAGTACAAAAATGTTGTCAGTTCTTATGGGACATCCATACTATGCACACCTCAATAGAAACCATATTCTGCAGCATAAGTACATGGGACATTATTAATGGTCAAGTTTCTAATAAGTAGAAATGAATGGTCAGTTCTTATACGTCCCATACTATATGCACACCTCATATGAAACCATTTTACTGCAGCATTTTTGAGATATGGACATTATTCGATTTTGAGGATATAAACACCACGTTTCTAATAAGTACAAGAAATGAATGGTCAGTTCTTATGTGGGACGTCCCATACTATATGCACACCTCATATGAAACCATTTTACTGCAGCGTTTTCAAGATATGGGACATTATTTGATTTAGAGGGGTATAAAGACCCCATTTCTAATAAGTACAAGAAATGATTCGTCAGTTCTTATATGGGACATCCCATACTATATGCACACCTCAATAGAAACCATATTACTGCAGCATTTTTGAGACATGGGACATTATTAAATTTTGAGGACTATAAAGACCCCATTTCTAATAAGTACTAGAAATGAATGGTCAGTTCTTATATAGGACGTCCCATACTATATGCACACCTCATATGAAACTATTTTACTGCAGCGTTTTTGAGATATGGGACATTAATACATTTTGAGGATATAAAGACCACATTTTTAATAAGTACAAGAAATGAATGGTCAGTTCTTATATGGGACGTCCCATACTATATGCACACCTCATATGAAACCATTTTACTGCAGCATTTTTGAGATATGGGACATTATTAAATTTTGAGGACTATAAAGACCCCATTATTAATAAGTACAAGAAATGAATGGTCAGTTCTTATATGGGATGTCCCATACTATATGCACACCTCATATGAAACCATTTTACTGCAGCATTTTTGAGATATGGGACATTAATACATTTTGAGGACTATAAAGACCACATTTTTAATAAGTACAAGAAATGAATGGTCAGTTCTTATATGGGACGTCCCATACTATATGCACACCTCATATGAAACCATTTTACTGCAGCTTTTTAAGATATGGGACATTAATACATTTTGAGGACTATAAAGACCACATTTCTAATAAGTACAAGAAATGAATGGTCAGTTCTTATATGGGACGTCCCATACTATATGCACACCCTCATATGAAACCATTTTACTGCAGCATTTTTGAGATATGGGACATTAATACATTTTGAGGACTATAAAGACCACATTTTTAATAAGTACAAGAAATGAATGGTCAGTTCTTATATGGGACGTCCCATACTATATGCACACCTCATATGAAACCATTTTACTGCAGCATTTTTGAGATATGGGACATTAATACATTTTGAGGACTATAAAGACCATTTTTAATAAGTACAAGAAATGAATGGTCAGTTCTTATATGGGACGTCCCACACTATATGCACACCTCATATGAAACCATATTACTGCAGCTTTTTCAAGAAATGGGACATTATTAAATTTAGAGGGGTATAAAGACACCATTTCTAATAAGTACAAGAAATTAATGGTCAGTTCTTATATAGGACGTCCCATACTATATGCACTCCTCATATGAAACCATATTACTGCAGCTTTTTTGAGATATGGGACATTAATACATTTTAGAGAGCTATAAAGACCTAATTTCTAATAAGTACAAGAAATGAATGGTCAGTTCTTATATGGGACGTCCCATACTATATGCACTCCTCATATGAAACCATATTACTGCAGCATTTTCAAGAAATGGGACATTATTAAATTTTGAGGACTATAAAGACCCCATTTTTAATAAGTACAAGAAATGAATGGTCAGTTCTTATATAGGACGTCCCATACTATATGCACACCTCATATGAAACCATTTTACTGCAGCATTTTTGAGATATGGGACATTAATACATTTTGAGGACTATAAAGACCACATTTTTTATAAGTACAAGAAATGAATGGTCAGTTCTTATATGGGACGTCCATACTATATGCACACCTCATATGAAACCATTTTACTGCAGCGTTTTTGAGATATGGGACATTAATACATTTTGAGGACCATAAAGACCACATTTTTAATAAGTACAAGAAATGAATGGTCAGTTCTTATATGGGACATCCCATACTATATGCACTCCTCATATGAAACCATTTTACTGCAGCATTTTTGAGATATTGGACATTATTCGATTTAGAGGGGTATAAACACCACGTTTCTAATAAGTACAAGAAATGAATGGTCAGTTCTTATATGGGACGTCCCATACTATATGCACACCTCATATGAAACCATTTTACTGCAGCATTTTTGAGATATGGGACATTATTAAATTTAGAGGGGTATAAAGACACCATTTCTAATAAGTACAAGAAATTAATGGTCAGTTCTTATAGAGGACATCCCATACTATATGCACTCCTCATATGAAACCATTTTACTGCAGCATTTTTGAGATATTGGACATTATTCGATTTAGAGGTGTATACACACCACGTTTCTAATAAGTACAAGAAATGAATGGTCAGTTCTTATAAATGACGTCCCATACTATATGCACACCTCATATGAAACCATTTTACTGCAGCATTTTTGAGATATGGGACATTAATACATTTTAGAGAGCTATAAAGACCTAATTTCTAATAAGTACAAGAAATGAATGGTCAGTTCTTATATGGGACGTCCCATACCATATGCACACCTCATATGAAACCATTTTACTGCAGCGTTTTCAAGATATGGGACATTATTTGATTTAGAGGGGTATAAAGACCCCATTTCTAATAAGTACAAGAAATGATTCGTCAGTTCTTATATGGGACGTCCCATACTATATGCACACCTCAATAGAAACCATATTACTGCAGCATTTTTGAGATATGGGACATTATTAAATTTTGAGGACTATAAAGACCCCATTTCTAATAAGTACTAGAAATGAATGGTCAGTTCTTATATAGGACGTCCCATACTATATGCACACCTCATATGAAACCATATTACTGCAGCTTTTTTGAGATATGGGACATTAATACATTTTAGAGAGCTATAAAGACCTAATTTCTAATAAGTACACGAAATGAATGGTCAGTTCTTATATGGGACATCCCATACTATATGCACTCCTCATATGAAACCATATTACTGCAGCATTTTCAAGAAATGGGACATTATTACATTTTGAGGACTATAAAGACCCCATTTTTAATAAGTACAAGAAATGATTTGTCAGTTCTTATACAGGACATCCCATACTATATGCACACCTCATATGAAACCATTTTACTGCAGCGTTTTTGAGATATGGGACATTATTCGATTTAGAGGGGTATAAAGACACCATTTCTAATAAATACAAGAAATGAATGATCAGTTCTTATATAGGACGTCCCATACTATATATGCACACCTCATATGAAACCATTTTACTGCAGCGTTTTCAAGATATGGGACATTATTCGTTTTAGAGGGGTATAAAGACCCCATTTCTAATAAGTACAAGAAATTAATGGTCAGTTCTTATAGAGGACGTCCCATACTATATGCACACCTCAATAGAAACCATATTACTGCAGCATTTTTGAGATATGGGACATTATTAAATTTTGAGGACTATAAAGACCCCATTTCTAATAAGTACTAGAAATGAATGGTCAGTTCTTATATAGGACGTCCCATACTATATGCACACCTCATATGAAACCATTTTACTGCAGCATTTTTGAGATATGGGACATTAATACATTTTGAGGACTATAAAGACCACATTTTTAATAAGTACAAGAAATGAATGGTCAGTTCTTATATGGGACGTCCCATACTATATGCACACCTCATATGAAACCATTTTACTGCAGCGTTTTTGAGATATGGGACATTAATACATTTTGAGGACTATAAAGACCACATTTTTAATAAGTACAAGAAATGAATGGTCAGTTATTATATGGGACGTCCCACATTATATGCACACCTCATATGAAACCATTTTACTGCAGCATTTTTGAGATATGGGACATTAATACATTTTGAGGACTATAAAGACCACAATTTTAATAAGTACAAGAAATGAATGGTCAGTTCTTATATGGGACGTCCCACACTATATGCACTCCTCATATGAAATCATATTACTGCAGCTTTTTCAAGAAATGGGACATTATTAAATTTAGAGGGGTATAAAGACACCAATTCTAATAAGTACAAGAAATGAATGGTCAGTTCTTATATAGGACGTCCCATACTATATGCACACCTCATATGAAACCATTTTACTGCAGCGTTTTTGAGATATGGGACATTATTCGATTTAGAGGGGTATAAAGACACCATTTCTAATAAGTACAAGAAATGAATGGTCAGTTCTTATATAGGATGTCATATCACTGATGGAAACAGCAAAAGATATACTGATCCAACCTGCTGACACTAAAGCCAAAAAGGTATTAATTTATTTATATTGTATTTATGCAATTTAACACTTTTCAAATGCAGTAATATAAATCTGTTAATTCATGTGTTTGATGTCATTATGTTTTTAATTATTGTAATTTCTGTCACAATGTTAAGACTGTAGGCATATTAAACGACAGACCCAATATTTTCTTTATTGATGTTATAAATACATTATACTTCATTATATAATTTAAACATTATAAAATGTATTAATATTGTATAATCCCGAATAGTTAATAGAAAGTAAAACTACTTTGATTAAAAAAAAAATATATATATCTTTTTTTTTTTACATAATGGGTACTACGGTGTATTTTTAGGCTGTGACACCAAGTATGATACAGTGTACAACTTCTTGTGTAATTCTAATAGCAAAATGTTTTTGTTTGATTACTATTCAACTTGTTAACTTATGACAATATGTCTCATATTTATTTATTCCTTTTAAAATTATATTAACAAAAACTAATCCTATGCCTCAGGATGTTGGCCCTTTGCAAAATCAACATCACCTGGAAATGCTAAGAGACAGGAACCTTGGTCCATGCTGGCATGGGAAGAACCCCACTGAAAATCTGCCTCCACGTAGACTCTAGAACACAGCAAGCCCCCAAAGGCAGTGCCATTACTTCGATTCTGCACCCCCAACATTGGCTCAGCAGTGATGAGATCGATTTTGCATCTCACCTTCTTGCAAGGGAGCACAATGACATTGATGGGTTTCAGTCATGTCTTTTATTTAGTGTTTTAGAAAGGGGAGGGATCGTGGGTACTTTTTTTGCACACAAGGGGAAACCACTGGGTGACAGCAAGCAACCTCTTTGCTGAAAATAATGAGGTTTGCATTTATGACAGTCTCTCAACAATGTTGGACAGCAATACTGAACAGGCCTTATCATGGATGTTAAGGCCAAAGGAACACCAATTTGCGGTTATGTTTCCTACTGTTCAGCAGCAAACCAATAGCAGCAACTGTGGCTTGCTTGCAATTGGATTTGCATATGCACTAATGCAGCAACATTAGATCTGAGAACTGTCAGTTCCGTGAGGGTCGGATGAGGGCAGAACTCATCAAGTGTTTCAGAACAGGGAAGATAGAATTCAAAATAGAGGCAAAATTGCGTAAACAAAAGTTTAGACAAACCACTGTCAGTGTCCATTGTGTGTGCAGGACAGCACACAATAAAGAAGTCATGGTGCAGTGTTCATTGTGCCATGGCTGGTATCATCCACCTGTTTAAATATACCCTCAAATGTCATGTTTGGTGAGGATGACTGGCACTGTCAAAATTGTAAAGAAGCATAACTACTCAACCACCAATGATTATGTGGACTGAAAGACCTCCAATGGTGTACATAAAATGTAAAAAAAAAAAAATTGATAAAATGTGCAGCAGCATTATGTTTCTGGGTCTCTGTGACCTTTGTTTATAGTTTTGTCTTGTTCCTATTTCCTCTACTCCAGCTGGATTTCCTCCATTTTTGGGGGGTCTAATTAGCCCATTTTTGTTTAATCCCTTCTGTTCACTATCTTCATTGAGAAGTTCTGTTCCTTGTGTACTGTAATTCTTTTTTTTTTCAAAATCCTCTACATGATTTGTCTTCTATTTTGACAGAGTTAAAGTTTATTTAAATCCAACAATGAATGTACAAAGTACAGACAGAACCGCATGTTTTATCACTGTACACGCTTTGTAGTAATTCCCCGAAATCCAAGATTAAAATGTTTTTATATGATGTATTGTATGACTTCTTATACTTATTAGAAAAATAATGGGCTAATTAAAGGCATGTTATGTTAAATAAAGTGACATATCTCCAAAATGCTTCAGTAAAATGGTTTGATATGAGGTATACATACTGTACGGTACATCCCCTATGGAAACTATAGAAACTATAGAAACCAATATTTTTTTCTACTTATTTGAAATGAGATCTTCATAGGTGTATAAAATAGAATAATGACATTTATCTCCAAAATGCAAATGGTTTGAAATGACATATGCATATTGTATGGGACGTCCCTTATAAAAACTGACTATTAGTATTTTCTACTTATTAAAAATGAGATTTTTATATATGTATGAAGTATAATGATGACATATATCTAAAAAATATTGTAGTGCAAGGACACAAAGAGAGGTGTAACATGGGCTCTTATGGGCTCGTTGAAGACCAGTCGTGCCGCTGCATTCTGAATCATTTGTAGAGATTTGATTGTGTTTGATGGAAGTCCTGCTAGAAGACCATTGCAGTAGTCCAGTCTAGAAATGACAAGGGCCTGGACAAGAAGTTGTGCAGCATGCTCTGTCAGAAAGGGCCTGATCTTTCTGATGTTGTGCAATGCAAACCTGCAAGATCGAGCAGTCTTTGCAATGTGCTCTTTGAAGGTCAGCTGGCCATCGAAGATTACACCAAGATTTCTGACCGAAGCTGATGGGGTAATTGTTGATGAACCTAACTGAATCGTGAAATCATGGTGTAGAGTTGGAGTTGCAAGGAAGACAAGAAGCTCAGTCTTTGCCAGGTTGAGCTGTAGATGGTGTTCTTTCATCCATGCCGAGATGTCCGCCAGGCAGCCTGAGATCCGTGCAGCTACCGTTGAATCATCTGGTCGAAATGAGAGATAGAGCTGTGTGTCATCAGCATAGAAATGGTAGGAGAAGCCATGTTCCTGTATGATGGGAGCCAGTGATGTAGTGTACGTGGAGAAGAGGAGGGGTCCAAGAACCGATCCCTGGGGAACCCCAGTGACCAATTTATGTGCTTTGGATACCTCCCCTCCCCAGGCCACCCTGAAAGACCGACCAGTGAGATAGGATTCAAACCAGCGAAGTGGAATCCCAGTGATATCCAGTGATGAGAGGGTGGACAGGAGGATCTGATGATTGACAGTGTCAAAAGCGGCAGACAGATCCAGCAGAATGAGGACTGATGATTTGGAATCGGCTTTTGCAATTCGCAGGGCTTCAGTGACCGAGAGTAGCGCAGTCTCAGTTGAATGGCCACTCCTGAAACCTGACTGTTTAGCGTCCAGTTTGTTGTTCTGTGAAAGAAACAATGAGACCTGGTTGAAGACCACTCGTTCGAGTGTTTTGGCAATGAATGGAAGGAGAGAGACAGGTCTGTAGTTTTCTAAAAGAGAAGTGTTTAATGTAGGTTTTTTGAGCAGTGGGGTTACCCGAGCCTGCTTGAATGCAGTGGGGAAGATGCCTGTAAGGATGTGTTGATGATGTGTGTGAGTGCTGGTAAGAGTGTGGAGAGATAGCTTGGAGAAGGTGTGAGGGGATAGGGTCTAGAGGACATGTTGTAGGATGGCTGGAGAGGAGAAGTTTGGATACTTCCGCCTCAGTGAGGGGACAGAAGGAGAAGATGGGGGTTATAGCAGTGGATCTAGTTGGTTGGGGGTCCTGTGTAAGTGGAGGTGAAAACTGACTACTGATTGTTTTAGTTTTGTTTGTAAAAAAAGTTGCAAAGTCATCAGCTGTTATAGACGTGGTGGGAGGTGGTGAAGGGGGACAGAGGAGAAAATTAAATGTTCTGAAGAGATTACGCATATCTGGAGCATTGTTGATCTTGTTATGGAAATGTGACGATTTTGCAGTGTGGACTTCAGCGGAGAAAGATGAAAGAAACGATTGATACATACTTAGGTCCGACGGCTCGTTTGATTTTTGCCATTTTCTCTCTGCTGCTTGGAGTCTGGTCCGATATTCACGAAGAACATCAGATAACCTGGGGTTAGAAGTGGCAGTCCGTGCTGGCCTGCAGGAGAGAGGAAAAATGTCATCCAGACAAGTGGTTAAAGTAGAGCATAAAGTATCAGTAGCAGCATTCACATCTAGAGATGAGAAATGTGTAGGTGAGGGAAGAGAGGAGGATACTACAGAGGAAAGATGTGAGGGAGAAAGGGAGCGTAGGTTTCATCTAAAAGTAACCGGTAAGGGGTTGGTGGCACCGGTAGCAAAGTGTAATGTGAATTTAATGAAGAAATGGTCAGAGATATGTAGTGGTTGTACCAGAATGTTATCTGCAGTACAATTGTGTAAATTAAATCAAGTTGGTTGCCTGATTTGTGAGTGCTAGTAGTGGTAAGGCATTTGAGATCAAATGAAGCTAAGAGCGAATGAAAGTCTGTAGCATAAGGCTTTTCTAGATGAATGTTGAAATCGCCAAAAACTAAGAGTGGAGTTCCATCCTCCATGAAAGAGGACAGAAACCCATCCAGCTCCTCAAGCAAGGGGGCTAGAATTTGGCCAGGGGGACGGTAGATTACCACAATCTGGAGTTTTATAGGAGCCATTACAGTAATCGCATGAGATTCAAATGAGTTGTAATTGCATAGGGGCGAGTGGGTTGAGTATTTCCAATTATTTGAAATGAGCAGACCAGTGCCCCCACCCCGGCCAACCTGCCGTGGGGTGTGAGAGAAAGATAAATTGTTAGAGAGGGCAGCTGGAGTTGCTGAGTCTTCTGGACGAATCCAGGTCTCAGTCAAGCCCAAGATGCTGAGAGTGGATTGTAAAGAAAAAGCGGAAATGAAGTCTGCTTTGTTGACAGCTGACTGACAATTCCAGAGAGCCATAGAGAAAGAAAGAGGTGTAGTAGAAGATGTAGAGATGTGGCGCAGGTTAGCAGGATTACTTTGCCGTCTGCGTGTGATGTTAGAGCGTGGTCGAGAGACAACCGGATTGGTTTTGAAACACATGATAGAGGTGGAAGGACAGAGGATAGCAAAGGAGAGTGTGTGAGGGAAGGGGGAAAAAAATTATACCTAAATGCGTTGCCGGTGTCGTTGCTCGGGTGAAGTCGCGCTTCCGCGTCAGCGCTGGGACATCAAATAAATACACAGTCTAATTAAGAGAATAGAGTGAAAACAGCTGTGAACGGCTTCTGATTAGCCCAGCCAATAAGCCTAACAGAGTGCTAATAGTGCTAATAGCTCAAGACGAAACTAACACCTTGCCCAAGGAGCAATGGAGGCGCAAATGATTATAATTACCAGTAAGTGCAATCAAAACAATAAACCAACGAAAATGCAGACTACAAATAGGTAGGAAACGAAATATTCCTTCCTAGCAGCAAGTAAATAATTTAAACAACAGATCTATGAACAAGTATTAAAGACACTCACAAGCTGACGTCCGTTTCTTCTGGTGACTAATCGGCTTCTCCCTAATTTTCTTGTACTTATTAGAAATGGTGTCTTTATACCCCTCTAAATCAAATAATGTCCCATATCTCAAAAACGCTGCAGTAAAATGGTTTCATATGAGGTGTGCATATAGTATGGGACGTCCCATATAAGAACTGACTATTCATTTTGTGTACTTATTAGAAATGGGGTCTTTATAGCTCTCTAAAGTGTATTAATGTCCCATATCTTGAAAACGCTGCAGTAAAATGGTTTCATATGAGGTGTGCATATAGTATGGGACGTCCCATATAAGAACTGACCATTCATTTCTTGTTCTTATTCAAAATTTTATTTTTATACCCCTCTAAATCTAATAATTTCCCATATCTCAAAAACGCTGCAGTAAAATGGTTTCATATGAGGTGTGCATATAGTATGGGACGTCCCATATAAGAACTGACAATTCATTTCTTGTATTTATTAGAATTCGATACCTCCCAACCCAGGCTGTGTGAGATTAGAGAGGTCCTAAAAAAGGCCAGATCAGCCTCAGCACCAGGTCCAAATGGGCTTCCATACAAAGTGTACAAGAATTGCCCACAAGTGACAAAGATCTTGTGGAAGCTCATGCGGGTTGTGTGGAAGAACCAATCCACTCCAGTTGAGTGGCAAGAGGCAGTTGGAATCTTCATTCCTAAGAAGCGGAATTCCACCACCATAAATCAGTTCAGGAGCATTGCCTTGCTGAACGTGGAAGGGAAACTGTTTTTCTCAGTTGTGGCAAGAAGGATGACCAGCTTCCTCAGCAGCAACCACTACATCGACACAAGTTGTCAAAAGGCTGGGCTCTCAGGTTTTCCGGGATGTATTGAACACACATCCGTAATCTGGGAGCAGATACAACATGCCAAAAGAGAGAAGAGTGAACTTCACGTGGTGTGGCTTGACTTGGCGAACGCGTATGGCTCGGTACCACATAAGCTGGTTGAGTTTACTTTGGAATTCTTCCACGTTCCAGCGTGTGTAATTACCATCATAGCCAAGTATTTTAGCATCCTGCGAATGTGTTTCTCTCACGATGGCCGTATGACTGGATGGCAGCAGTTGGAGGTCGGTATTGCCATGGGCTGCTCAATATCCCCTATCCTGTTTGTGGCAGCTTTTGAAATCATCCTCATCGGAGCAAGACAGATGGCTAGAGGGCTGAGATCTCCATCAGGAGGAAGACTCCCGGCACTGAGAGGGTACATGGATGATGTGACAACCATCTTACAGACAGCTCCATGCACAGCCCGGCTCCTCAAGCATCTTGACGAGCTGATATAATGGGCTAGGATGAAGATTAAGCCCTCGAAATCTAGGAGCCTTTCGATCAGGAAAGGGGTGAGGGACGACAGGACGGTGTTTACAGCAAGAGGGGAAAAGATACCATTGCTGAAAGAGCAACCCGTCCGAAGTCTTGGAAGGGAGTATACTCCAGAGTAGAGGCTGACATTTTTTCGGGAATCCCACGGGTCACGGGAATCCCGCGGGATGGGAAACAAAATCGCTACGAATTACGTGATTGGGACGGGAGAGGAAAAAATTTTATCGGGAGTGGGCGGGACCAGGAATAGTAATGATACCCAACTTTACACACAAATATACCTTTTATATAAATAAACTATAAACTGTATATTTTAATTCTGAACTCAATTCTAGTTGACCTGTCTCTTTATGCTCTCCTCCTGTTTGCTTTGGTGTGGCTGGTTAAGTGAATGACGCAGTCCGTGATGGACAGATTGTTAACGGCTGGTCTATGTGGTAATACACTCGGGCAGGACATCCAAACACTCACCTATCATTCATCAACCTCAAATATGGCTTTTCATTTGAAAGATGTATGTAGTAGCAACTTTACATGGCCGCTCAATATGATGTTAACCTAGAGAAATGTGCGCTATTGAAGTGTTTGTGTGGAGAGTGGAAGCGCATTTGCTGCAGGACAGGCTCCGGTGTGCTCACTTGCTCTTAAAATCTCCGTAATTTTTGGTCATACAGATAAAAGTAGCCTAATACATCTTTCGAATCTGTAAAGACTCTACGTTTATTTGTGTGCACTCAGAATAACAACGAAACGTTGCGCTTTTAAGCAAACAGGATGCGCGTTAGGTCTCATGTGAACTTGAGCGAGAAACTTCGAAACTCCGTCTTTGAAAAATATATCTATAGAGAGTGAAATATCTAAAAAAATAAATAGAAGATGTGTGTGTTAGCATGGATGATTTACATGAAATTTAATCTGTGCAAGTGCATAAGATGGCTTTCAGTTCAATATAATAACAAAAAACTACATTTTGGTTTTTATTCAACTAATGGTTTGGTTTTTATTCAACTAATAAGGTGGGCACGCTGTGATCTGTACTATATTTTTTACTTTAATTGACAGATCTCGGCAAAAAAAAAAAAAAACAACAACACGGGAGTGGGAGGGAATGGGAGTCATTCTTCCGGGAGTGGACCGGGACGGGATTTTCCCCCAGTTTTTTCGTGGGATTGGGACGGGAAGAGATTCATTTTTGTGGGAGTGGGATGGGAGAGGTTTGAGAATTCACTCCCGTGTCACCCTCTAAAAGGCACGTCATCACGTCATGCACATTCTCTTTCCTATTATCGTCTTGCGGAAATACCTGCTTATGGTGAAGAAGGAGCTCTGTTTGTAAATAAATTTGTGCGCATAGTTTTTCGTTGCTTCACAATACATTGTTAAACGCTGGAAGGTAATCGTGTAGCCTTAATTTAACAATCTTTGTTTATATTTCAGTTATTATTAGATACATTAACAAGCAGCGTTGGCACGGCTGGTAATTCATTAAGTTTGGTTCAAGAGATAAAGTTACTGTACTGATTAAGTTGTTCAGCTGCTCTAGCTTGCAGAGTTGAAATTATTATAATTATTATTATCCCTGTTTCTTGTGCAATGGCAAGCTGCACACTGTGTAACTCACCTATGGAATTAGATGATGGCCATGATCATTGTATGTCTTGTTTGGGACCTGAGCACCTTAAACAGGTGTTCTGAAATATTCGGTGTCTGAGATTTTCGGTGACGCTGGGCAATACATGCATATTCTAAGTTTCCCGTTTCTCGTTAATGCGCCGCTGAAAATATCAGAGTACTCTAGGATCATAAGCACAGAAAGTTTTACGTAATGTAAATATATGTCAGCGATTTAGACTTTTTTTAAGTTGTGTTCATCTGAGCACAATAGTTTGTAGATTGTAGTAGCCTATATGTTATGTTTGATTTCATGATTGCAGCCATTGATTTGCCTGCCTAACATTTGGATACGCTCCTGGTAAATGAGCCAACATCCATTAAGTATGTTATATACATGTGTTTTTCCCTTTCCCTTTCCAGGGTCTTTTAAACTTGCGTTTGATAACTTATATACAAACTTCTGAGGTGGCATAAAGATCTAATATAATGTTTATTTTTGATTTTTCAGCTGGTTAATAACAGATTTTAGTACTTAGTTAGCAAAAATCATTTCACATGATTTAAGTAGCTACAGTAACATACCACATATTAATTTGCACAGTTACTACTGTAAAGAAATTAAGTTATAATGCTGAACACATTAAAGACATCAAATTATTTGGTGTTAAGTTTAATTTACAAATGTGTATGTGGACAAGACATATTGAGGGAAAAAATAAAACACTTTAAATAGGGCCTTGACATCCCGAACAAATAAAATGTGCCATCAAACTTGGCCTGTTTATGCAGACCCAGAGGTACCAGCCGTTGCAAGAGTCACATGCAATCTAAACAAAATCATATTTACAACATGAATGAATACGGTAGTGCAACTTTAAAATACAATGTAGTGTTTATATATAATATAAATAATAATAATAATCTAACATACCCAAGTGTCTAACTTGTCTGGCATGTGGGGATAGTGTTCTCCACAAGCCAGGCACAGGTTATCCAGAGGTTCTGTGGAAGGTAATCAAGGTGACATTATATTCTTTATCACATGCTTAATACATCATCCCTTTTTAATATAATGAAGAAAAATCTGATTCATTTAGAAGATATAAACCCAGATCTTCACGCATCTGTGCAATGTTTGCATCTGTGTATGAGAAGGTCAAGTCTCCCCCCAGAAGAAGTGCTTCTGCAAACTATAAAATTGGGGGTGGGGGGGGTCTTAAATGTGACATGTCTTAAAGTATAATGCATTTATAAAACAATTGTTACAGCTACTTACCTTACACACAAACACCCCACATGAAGTGGCATCTGTTTGTAGGCTGTATGGTAATGTGACACTTCCAAGTGTCTGACTTGAAACCCTTTTTGTCTATGAAACACCTTTTATTGAAGAAAGATTTGTTTTTATAAAACTTATAAACCATTACCTAATGAGGGTTCTTAATTTCTCACTTCACAGCCTTAAGGCAGGGGGCAACTTTCCCGCTGTCTTTACCACAGGAGTTCATATAAATTATCTTTCCTTACTGAGGATATATTACCTGGCAAGACAGTGAACTTAACTTGCAACCTTAAAGGAAAAAATCCACTCTCTTATAATGTAACAGAACAACAGACATCATAGAGTGAAACAAACCAGCAGTGTCCAGTGGTCACTCTCATTTACAGAGCCCACCAGCAAATCATATACCTGCAGATTCATCTATGGGTACACAGACAATAACAGATGAAACAACAACATTTACAATAAGCACAGAAAAATAAGCAAGCTTGTTTACCTTCTTCATTACAGTGGCCTTGCCATTCCACAGATTTGTCATTTGAAATAAATCGATGACAAACGCTTTTCCTGCATACCTGCTTGCTAGAGCCCTGCTCGGGCATCAAATTTAGGCCCTAGCCCGGCCGTGTCCGACAGCTTAACATAGTTACAAGTCCGTCTTTTTTGGCGGTTTTGTATGTAATGGCAAAGTGATTATTTTCGTTTCATTTTTTTATTAAATGTTTGTATTAAATCATCACAACTTGCCTTTAAAAAAATAAAATAATAGATAGATAGATAGATAGATAGATAGATAGATAGATAGATAGATAGATAGATAGATAGATAGATAGATAGATAGATAAGCAAGGGCTTAGGTTTGCTTTTGACATTGGTGGGGACATAAACCCAACATCCCCCAGCCCCCACTCCTCCTCACCCAACAACCTAGTCATTTTTTATAGACCTTTGACAAGAGTTTAATGTCACCTAAAGTCTTTAGTTGTTGCTAATGGTAGCCTACATATTCATAACTAATTTATTTTAATTTTTTAATTAATATGTTTAACAGACAATTACACAATTTTGATTTTGTGCACCAACAACATTACATCAGCGCGCTAGGGGTCTTTATCACGCATCACTTTATTTTAATATTATCTTGATATAATATTTCTGAAAGAAAACTCTGCCGTTGCTATAGTAATGGAACTTTCATGCACATTTGCTTGACAAATAACCGCACACTCTTATTTCAGTGCTGCTTTTTATTATGTGGATATTTCAGCTAACAGTTTGATTAGTAGATTCAGTTGAACAACATTAATTTAAAGTTAAAGACTCTCTGCGGTGACTCAGAAAGCTGTTCCAAATCCTGCTGCACCACAGTGCGCCACTTACATAGTTTACCATAAAATCACATTATATTTGTCCCAAATTATTGTTAATGTTCATAATGACTTTATCCTAGGCTGGAAGATTGTGTATCTTTCCTCACAACATGTGTCTTTCTGTCTGTATCTAATAATAGCGCTTTCTGTTTCCATTTGCTCTGTTTTGTCAAACACCGTACTTTAAACTCATCGATGCACCTTTGTTAATTCCTGAAGTGGGCTTTTATATTTACTGTTTAGACTGCTGTCTTGAATTGGGTGCAATATCTGTGAGTTGTTCTAAATGCTGCGCTTCTCGTCTGGTGTGAGACTATATTCCTCTTGTGTATTAAATGCGCGTCCTTGAAAGCGCGCAGTTTTCTAAAGCATTTACTGTAACTTCTTAGGTATATGTCAATGGTATGACCTTTCAGATGTGTCTGAAATTAGAAAAACATATATATATATATATATATATATATATTTAATTGTTTGATCAAAAGTTTTGCTAGGGACAGTTTGGTAATCGCTGGATATTGGTAGGGACATGTCCCTGCCCCCCCCTAATTCTATGCCCCTGGATCACAGACATGATAAATATATTTATAGAATTCTTTCAATTACTACTTAACAAAGTAAATCAAATAACTTTACTATTTGCTTTCCTATTTGCTTTCCAAATAGCTTTCCTGTAGCTCAACTGGTAGAGCATGGCGCTAGCAACGCCAAGATCATGGGTTCGATTCCCAGGGAAAGCAAGTGCTGATAAAATGTAGAAACTGTAACTTGAATGCAATGTAAGTCGCTTTGGATAAAAGCGTCTGCTAAATGCATAAATGTAAATGTAAATAAAAAACAAAAACTTTTTCATTATAATCATAATCCGTGATGGACTTCTTTCTATAGGTGCGTCTAATGAGAAGATAGTGAATCAGGATCCTCATCTTAATCGTTGCGACACTGACACAGAAAACACTAGTGTATTAGTAAAGAATTCAAATATCTCCTTACTATTTCCCCTGGACACATTCATGGTAATTACTTTTGCTGGGGTGTTGCGGCTTTAGTCTACTGCATGTGTTTGAATGCAGAACCCTTCAGCAGCGCTGACTCTAAACACAGACGAGTCACTCTCAGTCGTTGCAGCACGGACTGGTGTTGTTTCCACCAGAGCGGCAATTTTTTTTATCACTAATTGATGGATGTCTAAAATATTAAAATAAGGTGAATCGTAAAACAGGCCTGAGTGAGGCCTATGAACTATGACGGAAAAATTGGCCTGAAGCCCGGCCCTAGAGTCATAAAAAAATCGGGGCCCATCGGGCCCGGGCCCAAATACAGAGCTTTAGTGCTTGCTATGCAAGTGAGGTAGGCATTGATAACCTGAACAAGAAAGTGGTTTAATGATTTGTCAGTTCCATACTTGTTTAAAAAAGTCAAAATTAATGAATAATTATTATAAATTGTGTGAAGACTACCTCACCTCACTCTCAAGCTCCTCCCCAGGTTGGAGGCGTTCAAGGTCCCAGGTAAATATTTTATATGGACCCATTTTTCTCTGCAGTCTTCCTCCTACTTTTCCTGCCCAGATGTCTTGTAATACTGACAAAATAAAAAAAAATAAAACACTAATGAAAATAGAATGTTGTTCTCTTTACATAGGTTTTAAAAGGTGGATACATACAATCAGTGCAAGGCACAGCTGAGGAGGCAGCAGCATAGGGTACACCAGAGGAGGCCACAGGCTGGGGGGCACCAGAAAAGGCAGCAGGCTGGGGGTCAGGACAGAGAAAGTTTTCCAGGGAAAGTTTAACTGCAGGGTGACAAGATAGATCAATGTGAGATCTGGGTGCTGGTTAGTTGGCATGGTGGTATTTAGGACTGAAAATTTTGTGGCAGGGACGGATGTGGTTGTGATGGGTGATGTGACGATGGAAGCTTTTGATGGACGATCTTCTAAAAAGTGTACCAGGTGATCAAGGTTTATTCTGGGAAATAGTTTGCCATGGTCATCAACAATGTCTACGCTTTTGCCATCAACTTTATTGACAGTGTATGGGCCAATAAACAGTGTGTTCCTGTGGCTAAGTGGTAGAGCATTGCGTTAGCAGCGCAAAGATTGTGGTTTCAATTCCCAGGGAACACACATACTGACAAAATATTTATAACCTGAATGTACTGTAAGTCGCTTTGGATAAAAGCGTCTGCTAAATGCATAAATGTAAATGTAAAAAAATCAGGATCCAATTTGCCCCCCTTTCTCTGCTGACTTCTTTTGTTTTGCCTCAGGACTCTGCCCCCAACCTGTAAGACAATAGCTCCTTGATCTAGTTTTTTCTTTCTTTTTTTTTTGCACCTGTGCCATATTTCCTGAACAATTTGGTACAACCTGTCCTGCCATTTAATATATTCAGAAATGCACTCCTCTGCAATCATTTCCTCCACACTTTCATTGATCTACAGTAAAGAGGAAAATTGTGCTTACACATTGAAAAAAATACTGTCATAGAAACATTTTCAAATGTTTAACTATAGTGTCTACCTCATAGGTGTCTGTTACCTCACATGGGTACCTAGCCTCACGACCAAGTAGCAGTAAGTATGAGGAAAATGTGGTTATCTTTTTTTTTTCTTTTTTTGCAGACCAAACATTGTTGCCTCCTATAATCAGCCCACGAGCTTGGCCTGTTCTTTACCAACTTGCTCAAACATCTGTAAAATGAAAACAAAAAACTATTCAATAAGATTATATTGCCATATACAAATCATCTCATATTTTAAATATATGGACTGTGTGTTACCTCTGAATTGTGCCATTGAGTCTCTCAACCAGTCTATTCGTTTGTGGGTGGTATGGTGCACATAGACTTCTTTTAATGCCCATAGTTTGGCACGCACACAGATTGATCTGTGTACAGATCAACACAGATCTCATTTACAAATAAGTAGTAATAATTAGTTATTTACTTATTTGGAAGAACAATTAATTGACTAAAAGACAAATAAAAAGTAAAGCACTATCTTATTTACAAATTCAGTGCCTAGATCTGTTTGGAGACTTTTAGGGGCACTAAAAAAAGTTTTTATGGAATAATATAACCGTATAGCATGAAAACACAATGAAGTATTCAGATATTAAGTACTTAAGTACTCACCCATTTTTTTATGTCCACAGACATACCAGGCCATTAAAAGCACTTGCTTATGGCATCCAGGGTTTTTTGAATGTCACAGTGAGCACCTATTGGGATGCCGTGGAGCTCTTAAAAAAATTATTGGGCACTTTTTTTCATGCCTACCACTTTTTACAAAGTACCTTCTTTTTTAATATAACATAAGGCTTCATCTAAAAAGTATAAGAAAGAATTATAAACAACTAGTGAAGCCACTAAATACAGGTGTACATTTTACATTACTTCAAGGTTCAAGGTTTCTTTATTCGTCACATAATAAATTATACAGGGTATAATCAGAAGTGAAATGTAAATCAAACCAGGTCTACTCAGTGGACAGTGCAAAAGAATAAAAATAAAAATTATATAAAAGTAACACAACACAAGAGCATATATATAGGTAAAAAAAGAGAAATAAAGAGTAAAATGAGCAATAGAGTAAAAAGTGCAAAACAAATAAGATGTGCAAAAACAGTATATTGGGACTTAATAAATAGTAATATGAACAACAGGGATGTGCAAGAGGGATGTGCAAACAGGTTGTACCGGGTAAGTACACATAGCAGCAATACGGGTGATGAGAATATGAATGTTTTACAGTTAATAATGAGTCTTGTAAGTGTTTATGAAACTGGGTTTGTGTTAAGGAGCCTGATGGCCTGAGGGAATAATCTCCTCCTCAGTCTCTCAGTTTTTGCCATCATGCTCCTGAAGCGCTTGCCAGATGGCAGTAAACAGAAAAGATGGTTACTGGGGTGAGTTGAGTCTTTGAGGATTTTAGCAGCCCTGTTTTTGCAGCGTTTGAGGTAGATGTCCTGCAGAGAGGGGAGAGCAGACCATGAGATGCGCTCAGCTAAGTGCACGACTCTCTGCATAGCTTTGCATTCCTGGTTTGAGGAATTATCATACCACACTGAGATACACTGAGTCAATACACTTTCTATGGCCCCTGAGTAGAACGTTTTCAGGATTGTTGGTGAGACCCTGAATTTCCTCAGCTGTCGCAGATGGTACAGTCTTTGCCTGGCTTTCTTAACCTGAGTCTGAATGTGTGTAGTCCATGTCAGGTCCTCGGAGATGTTTACACCGAGGTACTTGAAGCTACTCACCCTCTCCACAGGGGTCCCACTGATCATAAGAGGGGTGTAGGTCTCTTCTGCTGTCTCTTCCTGAAGTCCACGATCAGCTCTTTAGTTTTGCTCACGTTCAGAGAGAGACAGTTGTCCTGGCACCATGATGTGAGTCTCTCCACCTCATCCAAGTATGCGGCCTCATCATTGTTGTTAATGTGGCACAGAACCACAGTATCATCAGCAAATTTAATGATAGAAGTGGAGCTGTGAGAGGACACGCAGTCGTGGGTGTATAGAGAGTAGAGCAGGGGGCCCAGGACACAGCCCTGTGGGGCTCCTACGGTCAGGGTGATGGAGTTGGAGGTGAACTGGCCGACTTTCACCACTTGTGGTCTGGCGGTGAGGAAATCTTGAATCCAGTCACAAAGCGAAGAGGTTATGCCGAGGTCTGAGAGTTTAACAGCCAGCTTGGTGGGGACTATAGTATTAAAAGCGGAGCTATAGTCGATGAATAGCAGCCTTACATAGTTGCCATTTGTGCTATCAATGTATGTGAGGGACGAGTGCAGAACCTGGGAGATGGCATCATCAGTAGACCTATTTGGCCGATAGGCAAACTGAAGAGGGTCCAAAGTAACAGGAATGGAGGAACAAATGTGTTTCTTTAAAAGTCTCTCAAAAACCTTCATGACTGTTGATGTGAGGGCAACTGGACGATAGTCATTCAGGCAAGAGGGTTTACTGTTCTTAGGCACAGGGATTATGACAGATTTTTTAAAGGAGGTGGGAACAACAGAGATAGCGAGGGACTCATTAAATATGGATGTAAACCTTTCAAAACAAAGCTTTTAGCCCTTCTTAGAAATATAATTTTTTTACTTGTCTGGAAAGACCCTGAGGTATCTTTACAAACCTTTTAAAGTCTGTCAGTGCTTTGATTTTAGCCTCATCCATCTTCAACAAAATCTAATAAATGAGTCATATATAATTGCATGAGTTTATTAAATAAAAAAACGTGAGGAGCAAATATCAGTCTGAAATGGTAAATAACGTTAGCAAAACAGCCATCATAAATGCTCCTAGAGTCGCTTTGTTTACCAGGGCCTTAGCCTGCATTAGTAAACTTAATTAGCATCACATGGATATGCTAGATTAAACTGACAAAGTCATAAATAACGATTAACAAAAGTTTAAAACTATGTTAATATAGTGAATTAGAGTTTCTCTTACCTGTTGCTTTAGTTTCTGTGGCGCGAGTGTCGGTTAACGTTAGATCTGTCAGCAGTCTTTCTGGTTTAAAAGACAAAAATCACTGGACTTGTTTGTCTTTGTCTGACTGAGAAAAGCAAAAAACACACATATATATGAAGAGCTCTTTTCCAAAACGCTATAAATCCATTTTAATAGTTTTCATGAAAATGATTTTTTTTTACCTAGACCCATACATTTTTTTAATATTCAATTTATCCTGTTAAAATGGTCTGTTGGCTCAGTCTGAACATGTTAAACAATGATTGTTAAATGAAACAACAATATTGTCAATTATAAATTCAAAGTTTTTTTTTTTTTCTCAAAACGCTACAAATCCATCCTTTTTTTAATGTTGGTTTATGTCTTTAAAAAAAAAGAGAACATGCAACATATGACATCAGGAACTCAACTATAAACCGGTCGCACCAGCCTTGTGTTGATGTAACCCCCCCGGGTCCGCACCATCACACCGAGCGGGTCTCGAACCCGGGTTTCCAGCGCGGGAGGTGGGCGCTCTAACAAGGAACACCAAAGGCTACAGCCTCTAGCGTCAGTCGCTAGAGCGCCTCTTTTTGAGGTCAGGAGAGTGAGGTTTACACACAGCCCTTACTGGCATACACATCTGTTACATTGACATCCCACAGTGGGTATTAATGCGCCACCTGAGAACTTTCTTTTTTTGTTGTTTTTTGTGATTTTCTTTGTCCAGTCTGCGTTTTCTACCCCCAGGTGTAGGTCTCACTGGCTCATCCGTGTTATTAGAGTTTAAAGCACTCATTTTGAAGACTGAGCACAAACAAACGCTTCAAAGCGTCGCCATGTTGGATTGCATCGAACGAATTCTGATTGGTCGAGAGGACATATCGCATTTAGGCTAAAAACAGGTTCGGCGCTTATAGCGGTTTGGAAAAGAACTGCATCTTGCAGTACATTTTAAACAAGGAAATATAGCGATTTGGCATGAAACATTGATGGAGCAGTGAATAGGTTCAGTACACAGCAAAATTTGGCGTTTATCGTTTTGAAAAGAGTTTTCATATATATATATATATATATATATATATATATATTAGGGGTGGGAGAAAAAATCGATGCATCATGATTCCCTCCCCAATGATTCTTGATCGATTCTGAGAATTTCAGAATCGATTCTGAGCTTAGTGTTTAACCAGATGTGCGATGACGCTGAGTTTGCTTTAGAAACACCCGTATTCTGCTTGCTTCCAATTGCTCTCACACATGCACAATTCAAACCTTCCGTCAAATAAGGAATAATTGACGATGGGCATTTATTAGAAAATAATGCACAACCAAGGTGGTGATGCGGTCACGACACGAAGTGCAGTGGCTATTACACCACGGTGTGCATTATTTTTCTAATAATTCAACGGCTCTGAGTCAATTATTCAGCTTATACTTCGGTTGCCACACCTCTACACATCGATCAGATGATATATTTCAAGGCAGTCGTCCGTTTTTTCTACTTCAATCGCTATTGTGAGTAGGATTATTTCTTCTGCATCTCATCCAACGCCTCCCTTGCTAATTTCAAAATGTTATTTTAAACCGTAACGGAGGCTTGAGCTGCTGATAGCAGACTAATTCAGTTTAACCTGAATTAGTTAAGAACTAATAGTTAATAACTAAGTTATGAAACAGAGAGAGATTAATGTTACCTCAGTGATCGGCAGCAATGTCTATAGTGAGACTTTGTTCATTTTCTTTACGAACAGCGCCGTTGTTGTTACCTCACTTGTGAGAAGTCAAGTAGTTTTTAAGTTCTTAAACTGTTACTGATAAAATCGTCAGAGTAGTGCTAACTACATTAGTGTTTATGTTAAGATGTGTGCAAACTATATGTGTGTCTGAGGGAAGAGAGAGAGAGAGGAGAGAGAGAGAGAGAGAGAGAGAGAGAGAGAGAGAGAGTAGAATATGTGCTTTCCATACATAAAAAAAAATGTAATTTTGTGGCAAAACATGGACAAGATCTGTCGATTTTATCCTTTTATTTACTGTATTTATTTTTTTGGTCAGTGTCGCTGTGGGTTTTCGTTATTTTTCTGTTGTAAGACCTTTGAAATAACAGAAATCATTTGGCGAAGTGATACAGAACTGTAATGCGGTCAAGAGAGCTGCCTGGAACTACGTTCGCTGTGTGTTTCCCTGAAAAATAATTGCACACTTCAGAACGTTCGTCAGCCAATCAGATTCAAGCATTCAACGGCCCTGTAGTATAAATATGTCACAAAGTACGGAAAGGTTTAGGTGAATTACAAGGACATTCGCGGGCTTCATTTCACAGGGTGCACTGTGAGAGATGCGCGCTGTTTGATGTTACACTTGAAGTGTGCGGTCTCGCCCATCGGTATCTTCTTTACAAATGCTCTACGAAGTCATCATTTTTGTGGTTTGGAATGCAGTGGACTTATATATTTAATATATGAACCTGACTAACAGAAGGCTGCTTTCAATTTCAAATGCTGACGCGCACTTTGTTTGTGTAGACTGCTCGCGCATGCGGCTGTTAAATATCCAGTTTGCTTAACGTTCCTAGAACGTTATTTTATGGTTAGCATAACGTTCCGACAACATTCTTGCAACCTAAATTTCACAAAAAATATAACGTTCTAAGAA
Source organism: Gymnocypris eckloni scoliostomus (assembly GCA_027564155.1). Lineage (NCBI taxonomy): Eukaryota > Metazoa > Chordata > Actinopteri > Cypriniformes > Cyprinidae > Gymnocypris > Gymnocypris eckloni. Next base: position 22,943,926 of record CM050422.1, on the reverse strand, counting down.
TGTTTATTTGAAACATTCCAAGAACATTAAAATGTTCAGTTTGCTTAACGTTCCTAGAACATTATTTTATGGTTAGCATAACGTTCCTACAACGTTCCTGCAACCTAAATTTCACAAAAAAGATAATGTTCTATGAAACGTTTATTTGAAACATTCCAAGAATGTTAAAATTTTGTTAAGCAAATCCAGTTTGCTTAACGTTCCTAGAATGTTATTTTACGTTTAGCATAACGTTCCAACAACGTTCTTACAACCTAAATTGTACTAAAAATATTATGTTCTATGTTATGGTTAGCATAACGTTTCCGCAACCTAAATTTCATTAAAAATATAAAAAAATGCTGCAAAAAAAAAATAAAAAAAGCTTTTTCAAAATGGCACTGAGAGAGAAAAAACAAGTTACACAAGTTGTTGGTTAATCCTTTAAAATGTACGTGGATTCAAACAAGATAAATAACAAAGTATAAGTTGCTATTAGGGATGTGCGGTATACCGGTACTGGGAAAATACCGGTATATATTATATTTCAAATGGTACGATATCATAATTTTGCTCAATTCAGTATTTCATACTCTGCTGTGGCAAAATGCACTTGTAGGTGGCAGTGCTTTATAAATTGCTGCGCAACCGGTAAATGTGACAAAAGAACAAAGCGATGGATCAAACAGATTAAACTCTATCAACAAACCCGAAATTAATAAATAAAGAGAACAGTAGAAGTTAAATGTGGCATTACGTTGGATACAAAACAGATTACAAAGGTGAACGAACTGACCTTACTACACCTGTATGCAAGCGTTGATATAGGCCTAAATAATTTTGCCACAGGAACACATCAAATCTTTTTAAGCATTTGTTGCTTGCTCATCCTGATCTTTTCAGATAATTAAGAAATTGACAGGTGAGTGCATCATTCATAAATTCAGATTTAATTTGACCTTTTATTTACAACTGATCAACGCACATACATATGTGATACAGTAAGCGCAAATGTGAATGTGAAACACGCTAGATTCAATGAAGTAATATATACACTTGAATTTCATAAGATCGAATAGTAATTGTATATGAAGCAAGAGTTTTGCTGTATTAATTTTAATATCAATGATATGAAGGGAATGTTTCTGACATACTGCCGACCGCTAATATGAAGCAAGTGAGAGAGTGCGATTTATATTTAATGCTTTTTCTTTGGTCTGAAATCTGAAAACAATCTGAGACAGAGAGAATAACGTGATTTTGAATATTACTTTGACTGTTAGAATAACACTTTACAATAAAGCAACATTTGTTGCATTAATTGCGCAACTTCAGTACTATTTTTTTTTCTTCAAACTCAGTCAAAATGTAACCTATGATTCCGGTAGGTTTTTTTCTTATATTCTGAGATATTTTGTTGCACTACGTGTTTGCACTGAAAAGATAAGAAGATTTGAATATATTTTAATTTTATTACTTCCGTTTGCCGTTATTCCGTTTTTACCTACATCTAAATGTAACCAATGTTCTCTGTAGTTTTTGTTACAGTTTGATACAAAAGTATCAACATATTAATGTAACGAATCTGGCCTCTGTGGTTTTCCCTGATCGTCACCAGAGGTCACCATCTCCCAAGTATTGACTTCTCTCTCTGAACTCCATTTTCCATCATCCTGTACCAGGACTCTGATTGCTAGTTCACCTAATGCTCATCTATGGGACTCCTTAAGCCACACTCACACACACACTCACCGCAAAGTCTTGTATCGCCCCGGCTGACATTTCTGAGCATTCTTAGCTTTCTCTGTTTGATCATTGTGTTTTGATTCTGGACTGTTTCTCTCGTTTTGGATTTATATCTGCCTGCCTTTGAACCCTCTTGCCTGCCTTGATACTCAGCTCTTGTCTCTCCTCTGATATCCCTGTTACCATTACCGACCACTGCCTGTACAACTGTGTTAACTCTTATTAAAGCTGCAAATGGATCCCCACTCATCTTGACTCATCATTACAGAAGAATTCGCCAGAACTCCATCCAGCAGCAGTCTACAGACTCTCTACTGAGGTCTCTGCTCAGGCCAACGTACTGGCTGCTCATCAACATCAGCTAGCACGCCTCTCGTCTCTCACAGAGGAGTTGGTAACGACTTTACAAGCATTAAAGCTATCTCCATCTGAGTCTGCCCCGCCACAGCCACCAGTGGACCCAGCCCCTCAAAAGCACTGCCTCTGAGTCACTTCACGGTCAGTCCCCGCTTAGCTTACCCGGAGAAATTAGACGGCACCCCAGCTAAATGTAAGTTTTTTTTGCTACAATGCTCCTTGTTTGTCTCCCAACAACCTGTGTTATATCCCAACAACCTGTGTTATATCCCACTGAAGAAAGTCGTATTGCTTTTTTATGCTCTCTCTTGACTGGTAAAACATTAGACTGGGTTACCGCTGTGTGGAATTTCAATCATTCAGCCTTTACCTCGTTTGAAAGTTTTTTGCAGCGCTTTTGAGTGGTTTTTGATCTCCCTGAGGGAGGAGATGGAGCGGGTGAACAGATTCTCACATTGAAACAAGGGAGAAATACAGCAGCAGAGTTTACTCTGGCTTTTCACACACTGGCGGCACAAACTGGATGGCCTGTTGATCCCTTAAAGCTGCATTTTCAAGGGGATTGAGCCTGGATTTGCAGACTGAACTCGCTTGTCGAGACGAGGGAAAAACTTTGGATCAACTGATTGATCTTGCCATTCGCATTGACAATATGATTTGCTCCAGGAGACCCAGCAGGGGTTCAACTTTCCGTTCACGAAGCTCTCTAATTGTGCCAGAGCAAGAGGCCATGCTAGTGGGACATGCATGTATCTCTCCTAAGGAAAGAGATCGCCGGTATTGTCAAAATCTTGTCAAAGTCTCTACTGTGGCCAGGCCGGTCATGGGAAAATCTCTTGTCCAACCAGACCCAAGCAGCATGCTTCCTCTGTGGTGAGTCAGTCATTTAATTCTTCAAAATGTGTCAAAGTGCCTGTTAAACTGGCCTATAATTATAGCGTGATTAAGACAATGGCCTTAATCGATTCTGGAGCTTTTTGCTGGAAATTTTATTGATGCTGACTTTGCCAAAAGCCATGACCTTCTTCTCATACCCTGTAAATTTCCATTGGCAGTGGCAGCGATAGACGGAAGACTTCTGGGTGCTGGTCAGGTCCAGAACACCACCAATGACATCTGCTTAACCATCGGCGTCATGCATTCAGAAATAATTTGTTTCTTCATCATACAAGCTCCCAACAATCCAGTTGTTCTTGGACTCTCTGGCTTCAACTACACAAGCCCCAGATCTCATGGACGGAGGGTCAAATCACTCACTGGTCAGCCAAGTATTTCACACAGTATCTTCAGATTTTAGAACCACCATTAATTGAAGCAGCCACCGTCAAAATGGATCCCTTGTACTCAACCGACATTCCCTCAGACTATGCTGATCTAGCTGAAGCATTTAGCAAGGCCAAAGCTACTCAACTTCCCCCACATCGGTCCAGCGACTGTGCTATCGAACTACTCCCAGGCACCACACCTCCCCATGGCTGAATCTTTCCGCTCTCACAACCAAAAACTCCATAAGAACTTATATAGAGGAGGAACTAGCTAAAGACTTCATTGTTCCATCCAAGTCTCCTGCGTCTGCTGGATTCTTCTTTGTCAATAAGAGAGAAGGGACTCTTCTGCCTTGTATTGATTATAGAGGGTTAAATGATATAACTGTTAAATTCCGGTACCCCCTGCCTCATGTCCCTCCAGCTCTTGAATAGCTTCATTCAGCCAAATATCACTAAGCTCGACCTACACAACGCTTACATTTTGATTCACATCAGAGAGGGGAATGAGTGGAAGACGGCTTTCTCCACCACATCTCGACACTACGAGTTCCGGGTTATGCCGTTTGGGCTTGCCAACAGTCCCTAAGTCTTTCAAGCATTTATAAATGATGTATTCCGTGACATGCTCAATAGATGGGTCATCGTCTACATGGATGACATTCTCGTCTACTCTGACTCCCTAGAGACACACATTAGCCATGTCCGAGCTGTTTTACAACGACTAATCTACCACCATTTATATGCTAATGCAGAGAAATGCGAGTTTCACCAGACTTCTACCATGTTCCTGGGATATGTAGTCAGCCCTGAAGGAGTGGAAATGGATGACCATCAGGTTCAAGCTGTTTTGAACTGGCCCAAACCTATGACTGTCAAGGAGATTCAGAGATTCCTCGGCTTTGCTAACTTTTACAGACGTTTCAACAGAGACTTCAGCTCCATCTAGCATCTATGACAAAAAGGAGGGGAAGTCGCCTATTCTGGTCACCAGCAGCTGACCAAGCTTTTGATCACCTCAATGAACGTTTTTCCACTGCACCCATACTGCATCACCCGGATCCTGAACGTGAATTTGTGGTAGAGATAGATGCCTCCAGCACAGGTGTAGGGGCAGTCCTTTCACAACGTCATGGCAGTCCACCCAAGCTTTTCCCCTGTCTCTACTTCTCACGCAAGCTAAATCAAGCCGAACTGAACTATGATGTGGGAAATGTGAGCTACTAGCAATGAAGACAGCTTTTGAGGAGTGGCGACACTGGCTTGAGGGATCCAGATTTCCCTTCTCAGTTTTCACTGACCATCGCAACCCGGAATACCTTCGCAGCGCAAGGAGACTCAATCACAGACAGGCTAGGTGGGCTCTTTTCTTCACACGGTTTCATTTCACAGTAACTTATCGTCCTGGTTCCAAAAACACCAAAGCAGATTCACTCTCTCGCCAATTTGAGTCAACACTTCAGCCTCTTTCACCTGATCCCATCTTGCCTACCACTCTCATTGTAGCTCTGGTACAGTGGGATGTCATGACTGAGATTGCTGAGACGCAGGGCACAGATCCCATACCTACTGAATGTGCACCCAACAAGACATCTGTACCTCCTTCCTTGAGGACCCGAGTCATTCAACAAGTTCATGATCTTCCTAGTTTCGGACATCCGGAAATAACTGCATCCATCCAAATTCTCTCAAATAAATTCTGGTGGTCCACACTTCGCACTGACATCATTGCATTAATCAAGAATTGTGTAACCTGCAACACTTCCAAATCCTCTAAACCGATGCCTGCAGGTTTGCTACAACCACTACCCGCTCCTCAGAGACCCTGGTTCCACATTGCCATAGACTTTATCACTGACCTTCCCAACTCCAACAGTAATACCACTATTCTCACGGTCATTGATCGTTTCTCCAAGTCCTGTCGTCTCATACCCATACCCAAGCTACCCATAGCCCTAGAAACAGCAGACGTCTTATGCAGCTATGTATTCCGGTTATTTGGACTTCCAGATGATATTGTCTCTAATAGAGGCCCCCAGTTTACCTCCCGTGTATGGACAGCCTTCTTCAGTTTCCTCTGGCTATCTTCAGGTACCTCTGGCTATCATCCCGAATCTAATGGAAAAACTGAATGCCTCAATCAAGAGGTCACTCGTTTTCGAAGATCTTACTGTCACCGTAACCAGGCTGATTGGAGTATATATCTCTTCTGGGCAGAATATATACAAAATTTGCTTCACAAAACATCTACTTGACTCACACCCTTCCAATGTGTACTTGGATTCCAACCACCTCTGTTTCCATGGTCTGGGGAACCCTCAAAATTACCTGCAGTCAATGACTGGCTAAGGAGGAGTGAAATTACATGGAACGAGGCTTATACTCATCTCCAGCGTGCTGTCAGAAGACAGAAGGAACAAGCTGACCGTCACCGATGTCCAAACCCTGTGTATGTCCCGGTATCATGGGTTTGGCTCTCCATTCGGGACCTTCGGCTCCAACTACCCTGCCATAAACTAAGTCCTAGGTATGTGGGTCCAATCAAAATCATTAAACTAATTACTTTTAAGTTTCTTAACGTTTAGCTTTACCACTTCAATATCGTATCTCACCCACTTTCCATATCTCTTTGCTCAAGGCTGCTGGTGCTCCGAGAAGGGCGGATGACCTAGATGAGGCCCGGAACCAAGGTCCCCCTCCCCTCATCATCGACGGTGAGGAGCCATATCAGGTTCAGGAGATTCTTGACTCTCAGCGCCAGGGAGGAGTTCTGCAATATCTCGTCGACTGGGAGAGGTACGGACCGGAGGAAAGGTTCTGGGTCCATACTAAGGACATTCTTGACCCATCATTTACCACTGACTTTCACAGGACCCATCCGAACAAACCGGCCCCTTGTCCTCGTGGAAGACCCGGGCGTCGGTTGCCTTCTCACATCAGGAGCCGCTCGCAGCGCGGGGGGGGGGGTGCTCTGTAACAAATCCGGCCTCTGTAGTTCCCCCTGATTGTCACCAGAGTTGACGAGTTGGTTACCATTGCCAACCACTGCCTGTACGACTGTGTTAACTCTTATTAAATCTGCAACTGGATCCCCACTCTGTTGACTCATAATTACAATTAATCTGTTTTTAGTATTGTTATTAATAAAAAAATATATATATATATCCTTTAAGGTTGGTTATTTGTCACCTATGGTAGCGATACTGAGGTATTATTCTGGTATTGTACCGAAGCCAAAATTATGGTATCGAGCCATTCCTAGTAGCTACAAAACTATAATACAAACTTATTTACACAATTAAAAATTAAAACACAAATTATAATGGCATTTATTATAAATTACAATCTCTCATTGAGCAAAAATATTGAGAAAAAAAATCCTTATAATATTTTGCCTAGAGTAAAATGTATTTTTTTAAAGGAGTAATCTATGCTTAATATGAAACATATTTATGTATTTATTATATTATTGTTTAGTTATTTAATTATTTATGAAAGATTGGATATAAAATGCATAATAGCTATGTTATACAAACGTGACTTCTTGAAAAACAATGTTAGAAATCATGAATTAAGCTCATTTGTTATTTTAAATATTCTGTGATCAGCCATTTAGACATAATAATCATAGACTGTATGGTAGATTAAATTCATTTATATTAACTTATTTAGATTGAGTTCTGCTTGAATGAATGAGTGTATGACGTTTCACTATAGGCTTAAGTGACTTCAATAAATTATCAAATATATCAAATATATTATAATTATATATATATATATATATAATGCGTGGGCTCACGGGGCGGAGCAAGCTCTGGAGCGGACTGCGACGGCTTCCGGAACGGAGCGGGCTCTGGAGCGGACTGCACGGGCTCCCGGAGCGGAGCGGGCTCTGGAGCGGACTGCATGGGCTCTGGAGCGGACTGCGCGGGCTCCCGGAGCGGACTGCGTGGGCTCCCGGACCGGAGTGGAATGCGTGGGCTCCCGGGGCGGAGCAGGCTCTGGAGCGGACTCCGTGGGCTCTGGAGCGGACTCGGTGATGGCCACCATGGCCTCCAGGACCACCGGGCTGGATTTCATTGGAGAAAAGTCAGCTGCCCGTACTGACCTCATGGGTGAATCCTCCAACTTACGCACCAGCCTCGGCATCCCAGGGTGCGCTGCAGCTTTGACGGCCGCCATTAGGGGCACTGCGACTCCATCTGCCGCCACTGGAGGAGCTGCAGCCTTGTCGCCCACCACCTGAGGCACACCAGCCACCTTAGCTGGGGAACGTGCCAAAGACTCGACAAATTCCCCAAATGTGAGGTGGTCCAGCCCACTCATCCTCCACCAGCTGAGGGGCTCATCAAGGGCGCTGTTGAAGAGGTCCTTGAGGGCCTCATCATTGTAACCTAGCCCCTCAGCTGCACCACTGAACTCCACGGCAAACCTCCTCACGTCATTGCCCTGCTGACGGTAGGAGCTCAGGGCCTCATACTGGAGGATGCGTTGGTATAGGGGGCTGGAGATAGTGGCGGGTGGTGAACGACCCAAACCCCTCCTCTGCTGAGTCCTCATCTTGGCTGATCCATTCTGTCAGGAGAGATGAGGTCGAGGACTCAAGTGCAGAGGAAATAAGGTTTTAATATAATAAAATGAAACAAAAGAGCAACAAAAACCACCCAGAGGGGGAAAAAACCAGCAGGCAGGCAGGCAGAAGACTGGAGCACAGTCAAACATTAAACACACACGACGTAAGACAACGGATCAGCACAGGACTGCAGACACAAGGAGACTATATAGGGAGACAAACGAGGATAACGAGGGAGACACAGTTGGAGCCACTGAAACAATGATTAAGTAACAAGATGGGAGGGGACAGACAATCGACATGGGAGCACATGGCACCAACAAACAACAAGCCATGTGCTCAACACACAGAGACATCTGGTGGCCAGCCTGGGCACACCAGCAGGACCGTGACACAGTGTAAGTGGTTTAATGGACTTGCGTCTCAAAATGCTTTTATGATGCAAAATGAATGTAAACACAGACAGAGTTATGTCTTAATGGATTAAATGGACAGGACAAACCACATTACTTCTTTTATTTCAAACGAGATCCATCCTCTTTATAATTTGCTACTATGTTTTGAAGTTATATTAGTTTAAAATTCTTAACATACAACTGTGTTTTTTAATTTGTAATTATTTTAAAAAGTAGCCTACTTAATTGCTTATGTAAGGATATTTAAATATAAGGATTTTAAGATTCTCAAGTCAGTAAACTAATTAATTAATAAGGGGGGCAGTAGATCAGGAATCGTTCTGTAATCGGATGGTAACTTCCAGAATCGGAATCGGATGGATCGTGAGGTGACTAAAGATTCCCACCCCTAATATATATAACGTTATATTTATTTTCCCACAGACAAACTGTGGTGTAAAACACTGCATATTTAACACTTTCTGTTGATAACTTTGATGTAATTGCGTGTTAGTTCCTCTTTGCATTAGCGTTGCTAAACTGGTTAAAATAATGAGATAAGAAAATAAATCATAAACGTTCTAAAGTGCTTTAAATGGGAATAAAGAAATGCTTACAATTTCGTGACTCTTTGAGTGAGCTCAGCTCAGCTGTGATTGGACGGGCTGACTAGAAAACGACCACGTTTTTTTTTTTTTTTGAAAAAATACAAATATATATTTTTCCATAGCCTAAGTAAAAGTTATAACATTAAAAAAGGCTTAATGTAGGCGTAATATGAAAGATGTATGTACACTAAAAATAAAAATAATATTTTTTAAGGTAAGTGGTTGCAAACTATTTATTTTAGCTACATTTAAATAAAAAATGTTAAAACTTAGTCAATTCAATTTTTTTATTTAAATGTAGTTAAAATAAATGTATTGCAACCACTTTCATTAATTTTGTTTAGTAAATTCAATGAATCATTTTTTCAGTGAAATATTTGTATTAAATAGGTTATATGTACTATTATTTATTTGATTAGATTTTTATTAATTATAATAACCTACAGCCTTTTACTCTATAAACACATTTTCTACAAATACATTATTCAAAAGAAAATAAAAATTAAGCAAAAGAAGAAGAAGTCTGTTCAATGCAGTCATGTTTGAACGGGAAACCTGAGATATTGTGTTAAATCAAAAGGAATTGTTTAAATAAAGTAAACCGAATCAAAAATCTTTTTTGTTCTTTTTTTTTGCAGTGAGCTGTGTTCTTTATCATTCCTGTAATAACACATAACAAAAAGAGAAATAAATCTGTTGTACAGTTAAGTGATGGAACATTCTGTAAAATTATGACCCTGGTGGCTTTCAAGTGTGAGGATGGGGCATCTTCTGCATCCACCACAAACAGATTCTGTGTTTTAGCTAAAGAATGTGAATGTGGGAATTTGATTTTTTTTTATGTTCTGCTAAATATATGCTGAACATGTACATAGTGTCTCATAATGTATTTGCTATCCATGCACAGTCACTAAAATCTAAAGGTGTAATTAATAGGTCTAAGGACAAACTGTATTTTATTCTACTTCCAAGCAATATTGAAAGAGACTAAAACTCCTGAGGAACGGCTTCTGCAGCTTTATACAGATATCAATGCCAATTGATGTTTTTCAGCTTTATTTCTCCATATAATTTATAATAATATGTTATAATAATGCAGTGATATATTATTAATGCAGAGTGGGTGAACTTCAGTTTTTGTACACTTTATAATGCATTCGCTTTTTTTATTTGTTTTATTACTTTCTGAAAGCAATGTACAGTGGGTACGGAAAGTATTCAGACCCCCTTAAATTTTTCACTCTTTATTATATTGCAGCCATTTGCTAAAATCATTTAAGTTCATTTTTTCCTCATTAATGTACACACAGCACCCCATATTGACAGAAAACACAGAAACACAGATTTATTAAAAAAGAAAAACTGAAATATCACATGGTCCTAAGTATTCAGACCCTTTGCTGTGACACTCATATATTTAACTCAGGTGCTGTCCATTTCTTCTGATCATCCTTGAGATGGTTCTACACCTTCATTTGAGTCCAGCTGTGTTTGATTATACTGATTGGACTTGATTAGGAAAGTCACACACCTGTCTATATAAGACCTTACAGCTCACAGTGCATGTCAGAGCAAATGAGAATCATGAGGTCAAAGGAACTGCCTGAAGAGCTCAGAGACAGAATTGTGGCAAGGCACAGATCTGGCCAAGGTTACAAAAATATTTCTGCTGCACTTAAGGTTCCTAAGAGCACAGTGGCCTCCATAATCCTTAAATGGAAGACGTTTGGGATGACCAGAACCCTTCCTAGAGCTGGCCGTCCGGCCAAATGGAGCTATCGGGGGAGAAGAGCCTTGGTGAGAGAGGTAAAGAAGAACCCAAAGATCACTGTGGCTGAGCTCCAGAGATGCATTCGGGAGATGGGAGAAAGTTGTAGAAAGTCAACCATCACTGCAGCCCTCCACCAGTCGGGGCTTTATGGCAGAGTGGCCCGACGGAAGCCTCTCCTCAGTGCAAGACACATGAAAGCCTGCATGGAGTTTGCTAAAAAACACCTGAAGGACTCCAAGATGGTGACAAATAAGATTCTCTGGTCTGATTAGACCAAGATATAACTTTTTGGCCTTAATTCTAAGCGGTATGTGTGGAGAAAACCAGGCACTGCTCATCACCTGTCCAATACAGTCCCAACAGTAAAGCATGGTGGTGGCAGCATCATGCTGTGGGGGTGTTTTTCAGCTGCAGGGACAGGACGACTGGTTGCAATCGAGGGAAAGATGAATGCGGCCAAGTACAGGGTTATCCTGGACGAAAACCTTCTCCAGAGTGCTCAGGACCTCAGACTGGGCCGAAGGTTTACCTTCCAACAAGACAATGACCCTAAGCACACAGCTAAAATAATGAAGGAGTGGCTTCACAACAACCCCGTGACTGTTCTTGAATGGCCCAGCCAGAGCCCTGACTTAATCCCAATTGAGCATCTCTGGAGAGACCTAAAAATGACTGTCCACCAACATTTACCATCCAACCTGACAGAACTGGAGAGGATCTGCAAGGAGGAATGGCAGAGGATCCCCAAATCCAGGTGTGAAAAACTTGTTGCATCTTTCCCAAAAAGACTCATGGCTGTATTAAATCAAAAGGGTGCTTCTACTAAATACTGAGCAAAGGGTCTGAATACTTAGGACCATGTGATATTTCAGTTTTTCTTTTTTAATAAATCTGCAAAAAATTCAACAATTCTGTGTTTTTTCTGTCAATATGGGGTGCTGTGTGTACATTAATGAGGAAAAAAATGAACTTAAATGATTTTAGCAAATGGCTGCAATATAACAAAGAGTGAAACATTTAAGGGGGTCTGAATAATTTCCGTACCCACTGTATGTCCAAGTAATGAAGTGAATTTCAAGCACGAAGAAGTAAACTTAAAAATGACTCATAACTGTGACTTAAAATATACTACAACTTCAGCTTATTTAATAATGTACGTTGAAAGTATACTTTCAATGGATTGTTACAATGATAATTTTCAGTACACAGTTTAAAATCTAGTCATACAATATATTTATGTAAAGTGCAAATAAATATACTTATAAAAAATAAACAGAACTTTCAATTCAAGTATATTTTTGTCAAATATAATATTTTGAGAATATACTAAATTACAATTATTGTAAAGGGTGTTAAAAGTTGTATTGTTAAAATAGGCAAAAGCATGATGCTAATATACTTTTGATATATTTAAAGAAAGTATATTTTGATTAGTATATTTGCAATGTACTATTAAAACAGGGAATATATTACAAAAACAATAAAGTATACTTTTTTTCACTAGGGAATTCAGAGTTCAAGTTTAAACCCAGAGTTGGTTTAACCCTCTTATTGAAACGGGCTCCAGGACAGGTTTGAGAACCACTGTTCTTGAGCAATTGTGATAAATGTGTAAATGATTAGGAAAACTGCTTTTCCTGTGTTGTGTGTATAATTAACTAGTTAGTTAATTTTAGGTTTAGGGCCAATTGAAAATATACAATGTTAATTTTATATTATTTCTTAGTGTCTATTTAACAAGGTTGTTTCTTCTTATTGTGTAATTTGTTATGTCCTTTGGAGTGTTTTATATGCCATTTATGTAGTTAATGAATATGACATAATTTTAATGTCTTGTGTGTTATCCATATGGTGTTTTGTGTTTGTGTTACCAGTACATTTTACAATAACAATCATGTTTTAATTGTTTAGATTGGTTGGTACATTAAAATTTAATGACACATAAGATAAATATTCTCACTGTGCATGTTTAACAATAAACAACCAAAAATAGGTCAAAATGCTATTTATCTTTATCATTTATTACATATTGTAAAAAGTAGGCTACAAAGTGACCATCTTCTGCAGGATTCCAGTACCAAAACTGAATAACTAATTTTAAAACTGCACGGGTTAGCCCTACAATCTGCAAGGGACTGTGTTATGAATTAGCAAAATTGCCATAGTGAATGTTTGAAGAACAGTTCTCCTTGCTTTGATGATTCAACTAAGCTACTCAGTTACATCCCCGTCTGGCAAGTGAAAGTGTTGGCCTGCCGCGTCCTCTAGCGTTTGGACTAGCTCAAGGCAGGTGCGAAACTTCTTGACCATGCGCTAAATATATATATATCTTTAAATGTAGGCTGCATCTGACGTAGGTTCTACGCTTCTTTTTGGCTCCCAATGGACACGAAACAATTGGCGTTTTAACTATTTGCCCCGTGTCGCCAAAATACATTGCTCGCATTACCTCATCAGCGGCCATCCAGTCTTTTATCCATGCAGTTGAACTTTAGCGTGCATGGGGCACTTATTACACGTCTGCTAGTAAAGACCGAGGCATTCGCAAATTAATCTAACGTCGGGCATTTTGAGCAAACTATGCTAAGGCGAGTACTTACTAGTCTGCTACTGGAAAACAAGTTGTAATATGCACTCAAAATGCCTCACTCGAGGCTCTCTTCCTTTGCCCTTTGCTATTTTTGATGCTCCGAACACACAAGCTGCACTGTATAGCTACTCAAGGGGCTCACACTACAGTCGCCCTCAGTTCTGACCCTGTGCTTGTTTGCGTGGATTGACGAGGGATCCATGCCAACTCAAACCAATGAGGATTCTGAGGCTTTTCCAGAAGAAAGGAGCGCATATGCTGCAGTGTCTCTGTGGACAACGATCGGAGCCGACTACAACCACCAGCGGTGAGACATTTAGCTGTGCATGCTCTCCGTTGAGCAATGAAAAACGCTCTCATTGGCCGCTGGCGCTGGTGAGCACATCTTCCGTGTCTGCAGTAGCCTATATGCGCTCCCACTCCAACGCATTTGTGCTAACTTGTTTGTGAGGGCTCATGCGACTTCTTGCGACCACTCATGTCATTCCATCTCACATCTTATGAAACGAAGCACATCTCCATCGTGGTCATGAGCACGACCGCTGCTGCAGTCCCAACAGTTTATTGCCGAAATACGTGTCAAGGACATTTCTTATTGGTACCGGGAACAAAAAAAGCAGGTTGAATGTAGGAAACTATTGATGCATATGTAGCAAATGCGGTCTGCGAAGGTACGGCATACATACATGTCCCGTGCTCAGTTGAGGTGAGATGAGCTTTCTAAAACAGGCACCGTCAAAACAGCTGGAGTGTTCTCCAGGACAGGGACATTCTGCACGTTATTCAGAACCGTGGACAGCAACTCAATTCCGCATCGCTCCCAACTCTGCTACAACTGACACTTGCCTCTTCCATAGTAGCTTGTGCTTCTCACGGCACATTTCTGACCATCAGAAGGCCCGTTCTTGTAATCATATCTGTGTGTCTATTATAATACTTTTCATGAGAGCATTTCTTAAGTGCATTTGTACAATTCTGAATATATTTACTACTCAGAAAATAGGCTTCATTCGATTCTATACTTACATGGAATATATATACTATACTAACCCGACAAGTATTGTATTTACACAAAACGATCTTTAATTAAAGGCATCCATACTCTTGTTCACAAACACTTTAAAGAAAAGAAAGGAAATTCTGTTATGATTGACTCATTTTACCCTCATTTTACTGCAAATCTATCTTCCTTCATGGAAAAAGATGATACCCTCAGTCTCAGTTTTTACATTCACTTTCATTGTATGAAGTAGGCCTACCAATGAATGTGCATGGTGACCGAGGCTGTCTTCTTGGCCAACATCTCCCATTGTATTCCACATGAAAAAGATAAATAATATTAATCATCATTTAACAATCAACATTACAGTGAGGAAATGGTTTTAAAAATTCAGTCTACACTTTTGAGTATTATTAAACATCCTTATTATGTACAAGTACAGATAAAAAAAATAACTGCCTGTAAATAATAAATACAAATTAATAATTATTAATTAAACATTATTTCCACACATATACAGCATTTACAAATGCACACAATAACAGAAAGTGTGCATAACTCTTATGCTGCAGCTATATAATCCTCCACTTCGTTAGGCTTCACCTTCATTAAGCCTCTGCTGACCTATACACCTGCTCTTTTTATCCATTATTTTGAAGGCAGCTTAATTTTGCACAGACGATCAGTTCTGTTCAATGCTGCAACACATACAATCTCTTACGGTAATTTTTACTGCTTTAAATGGATTGTATCTCAAAGTGCACAGAAAACAGGAACATTGAACTCAGTGTAAATATGAAATATAATAAAATAATGTAGCAATTTTCCTCACAAGAATTATTTATTAAAAACTATACAAATATTTGTTTAAAATGCAATATTATATTAACTACAACCAAACTACACTAAATGTATTGACGTTAAACTAAATGTTTTAGATACAATGATGATTAAAAATGTAATAAGAATTCTATTCTGTAAGTGTATTTAATTTTAAATATTTTTTAACTGTTGTCCTTAATAATCACACAAGACAGAATGAAAGAGTCAAAAGCGAACATTTTAACTGTTAAAACAAACAACAACAACAATGGCCTATACAATAACTAACTACATATTTGACAGATATATTAAATTGAATATATATTGATGGTATAATTTGTTTTAGGTGTCGTACATACATTAGATACATGAATTTCAAAATGCCCAGTATATGAAATGCCACTTTGCCCCTGTATGTTTGTCTTTTAAGTAAAAAAAAGTATCAGATAATGAGTGACAATCAGACATTCAACTTCATTATTAGGTTTTTAACACTCTAAAAGCTATTTTTTCCTAAGATACTAACTGTTGCAGAAAACTAATTTCAAAAACTGAAGTTTGTACAAACTAAATTTCCAAACTGCTATTCCATCTGATGGGACTGTGTGTTAATACATATATATATATATATATACATCTAATCAAACTTTTTTGACCAAGTATAACTATATTTTAAAGGATACTATAGAATGCTGCTTTAGCATCAGAACTGAGATAACCTTATAAGTATTACTGATATAGTAACACGATAACAGTGATATAGAAACGTGTTTAGGTTATAGTGCCTCATAATTGTAATAACAGATTTACACTGCTACAGAGATGTATTGTTCTACTTTAGTAATTAATGCATTAACACAACACCTCCCCTTTAGAGATACATATCTAACTATCACAGAACACAACAATGCTGTATTTATGTCATGCACTGGGCCTTACTAAACTGCTAAGCTCTTTAGCAATGGGTTTCAGAGGGTATTATTGGTGGTCCTTGAAGGTAGAACGTTGTTACTATGCAGCAGCTTTGAAAGTCAGTAGGCATTATTTTCCTTCTCTAAAATGTGACTTTCTTTTTTTCAAACAGTCTATCATAAATTACTCTTGTAGGGTTACATTAAGTGATTTTCCAACATTTCTTTGCACACTGCCCAGTTGCAAATGTGATATTTATTTACAACTCAATAATAAGAAGTTAATATTGTGGTATATATTAGACACAATATTGTCTGATTTTGCTAAATTGTGTAAACAAAAATATTACCTATAAAGCCACAAAAGAAAAGTTTTGCGTCTACTAACAAAGCTTGACTTAAAGACATCAAAGTACAGCGAGAGTGATTAGACAGCATTTTTTAATGTTTGTTTTGATGTCAAAGAAATCTTGCTGATTAGCTTTTTTGATAAAGCATTGTTGCTGTTGTAAAGTGACACAGCTAGAGTTGTGTAGCTGGGTTTTAAAGCAGGTTTGATTGTTTTTTATTTTTTCTTATCAGTCTCTATTTACAGCAATTTCACTGTCCACTCAGTTCAAATGTGGATGAATGGCTACACATACTGTAGATGTGTGCTGCCAGAGCTGTGTGAGATCACTACCATGCTGTTTTTTGGGGCTGGGTAGGGGTGTTAAATGTAAATATATATATATATATATACTGTATATATACATACGGTATATTAGTTTTTTTTTTCATAGGTTTTTAACACTTTAAAAGCTCTTTTTTCCTAAGATACTAACTGTTGCAGAAAACTAATTTCAAAAACTGAAGTTTGTACAAACTAAATTTCCAAACTGCTATTCCATCTGATGGGACTGTGTGTTAACTATATGTTAAATGACATATAAAAAAGTAATTGCAGAGTGGGTGGTTAATGGATTGTGTCAGCTAGACCTTAATATTATGGGCTGCCACATTTGCACTAAATACACTGAACAATACAGTGACAAACAGAAGGCGATCTGTATCATTAGGGTGTATTTTAATCAGAGTAGTAAACAGATGGGCAGACAATTAATAAATGAATCCGATAGATGACAATGAGACAGTAACAAGCAGAATCTGAACTGAGCTCATTCTCTGTTACTGTATGTGCCACATTCATACATAAACAATGAGCCAGAGGTGACCATATCTGTTGGAAAATCCTCCTCTCTCTCTCTCTCTCTCTCTCTCTCTCTCTCTATATATATATATATACAGGCCAACAATTCACTACAAATGTTTTTTATTGGTCTTATGAAGTATTCTAATTTGTTGAGATAGTGAATTGGTGGGTTTTTGTTTAATGTGAGCCAAAATCATCACAATTAAAATAACCAAAGCCTTAAACCAAAGCCAGTGTCAGTGTCAAAGAGGTAGCACTATAGTCTCGATGTTACAATATTCTCTTAAACGGCTTCGCCAGGATTCGCAGTGTTCTCGCTGTGCTAGACACCTGACATTTAAATTGTAACTCTTCTTGAACAAAATAATAAATTTTGAGGAAGAGCAACGCAACTGACTAGAATAACTATGACAACATAATTTGGTGAGCCCAGATGTTCCGTGAAGTTGCGTGCGCACCACTTGTATGCCTATAGAGCCTGAGAACGCGCGTTCTTGTGTCATGGGCTCCATTTATTATGAGGATTCATACAAAGATATCTGGAATGAACTAGACATGTGGATAATGTAGCAGTCACCTGAAAGAGGAATTACGCGTCTGCTGTCTTCGGCACCTGGAATACCTGCGTGACAGGCTACCCATATTCACATAGGACGTTTTTTTAATTGTTTTTTTTAATTCAATTGTTATTATTATTGCTTTTTTTGCTTCTAAGACGGAGAACGCAAAATATGCTTTATGTAATCGTGTGTGAAACTCTCTACTCCGTGTGGGTAGATCGTCTGAGAAGGGGATGAGATTTCAGTTCTAATTCACAGGATCCTCTGGATTTTTCGCAAGGAATTGGAATGGGATCTGGATAATTTTGCGCAGACAATCCAGTCTTGTTTATTTGTTATTCCCATTTAATGCCCATTTAACAGCTGCAACCGTCGAACAGCTCGTTTAACTAAATAGGCTACTCGAGATGGCCGCGATCGCCAGTTCTCTGATCCGACAAAAACGCCAGGCGCGGGAATCCAACAGCGATCGTGTATCTGCCTCCAAACGCCGCCCCAGTCCAAGCAAAGACCCCCGCTCTCTCTGCAACCGACATTTCCTGGGGGTCTTCAGTAAAGTTCGCTTCTGCAGCGGCAAGAAAAGACCTGTTCGCCGTCGACCAGGTCAGTGCTGGATGCTTTTTAAGACATCAGCCCCCACCCGAAGCCTCTGCTGCAGTCTACAGCTCCGCTGGAGGAACATATATCCCCCACTGTATTTTATATTATTTATTTATTTATGCCTCCCCCAAAAATCACACCTGTTTCATAGCTCACGTGCTGTCTATTGCTATTCACCAACCGATATGCCATCCTGACAATCTGACTGCATTGTCGTTTTATGTTGATATATCTGATTTGTTTTATTAATGTTATTAGAACTGTTATCAATGAATTCAGTGGCTGGCATTTTGACATTTTGATCAGAGGCTGTGTGATTGTTTAAAGAAGAAGGAAAAAACCTTATGTTTATTGTACAACGATGCAATTTAATATTAGCCCGAATCCTGTGGCACTGCAGTGCACCAGGGCATTCTTATATTAAATGTTTAATGGTACATGTTTGCCTGATGGAAGATCCAGTTTAAACTGGAAGCTGCTTTGAAATGTGACAGAACGATCTTGAACCAGCAACAAACAAGTGACCAGCTGGTCATACCAGCTTAAGCTGTTCAAGCTGGTGTTTACAATTAATACTAATTTTAAACCAGCTAGAAACCACAGCTACCAGTTTAAGCTGGATTTTCCGATAGGGACTGCTTTACTGCAGTATAGGGAGGGACTCTACACTTGTTTTATTGAAGGACATGGTCTCACTGCCCAATGAACCATGCTATTGTCCTTTTTCAGCTCACATAAATTGGCATGAAGCATGTTAAACGTAAAAAATATATATATTTATATATACAGAGCTGTCCTCTCTTCCTCCTTCAATATACCTTCTTGTGATGTAGAACAAGTACATTCCCTCTTCAAAACATATGATCAGTTATTTGACGGCTGTTGCTGTAGGATTTGTCTGTAAAAATGTTGTTTTTCCTTCTCCCCCGTAAGATGCAACCTCGAAACCTCCACAGGTGTTCCGTAAGGGCATCAGGCTAGGTCAGTAGCTCAGCCTCCATCCTTGTGCTGTGTCTTCCAGTTATCCACCCCATTTCGTGCTAATGGGGGACTAGCTCCTGTCTAACGGCAGTCGCCAATGTCTGCCTTGTCCTTGTAGTATGCTTCTGACTATTGTTCTATCTCTCTGTCTTTGTGTTATTTTTATGTACAGTATGTCTTCTCTCTGTCTCTTCCACCTTTTTCTTTTGTACCTTCTTTACTCCCCTCTGATCCCCTTTTTTGGTCACTACTTATTATGTTTCTGTCCCATTATTATGTTTTCTCTGTCCTCTCTGTCTGTTTCCGTGCAGTGAGGCTCGTGTATGCTCTCTGCTGCTGATGTGTCATGTTTCTACTGTCAGTTGTGGTGACTTATTTAGTCGAGGATACCATTCACCATTTCATTATCATGACATCATTTATTAGCACATCCGATTGTAACTGTTTATGTTCATGAAATGAGGCAATATGGACTCAACTGAATTATATTTGCAAGTGGAAAGTATGCAAAGTGTTGATGCAAATATAACATGCATTATCTCATGCATACATCCAGGTGAACACATGCTCAAATCCACATGTGAGTGCATACATTCCTATATGAGCAGAGGCATTGCATTACATTACATTAATCTCACAAACTCACAAACGTGTGAGGAAAATGTCTGAGTCATATTTCACCCCAAAAATCCAGTGAAAACAAAAATATTATTTTTTACAAAGACATTTGCAAAATCCCATTTTAGTGTTGTAATCCCATTTTAGTGTTTCTTTTTTACATTGTGACATTATTTTCATAATAAATATGGATTTTGTATTATTATTTTGTAATGTAAAAAGTATCCTCATTAAAGTAATCTATTATATCATACAATATAATCTAATGTAATCAATTATTATATTATAATGATGTTTATCTTTAATATTTGTTGTACTCTTTAAAAAGAAAAGGGGGGTGTTACTTTATTACATATCTAATATTTGGATTTACATAAAAAAAGTCTCCAGATGCATTAGGAATAATACTTTTTAATGACAGCCAAAAAAAGAACAAAAAAACGGATTCATCATGAACATTGTTACAGTGGGGGAAAACAATCTTAATAGTCCTTCAACAGTCTCCATTTTTTTATGCTTTATTTATTTATTGTTTGTTTGTTAATTTTTGTTTTTGCTTCAGGGGAAGTATGACCTTGACATGTTTTCAAGAGATTCAGCACACACTGACCCACACACATGTATTAAACCCAAACCAAAACTTTCTCTCCAGGTTAGAATAATTTCCTATAGGGTCCCCTACGCCAGTTTTTATTTATAGAGGTGTGGATTCTGTATGTGATTTAGTAATATTCTTCCTAATAGATGTAGACAGGCTAATTTGTGTGATTGATGGCCCTTCCAGACTGTCAGATATATTGGGTATGCAATGGATAGATGGGGCCCTAGATGAATAGCTGATCATGACCATCATGGACATTCACAACACTTCTGAGCTCTGGTATTGAAAGCTGTGGGACTTTGCTGCATGCCAGGTCATCCATGTGGCCTCTTCATTTCTCACCTATCAGGACTTCCTTTAAACATTTATTGTACCTGCTTCTACAGGTCACCACTCCATCAGAAAACACCTGTTATGACTTCAGATGGTCTTCTAAACTCCAGGTGTCCATAGTGAATGATTAATGAGGTCGCAGAGAGCAAATATGCAGAGCTTTATCAACACAGCCATTCAAAAGTACATTCACTGCCATCACTGGATAAGAAGTCAAGAATATATTTTAAATTATTTATTTATTCTTAACAACCTTTTGTTCACATGCTGAAAAAATGTGTTGGGGTGAATTCTGATAAAAATATGGGTTGGGGCGGGGCTGTGTGTTTATTTCCAGAGCCGCAGCTGAAAGGCATTGTGACACGACTGTTCAGCCAGCAGGGTTTTTACCTGCAGATGCAGCCAGATGGAACCATCGATGGCATCAAGGATGAGAACAGCGACTACAGTGAGTGAATCGAAGTGCACCAAATGTGCATGCAAAGCAGAGACAATTTTACCACACTAATTGAATGTAGGGGAGACCGGGGCTTGGTGTCACACTTTTTACCTCTGCGAACAATCTTCAGGGTTGGTTTATTTATGAAAGTCTGTTTCTGTACAATGCTTCAGCACAATCCTTAAAAGGATAGTTCACCCAAAAATGAAAATTCTGTCATTAATTAATCACCCTCATGTCAGTACAAACCCATAAGACATTTGTTCATCTTTGGAACACAAATTGAGACATTTTTGATGAAATCCAAGAGCTCTATGACCCTCTTTAGACAGCAACACAACTGAAATGTTCCCAGGTCCAGAAACGTAGCAAGGACAATGGTAAAATAGTCCATGTGACATCAGAGGTTAAACTGTAATTTTAAGAAGCTACAAAAATACTTTTTGTGCACAAAGAAAACAAAAATAACAACTTTATTCAACAATTCTTCTCCTCCCCATTCCGTCTGCTGCGGCGCACTGCCATTTGGAGAAAATGACGCACAACTCTTGCGCATGCTTCCTCTTCATGTAAACAACGAATGCGCGTGCTGACACTTGTGTGTGTTCAGCGTAAGCAGCAACTAGTTGTTTATATGAAGAGAAGCATGAGCCTGCAATTCTAATGATAGAATTTTCATTTTTGGGTGAACTATGTAGCGAAGGCTACTCTTTAAGGGTAATAAGGGCTGATTTGAAATGGAGTAGCAGTGTACCAGGTGTGTCGGTCAGAACACGACAGAGAGGGAAGTGATAAACTTGTACTGGTTTAATCTGACAAATAGGTAAATACACATCAGAGGGGGGAGACAATGATCAACTTGCTCATATACAATGTCCACTTGCATACACAAGATCTTCCAGATACAATAAAAGCAGCGACAGAGAGTCAATCTTAGGAGCCCTTAGGAGCTGTGGCCAGTGAATGAACAGTGACTGCTGAAGATGCGGGCATGAGAGGCACATGGACATTGAGAAGTTTGAGTAATATCCTGACTTTAGATTACTTGTGCTGTATCTTGATGATGAATTGTGCTGGTATTAGATTAATTGTGTTTGTGTGGTTTGCCTGTAACAGACAAGAAGCAGCACTCTAATATTAGTAAGCACATATCATAACATTAATAAACAACTATTGACTCCTCCCCTCACATAAACATAACAGTATGTGAACACATAATATTAACCACAAACTGACAAGCATTGTGTCACTCACAATCACAGATTTGAACATTTACTGGAATTAGTAAATCAACATGAGATGCTATATTATCCTAAACATATTATAAACACTGTATAATGACATTCGGTTGAGTGAGGATAGATCGGTGTCGTCACGTTACATTACACGGCTGATAACCGCGTCATACCATATGACAATGAGCATAAATCAGCAAACGTGATAGTATACGCCTTACTCACTCTGATAAGACGCACAAAGCACAATAAACACTCGATCTGTGGCTGGGAATCGATGCTATTCGTCTACCTCAGCATTCGCGCCACTGACGAACTGATATCCGCTGCCGCCAATGCAATATGCGGTCGTTCCCTGATGTTGCTTCACTTCCTATCGCTTGAGCTTTCATAATAAAAGTCCTATTTAGGGTCGACGCTACAGTGCTCCTAATCCACTAAATATACTTTTGCACAAACTAACTTCCAATTTCTTCTAAGGAAAAGGGTATTTTTGCTTTATTTTTATACAGAAAACTATTTCCCTTAGCAATGTTATTTTAACTTATTTAATTTTGATTGCAAATTATTATTCAGTGGTAGGTGAGTTAAGTGAGATTAATTAAAACATGTTCTCAGCACTTCTCTGTTATCAGCATTCTTTTTATGAGTCACCTGTTTCTGTTCTAATAAGCCACCAAGCTCATGACCTATAGTGTTCCTGTGGCTCAGCAGTGGAGCATTGCGTTAGCAGTGCAAAGGTTGTGGGTTCAATTCCCAGGGAACACCCATACTGATAAAAAAAATTATAACCTGAATGTACTGTAAGTTGCTTTGGATAAAAGCGTCTGATAAATGCATAAATGTAAATGTAATAAAGAGAGTGGTTGTCACGAATCCGGTTCGTGGTCTTCCGTTCACTCACCACCAGAGGTCACCTGCTCACCACATGGACTCTTGCACTATATTTCTGTTGCACGTAACGTCGGACTACAGTTCCCATCATCCATTGCACTGACGACACACACATTCATTGCACATACACAGCTGAATACACTGATCACACAGCTGTCACCAATCACACGCTTACAAAAGAACTATTACACACACTACATAAGACCCACTCAGATCCTGTTCAGCTCGCCGAGTATTGTTCTAGCGTTTAGCACTATCCTAGTGTTAGCTGCCTTACCGAGCCATTCTGTGTTTCTGTATAGTCTTCAGTATTGTTTTGCGTTTATCACTCACCTAGTGATAGCTGCTTTACTGAGTCTAGTTTCCTGTTCTAGTTAGTCTAGTCATTTCGTGTTGCCTTGTTTCCTGTTTCCTGATTCCTGCCTGTATATCTTGGATTAACTGTCTCGCCATTCAGACTCTGTTTGTACCTCATTTGGATTATTGCTCATGTTATTGGACTACCCCTCTTCTCAAGCCCTCTGGATATCGTTCGCCGACCAAAGACCCACGCTTGCCCTAGGATTGCTCTTTGTCTTGCCTTTGTTATATCTGTTTGTTGATGTTTTGATCCTGCCTGTGACTTTGACCTGGGGTCCGTTCTTCGTACGTCGCTAACTCAGTTAGCTGGATTTAATTGTTGATGATTTCGCTTGATCTTGGATTGTTTGGTTCTTCGAAGCTCATCCCGGATTTGCTGTCATAGCCATATGGGTCTGTAAGCTTAAACCTGCTCGGGAGAAAGCTTACTTCATGTAAACAGGATTAGATTGCATTCTTTTAAGCAGAATTGATACTTAACATCTGTCCCAGCCACTGCTACTTTATTACAAGAGTACCCTACTGATCCAGGGACAATAATTTAAAATAATAATCATTTAAAAATGTATTTGAAAATAATATAATAATGTTGTGTCGTCTATAATACTATAGACACAGACAGTTTTACTCACTAAAATATGTATTCGTCATAAAATAATTACTTCATAATTGTATTAGAGTCTTACACACATGCTATACAGTTAATGTAGAGTCGTGCATTAATGTGAGGGATGACATATATTATGGAAGTGGCTTGATGAAGCGCAGGAGATGCAGGAAACTTGATTTTTACCCTTAAGAAACTTTGATTAATGCTGTCAAGTAACAAATCCGTTTCAAAGATAAAATTAAATTAATTGTTAATTACTACATTGAAATAAAAATGTAAAGTCTGTATACATACTAGAAATTGTGATTATAAATAATTGGCAATCATTTAAAACAATTAAAATTAAATAAAAACATGTATCTATTATAACATTTATGTAGTTTTGTTCGTTTGGCTGTTTCCTTATAAAAGTCCAGAAATCTTGTCAAGTTTTTCATCAGGTGATATTTTTAATGATATGATGTCATTAAGTTGCTGTCTTGCCGCCAGCCAATCGCTGCATTGCTGATCGTGGTTTCGAGTATCGATGTAAAAGCTCCTTTTAAATCATCAGACCAGCCATACTAATCATCGACAGCAGATGCGTTCAATGAACCGAATTAGCCAGATCCTGATTAGCGCGATGATATCATCTTGGATGTGTCATTTGATCTCGGATGTAATAAGCAACATATGAAGAACGGACCCCTGGTCTTGGAATAAAGCTTTCAAATGGATCTGCTCGTCTCACGTCTTGTTTGCCCTGTTGCAGTGGTTAAATGTGTAAACCGTATGTATTTCCTTTTACAGTTTGTGCTGTCTTCAATTTTTTTTTATCCCTGAAGGGATAAAATATTTCAGAGGGCTACTTACTTGGTATAAAATTAGATTAAACAAATGTGGCACTTTTTGCACTTTACTTTCAAACATGTCAACGAATAACGAAATATCAATATCTTGGCGTAATAAATGTTAATGATTTCTCACAAGCATTTTTTTATTTTTATTCAATTATCAATCCTGGAAAATGTTTCAGAAAAATGTAAAAATTTTTAGAAATAGGCTACTTTTCCTATCATATGATACTGATATTTAGCACAATATTCGTTAATTCATTAATTTTACCATTAATGGGTAAGAAAACGTGATAGACCTAAATGTAAATGACCTGGAGTAAATAATGCATTTAAATGCAGCTATAATATACAGGTGCATCTCAATAAATTAGAATGTCGTGGAAAAGTTCATTTATATAAGTAATTCAACTCAAATTGTGAAACTCGTGTATTAAATAAATTAAATGCATACAGACTGAAGTAGTTTAATCTTTGGCTCTTTTAATTGTGATGATTTTGGCTCACATTTAACAAAAACCCACCAATTCACTCAATAAATTATAATATGGTGACATGCCAATCAGCTAATCAAGTCAAAACACCTGCAAATGTTTCCTGAGCCTTCAAAATTGTCTCTCAGTTTGGTTCACTAGGCTACACAATCATGGGGAAGACTGCTAATCTGAGAGTTGTCCAGAAGACAATCATTGACACCCTTCACAAGGAGGGTAAGCCACAAACATTCATTGTCAAAGAAGCTGGCATTTCACAGAGTGTTGTATCCAAGCATGTTAACAGAAAGCTGAGTGGAAGGAAAAAGTGTGGAAGAAAAAGATGCTCAACCAACAGAGAGAACCTTATAAGGATTGTAAAGCCAAATCGATTCAAGAATTTGGGTGAACTTCATAAGGAATGGGCTGGGGTTAAGGCATCAAGAGCCACCACACACAGACGTGTCAAGGAATTTGGCTACAGTTGTCGTCAGAGGCGTCTTACCTGGGCTAATCAGAAGAAGAACTGGACCATTGCCCAGTGGTCCAAAGTCCTCTTTTCAGATGAGAGCAAGTTTTGTATTTCATTTGGAAACCAAGATCCTAGAGTCTGGAGGAAGGGTGGAGAAGCTCATAGCCCAAGTTGCTTGAAGTCCAGTGTTAAGTCTCCACAGTCTGTGATGATTTGGGGTGCAATGTCATCTGCTGGTGTTGGTCCATTGTGTTTTTTGAAAACCAATGTCAATGCACCTGTTTACCAATACATTTTGGAGCACTTCATGCTTCCTTCTGCTGACCAGCTTTTTAAAGATGCTGATTTCATTTTCCAGCAGGATTTGGCACCTGCCCACACTGCCAAAAGCACCAAAAGTTGGTTAAATGACCATGGTGTTAGTGTGCTTGACTGGCCAGCAAACTCACCAGACTTAAACCCCATAGAGAATCTATGGGGTATTGTCAAGAGGAAAATAAGAAACAAGAGACCAAAAAATGCAGATGAGCTGAAGGCCACTGTCAAAGAAACCTGGGTTTCCACACCACCTCAGCAGTGCCACAAACTGATCACCTCCATGCCACGCCGAATTGAGGCAGTAATTAAAGCAAAATGAAACCCTACCAAGTATTGAGTACATATACAGTAAATTAACATACTTTCCAGAAGGCAGACCACTCACTAAAAATGTTTTTTTTTATTGGCCTTATGTTAACAGAGAGTTGAGTTGAAGGAAAAAGTGTACAAGCAAAAGATGCACAACCAACCAAGAGAACCGCAGCCTCGTGAGGATTGTCAAGCCAAATTGATTCAAGAATTTGGGTGAACTTCACAAGGATACCAAAGGATACCAAAATGGCACCACTGTGTTCGGTCGCCATTCGGGTAGCTCCGCTCAGATTGTGCTCTTATCTACCTTTTAACTTATTTTTGCTTTCTCTTTTTACATGCATACATCTGCACTGATTATTTACGACAAAAGAACACTTTTGGACATTGAACACCGCTACACTATCCTGCTTCAGGACACTTTATTCACAAATCCAACGTGGCCATTGGAGATTCTTCGGAGCACGGAGGAGAACAATGGCCACCTAAATAATCCCAATCCAATTTTTTTGTTTTATGGATGGACAGAACAGCCGAGGCTGGTAAAACCAAGGTGCTGGAGTTTTTTCATGATTGACAAGAAATGGTGTGACTCCAGGAATATCTCCATTCTATCGCACTCCTGCTCACCCCATCTGGAACACCTCTCCATTATCTGCCGCCCATTCTATCTGCCCCGCGAGATTTCATCGATCATTGTTACTGCTGTATACATTCCACCACAGTCAGACACTAACTTGGCTTTGTCCAAGCTTCACGATGTGCTCAACGGCTACATGAACACCCTGACGCTGCCTCTATCATCGTGAGGGACTTTAACAATGCCAACATCAGGCAGGTCATGCCGAACTTTCATCAACATGTATCCTGTCCAACTAGAGGACCGAATACACTGGATCATTGTTACACTCAGTATAAAGAGGCCTACAATTCCCGTTCACTACCGGCTTTTGGCTCGTTCAGGAACCCCCGGTGGAGAGAGAAGTGACACGCTGGTCCTCCCACTCAGAAGCTATGCTACAGGCGGCTCTTGATGACGTTGGCTGGGACATGTTCCGGGCGAGTTCATCTGACGTCAGCGAGTTCACGGATGTAGCAATAAGCTATGTCAACATGCTATCAGAGCAAGCCACTGAAATGGTAACTATAAGGAAATTCTCAAATCAGAAACCCTGGGTGGACAGAGCAATCCGTGATGTGGTTAACCAATGCACTGCCGCATACAACTCCAGTCTTCTGTCGGGAAACATGAGCGAGTACAAAGCATCGTGCTATGCTCTCCGACGTGCAGTAAGAGCCGTTAAACTCTGATACAAACTCCGAGATAATTGAGTCTCATTTTCAGCTCAATGACTTTCGACGCATGTGGCAGGGACTGAGGACTATCTGTTCCTTTGGAAATAAATCATCCGCAGAGGTGAGAGCAGATCCGTCGCTGACCAAAGAGTTAAACACCTTCTACGGCCGCTTTGAATGCAATGGCGGCAGCGCGACTCTGACGATCAGCATGTCAGGAAGCAGCAGACCGAGCAGCAATGATCATGTTATCACCGTGTCGGAGGACGAGGTTCGGAGGGAACTAAAGAGAGTGAACATCAGGAAAGCAGCCGGACCTGATGGGATTACTGGCCGTGTTCTGAGGTCCTGCGCTGATCAGCTTTGCTGGTTTGTTTACATCCATCTTTAATGAGTCCCTTGCTACCTCTGTGGCTCCCACCTTCTTTAAAAAATCTGTCATCATCCCTATGACTAAGAATAGTAAACCCTCTTTCCTGAATGAATATCATCCAGTTGCCCTCACATCAACAGTCATGAAGGTTTTTGATAGACTTTTAAAGAACCACATTTGCTCCTCCATCCCTGTTACTTTGGACCCTCTTCGGTTTGCCTACCGCCCAAATAGGTATACTGAAAGTGCCATCTCTCAGGTCCTTCACTCCTCCCTCACACACATTGACAGCAAGAATGGCAACTATGTAATGCTGCTATTTATTGACTATAGCTCAGCTTTCAATACAATAGTCCCCATCAAGCTAGCTGTTAAACTCACAGACCTCGGCCTAAACTCTTCACTCTGTGACTGGATTCAAGATTTACTCACCGGCAGACCTCAAGTGGTGAAAATGGACCAGTTCACCTCCAACTCCATCACCCTGAACATAGGAGCCCACAGGGTTGTGTCCTGAGTTCCCTGCTCTACTCTCTCTACACACACTACTGCGTGTCCTCTCACAACTCCACTTCTATAGTCAAATTTGCTGATGATACTGTGGTTCTGGGCCTCATTTCCAACAATGATGAGACCGCATACTTGGATGAGGTAGAGAAACTTACATCATGGTGCCAGCTCAACTGTATCTCTCTGAGCATAAGCAAAACTGAAGAGCTGATCATGGACTTTAGAAAGAGACAGCAGCTGCCCTACATACCTCTTATGATCAGTGGGACCCCTGTGGAGAGGGTGAGCAGCTTCAAGTACCTTGGTGTAAACATCTCTGAGGACCTGAATCGGACTGCACACATTCAGACTCAGGTTAAGAAAGCCAGGCAAGGACTATACCTTCTGCGACAGCTGAGGAAATTCAGGGTCTCACCAGCAATCCTAGAAAGTCCATAGAAAGTGTATTGCGTCTCAGTGTGGTATGGAAACGCCTCCAATCCGGACTGCAAAGCTCTGCAGAGAGTTGTGCGCTTAGCTGAGCGCATCTCAGGGTCTGCTCTCCCCTCTCTGCAGGACATCTACCTCAAACGCTGCAAAAGTAGAGCTGCTAAAATCATCAAAGACTCAAATTACCCTGGTAACTGTCTTTTCTTTTTACTGCCATCTTGCAAGCATTTCCGGAGCATGATGGCAAAAACTGAGAGACTTAGGAGGAGCTTCTTCCCCCAGGGCATCAGGCTCCTAAACTCAAACTCGGTCTAATAACATCAACATGACTCACTTTAATAAACCGTAAGATATTCACTATTCTCCATCATCCGTATTGCTGCTACGTACAGTATATACCCTGTAAAATCTGTTTGCACATTCCTCTTGAACATCCCTGTTTATATCATTATGTATTAACTCCACAGTATATCTGCCCTGCACATTTTATTCTATTGCACATTTTATTCTTCTTTATTTTCTCTTCTTCTTTTTTTAACCTATATTTTCTTGTGTTGTGTTACATATTTTGCACTGTCCATTGAGCGGACCTGACCTGACTTACATTTCACTACTGATTATATTCTGTATAATTGAGTATGTAACAAATAAAACCTTGAATCCTTGTGAAGTATTCTAATTGGTTGAGATAGTGAATTGGTGTTTTTTTGTTAAATGTGAGCCAAAATCATCACAGTTAAAATAACCTAAGACTTAAGCTACTTCGGTCTGTGTGCATTTAATTTATCTAATACACAAGTTTCACAATTTGCTATTCCATCTGACAGGACTGTGTGTTAACTTAACTTATTAATAGTATATATATATATATATATATATATATATATAGATAGATAGATAGATATACACATCTAATCAAACTTTTTTGACTAAGTATAACTATACTGTAAAGGATACTGTAGAATGCTGCTTTTGCATCAGAATTGAGATAACCTTATACGTTTCACTGATATAGTAACAAGATAAAAGTGATATAGAAATGTGTTTAGGTTATAGTGCCTCAGAAATCTAATAACAGGTTTACACTGCTACAGAGATGTATTGTTCTACTTTAGTAATTAATGCATTAACATAACACCTCCCCTTTAAATATACATATCTATCACAGAACACAACAATGCTGCATTTATGTCATGCACTGTGCATTACTAAAGTGCTAAGCTCTTCAGCACTGGTCATTTATTAAGATGCACCTGTAAATAAAGCTTTGATCACAGTTAAACAGAGTAAGCTACCTTTTAATTTACACCCCCATGAAATCCATTAGATTTTTTTCCCTGATATTCTGTTTTATTTTTTTTATTTTTTTTATGGATTCTGTGTTTTGTGATTCAATACAAATGCATCATAAGAATAGTGTCTAATGAAATTAACTGATAAGCATTTGAATCAATCTTTTAAAATGTAATACAATTAAAACAATTAATTTACAACATTTGTATCTTTGTCAAATGAGATGCTGCACAACAGAACTGTAAAATGTAATACAATTTGGCTGTATGATATTCCATAAAATATTATTTTTATTAATTTAAGAATTACATTTTAATAGTGATATATTTCTGTCATAACTTCAAGTTAAACCAAACTTTTAAACCAAACTATTTTGATGGTTTGCCATGAAGATCTTTCAGTTGTAGTGTGTAGCTGTATTTGAATGCAGTTTTTTTTTAGATGAAGTTCGTGTGTTCATGTCCTTATATGCTAAAACACTGTGAACGTAAAGTGTTTGTTTGAGTTTTTGTGTAATTGAATAAAAGTAATCGGTTACTATCATAACCTCGGTTCCCTGAGATATGGGAGCATCTAGCTAACGTACGTAACCCCCGTTCCCTGATGGAGGGAACTGAGACGTTATGTCATGACGACATATGGGATTTACTTGGAAGCCCCAATCATCTCTGACTTTAAGAGAAAACGCCAATGAAATTGGCTGGTGGATTTTGCATACCTGAGCCACTCCCCGTGCATACGGGTATAAAAGGGTGACAGGTGCATCCACTCATTAGGTTTTATGCTGAGGAGCCGAGAACGAGTCCCTGGCAACCAGCAATGGTTCAAGATTGTGGCATGGGGACATAACGTCTTCGTTCCCTCCATCAGGGAACGGGGATTACGTATGTAACCTAGATGTTCCCTATCTGTCGTTCACTACGAGTTATGTCGTGACGACATAGGGGTCCTATGGAAAGCGCCACAGATGTTGCAGATGTTGACAAGCGAGCGCGTGACAGACAAATGCCATGCAAGAGGTTGCAACCTTCCCACCGCTCCAGTGCAAATTTGCTAACCTTGGTGCCCGCAGGGACCACTGAGGACATTGCTGCTGGAGATAGCCAAGCCGCTGTTCCTTTCCCCACAGAAATCAGAAGGGATTTCGACCTTCAGTGAAAGATGGCTTCAAGTCTTTCCTATTTGTTACAGCTTGGCAGTAATGACAGGGAAGCGAGCCTTCCGGAGAAGGGCGCTGCGGAGGCCACATCCTGCCCGAAGGGAGGTAACATGTGGAGACACTGATATGGACTGACCCAGGCCAGGGGCAGTACTACATATGACTTGACTCTAGGGCAGATCCTACCTAGGAGAGCTGCCAGCAGAACCTGACAGAGAGCTCTGTCAAAGAGAAGATACG
The DNA here is from genome assembly GCA_027564155.1 of Gymnocypris eckloni scoliostomus. Classification (NCBI taxonomy): domain Eukaryota; kingdom Metazoa; phylum Chordata; class Actinopteri; order Cypriniformes; family Cyprinidae; genus Gymnocypris; species Gymnocypris eckloni. The sequence continues at coordinate 22,911,778 of CM050422.1, read as the reverse complement.
GGTTTACCATGAGGGTCATTGCAAACAGATGACAAGGACATTAACATTATAGAAACGACAGAAACTGAGCCAGAAGGCTGATACTATTCTACATGGTACAGAAAACGAGGCAGATGCTATCGTAACGTTACCTGGTATGTGGTAGAGTATACATGGTTATTAACTTACCTGACAGAGAGCTCTGTCAAAGAGAAGATCTGGGTTTACCATGAGGGTCATTGCAAACAGATGACAAGGACATTAACATTATAGAAACGACAGAAACTGAGCCAGAAGGCTGATACTATTCTACATGGTACAGAAAACGAGGCAGATGCTATCGTAACGTTACCTGGTATGTGGTAGAGTATACATGGTTATTAACTTAACCCTTGTGTATTGTTCAAATGCACTACCCTTTCATTATGTTCGGGATGAAAATATCCACTAAATTAAACTACTGTAAAATTATATCAGATAAATAAAAAAATATATTTTTTCTGCATAAATCTGTTAATCAACCTCAGTCCTGATCAAAACTCCTAAATGTTTAAAAAGATCCAGGATTTTTACTCTTTAATTGCCAAGTTAATAATTATGTCACTGATTTGGGGAAAAAATGGCGTATTTTCAATATAAAAAGTGATTGTGGACTGGATATTTTTTACCATTTATCACAGTCTTGGACATGTGAAAGATTAGTAATAACATTGTCTTTGATGCATTGTTAGTTTTCTTGCAGCATCAGATTTAAAAAAATCTCCCTTGTTTACTGTTCCTGACTGTTTTTGCCCCACAACATTTTTGATTGCAAAGCAATGACACCGTATAATCATGCATTCTTGTTGATGGCTTTCCCTGTTATGAAGAGGTAACATTTGTAATTTTTACAGTTGATCACCAGTTGGCACCATTAACACTTTAGATAGGCCTGTGCAAAAAAAAAGCTTAGTTTCTGGCTTTTAAAAAAAAAGAAAAAATAATTATCTGATACATTTTTACAGAAGTTTAATTTAGTGGATGTTTTCATCCCGAACATAACGAAAGGGTAGTGAATTTGCCCACAGTGTATTGTTGAGTTTGTTAAAAATTTCAAAGCATTTTCCCAAAATATGTGTCAAAATAAGATTTGTCACCAAAATCATTCCATTTGCAGGAACACAGAGAAAGTTGTGGCCAAATTAAGACTCAACAGCACCCGATAGTGGACGAAAACGTCCCCAACATAACATAAGTTAACTGTAATAGCAGGGGATTATTGGCATATAAGAACAATGATGAGTGATTTCAATAAACAAAAAGTTAATATTTAGTGATTTACATTGTCTGACTATAACAGTATTGCATGATTTTGCTCTATTTCATCAACTGAATCTAGTTTCAAATAAACTTGCAACTGAGCAGCTGCACATCTGCATCTGAAACACTGCATTGTTTCATTTATGAATGAATCTGCGCTTAAACAAATCTAGTAAGTCAATTCAATTACTCATTCATAAAGACAGTCACTGCCCGAGTCCCAATGTGTATACTATCCATCCTAAATGTGATATTAGTCATTTTCAATACTATTTGGGGCAGATAGTGTTGATAGTATGCTCATTGGGACGCAGGGACTTGCTTTGTTCCCGGATGAATCAGCCATTCGAACGAATCAATTGAATGAATGATTCAGTGATAAAATTCAATAGGGTCTGGCTGCAGACTTGCACTTGCACGCACAGACACTCTCGCTTCAGCGAGTGATGTCACTTGCAGTCTTTTTTATTTTTTATTTTGTTCTATTTATTGATAATTTTTTGTTTGAATCTCTCAACATTTTACAACAGTAGCCAGGTGGTGAAGACAAGAAAAAATAAACAAAAATACAATGTCACTTGCAATCGCTGCTTGTACTTTCTGCTATCTGTGACGTTACTTGCATTCGACACGAATCGTGTGCGTTGTCAACGGATACAAGACGCTGTGGTAGTTAAACGATTAAAACTAATTTAATATCATAACATACAAGGTACTGCAAGTCATCTGTAGGAGAAAATACAAGACCCGCAAAGAATGTGCTCTTGAATTTATTTTACTGTGCCCCTATTTTTTTTTTATTAGCAGCACAAGAGCTCCTAAAATTAAAAGGTAGCGTAGAGCCCTGTTAAAGTATAACCTGAATGCACTGTAAGTCGCTTTGGATAAAAGCGCCTGCTAAATGCATAAATGTAAATGTGTGGTGGTGCTTATGAGAGGCTGCTCTGGTATTGTTGAATATGAGGCTGGGAAGGAAAAAATATTTTTTTCCTATGTTTTTATGAATGATCTAAGCTGTTTGGCTGTACTACAGAAATATTAAGTGCTAACAACGATTTTGAGTAGAATCAATTAGCAAATGTTTGTTTTTTAAACTTATGACGAATTAGTTAGATTAAGTTCCTATCAAACGCTTGGTGGCATCATCTCCGAGTAGCCCACTTCGGGCAGCACAGAGCTGTGTAATATGAGCAGCTCAGGAATTAAGACTGGGGAACAAATTCTTAATTCGTGGCCATGATATAGTCCTAACTATGCTATAAATGGCCTCACCTATGAGAAAAAATTTATTATGTTTCTGTGTGGTGAACGTAAATATTTGTCCTCAATCTCAACAGCTGGGTTGCACGTTAAATGAAGTCAGATATTATTGCACTTTTCACTGTACACGAAGCAGACTGAGCAGTTTTAGCTGGGCGATGTTGATAAAAATGACCCACTGTTTGAGATTTAGCTGTTTTGTATAATGTATATTTATATGTAGCCTATAGGCCTATTCTTTATTTTAGGATCGTGGATAAGCAAAAACTTAGGATATGATGATAATTCACTGTAGTTCAGGAAGACATAGACAAACCCGCAACTGTAGTCTTTAATAAATACAAAAATGTTAATCTGTCTTTTATTAAAGTGCTCACGTGTGCTAAAAGTGCTAATATTCGACAATGATCGAGTGTTAATAACTAAATCTAAATTAATCCCATACACAGATTAGAACATCACACAATGATGGGGTGGATACATAAATCCACATAGATTTGTTATATTTGATGCCACGGACACTTATTTACTATAAGATAGGAGCCGTTAAAAACTGTAAGAGAATCAATATATGCTCAAATATTTTATTACGATATAAACATTGAGCTTCTCATGAAAATATTTATTTTATAACCTACAAGTTTGTGACACATTGAGCAACTTAACTCATCTCTTTAAACAACAACAAAAAATGGTTGTGCTATACAACGTAAAATCATCTGCTTATATTCGTGTTTGTCCCTTTAAAATACAGCAAATTATTATAGTTTGCGTATAAAATCCCAACTAGTGCTGATCCGCGGGCTGCCGATCATCAAGGAAATATAAATGAAGGGCTGTTCAGCATGAAGAACCCGGAGGTACTCTCATCAAGATTTTATTTGTAAACAATGACTTCATCTGACTAAAATTACCATTGTTACTAAACAGATTATAATTATGATTCTAGAGTTAGCACATACTATTTCTGTAATATGGCCAAATCAATTTTACAAAATCATACACAAAGGAATGTACATTCTCGGGTCTACACCAATACGATTTGATGTATAAACCAATGGAATTGGGGGTGCGCGTGTCGCCCCACCCCATCGTGTCACGGTTCATAGAGTCACTGTCTCATCCTTGCGTGTCTGTGTGGTGCTGCGTGAGTGGGTGTGTCTGAGCTCCTCATTACGGGTGATCAGCCCCAGCTGTGGCTCATTACTGGGGGCTATTTAAGATCAGCTAACACTCCTCTCATTGTCAGATCCTCAAAGATTCTCTGTGTTCCTGTCCTGCTTCTCGTCCTGTCTTCTGAGGTGTTCCGATCTCCACGTTGGCTCAGGAGGATTCTGCGGGTGGATTTGGCTGCCCATTGCGTCCCTGTGACCATCTTCCCTCCACGCTGTGCACGAGCTCTGAAGCTTCCAGCGACTTTGTTAGATATCAATAAACTGTTGTTTATCCGCTATTGAATCCTTTGTCTTGACTTCCTGACAGAAGGATCTGACCATTGATGGATTCAGCGGGAGCCTTAAACCTTCAAGGACTACTCGAGAACAACAACGCGCAATTGGATCGTCAGGAGGAGCAGATGCTCGTGGCTGGGCGAGCCGTGCAAGCGTTAGTGGCGCAGGTGTCCGAGCTCACCACTCAACTTCAACAACTAAGGATGCCCACTGCGCCACTCCCACCGCCTGTTCACCCGGCTCCTCTTACCAGCGCGACTCAACGCGAGCCACGGCTGCCGGCACCAGAGACATACAACGGTGAGCCCAACTTATGTCGAGCTTTTCTCGTAAAATGCTCAATGTTTTTCGCTCTGCAAATGCAGACTTTCGCCACAGAGGAGTCCAAGGTGACGTTATTTCTCACCCTGCTGTCCGGGAAGGCGGCCTTATGGGAAACGGCGGTGTGGGAGAATCACCATGCCTGCTGTTCTTCGTTCCACGCACTGTCTGAGGAGATGAAGAGGGTCTTCGACCGCGCGGTAGTCGGGCGCGAAGCGGCACGTAGGTTGGCCGATCTCCGCCAGGGTGAAAGATCTGTCTCGGACTTCTCCATCGAGTTCCGGACCCTGGCGGCCGAGGAGGCGCAGTGGGACATGTTCCTGCATGGGTTAGCTGACCGGATCCAGAGGGAGATATTTGCCAGGGAGTTACCTACCAGCTTGGATGGACTGATTGACTTATCTCTCCGTGTGGACTCACAGCTACAGCAACGTGACCAGCGAGCTCGTCACCAGCCATGGTCACCCATTCCTGATTATTCCCCTGTCGAGCCTGGACGTACGGTCAGCCACCTGTCCGACAGCGAACCCATGCAGGTTGGTAGAGCTCGGCTTTCCCGGGTGGAGAGAGAGCGTCGACGAGCTAGAGGATTGTGTTTGTACTGTGGTGCGTCAGGGCACTTCCTGGACGAGTGCCCAGTAAAAGCGCAAGCCCGGCAGTAGAAGTGAGGTTACTGTCGGGTGGAGTATCGTTGAACCAATCCTCAAACACCACTCTCCTCCCGGTAAGACTGCAGTGGGCAGCCGGAAGACATGACGGTTCGGCATTGCTGGATTTGGGAGCAGAGGGGAACCTCATGGACCGAACCCTGGCTCACTGGCTCAATATTCCCACCACCTCACTCCGCCACAAGATCCCGGTCAGTTCACTCAACGGACAACCACTTTCCGACATCACTCACTCCACCATACCAGTCACACTCATCACATCTGGCAATCATACCGAGACAGTGGAGTTTTTTATCACGGACTCACCTATGGCCCCGGTGGTGCTGGGCCATCCTTGGCTCACCCGGCACAACCCTAGAGTCAATTGGGACCAGAGTTCCGTCTCTGCTTGGAGTGAGGAATGTTATGCGTCTTGTCTTGTGTCTGCTTGTTCCCCTGTGTCTTGTGTTTCATTGCAGGATGAGGCGGTGAATCTGTCAAACATGCCCAAGGAGTACCTCGACCTGAGGGAAGTGTTCAGTAAATCCAGGGCTGCTTCTCTTCCTCCACATCGTCTCTATGACTGTGCTATAGAATTAGTACTAGGTATGTCTCCGCCTAAGGGCAGGTTATACTCGCTTTCTGTTCCTGAAAGGGGGGCCATGGAGAAATATATTTCTGATTCTCTAGTAGCCGGGCTCATTCGCCCTTCCTCTTCTCCCGCTGGGGCAGGGTTTTTTTTGTGGGGAAGAAGGATGGTTCACTGCGACCTTGCATTGATTATCGAGGGTTGAACAACATCACGGTAAAGAATACTTACCCTTTGCCGTTAATGTCTTCAGCTTTTGAGCGGTTGCAGGGAGCATCCGTCTTCACCAAATTAGATTTGCGCAATGCTTATCATTTGGTCCGCATAAGGGAGGGGGATGAGTGGAAAACTGCATTTAATACCCCCAGGGGGCACTTTGAATATCTTGTGATGCCCTTCGGGCTATCCAACTCCCCTGCGGTTTTCCAAGCACTTGTTAATGACGTGCTGAGAGACATGGTCGATCAGTTCATATATGTCTACCTGGATGACATATTGATATTTTCTTCCTCTCTCCAGGAACATGTTCAGCACGTCAGACGAGTGCTCCAGAGGCTGCTCGAGAATGGGCTTTTTGTCAAGGCGGAGAAATGCGCGTTCCATGCACAGTCAGTTCCGTTTTTAGGTTACATCATCTCGTCCGAGGGGATGCGCATGGATCCCTACAAGGTTAAGGCTGTGCTGGATTGGCCAACCCCAGATTCCCGTAAGGCCCTGCAGAGGTTTCTGGGGTTCGCCAATTTCTACAGGCGTTTTATTCGCAATTTCAGCCAACTAGCCGCTCCTCTGACTGCCTTGACCTACACCAAGACGACGTTCAGGTGGTCTGGTGCAGCTGAAGCTGCATTTACCAACCTCAAGAGCCGCTTTGTTTCAGCTCCCATTCTTATTGCCCCTGATCCCACACGTCAGTTTGTGGTGGAGGTCGATGCGTCAGAGGTGGGGGTAGGTGCGGTTCTTTCCCAGCGCTCTTCCTCGGCGCTCGTCCGCCGAACGCAATTACAACATTGGTAACAGAGAGCTGCTGGCCGTCAAGTTAGCCTTGGAGAAGTGGCGTCATTGGTTAGAGGGTTCAGGGGTACCCTTTATTGTCTGGACTGATCATAAGAACCTTGAGTATATTAGATCCGCTAAACGTCTTAACTCCAGGCAGGCTCGGTGGGCACTTTTTTTCGGCCGTTTTGAATTTTCTCTTTCTTACCGTCCGGGTTCCAAAAACATCAAACCCGATGCGTTATCTCGCATTTTTGATCATTCCGAGCGCCTGTCCACTCCCGAGTGCATTATACCTGAGAGACTCGTGGTCTCTACACTCACTTGGGAGGTCGAATCGAAGGTTCGCACAGCCTTAGAAGGGGTAACGCCTCCGCCCGGGTGCCCACCGGGTCGGTTATTTGTGCCGGAGAGATTACGGTCCGACGTCATTCGGTGGGGTCACTGTTCAAATGTGGCTTGTCATCCAGGAGTGAATCGTACCGGCTTTCTTGTTAAACAGCGATTCTGGTGGCGTTCCATGGCTCGTAACATCTGAGATTTTGTTTTGGCCTGCTCAGATTGTGCTCGTGGTAAGACTTCCAATCGACCCCCAGAGGAGTTACTTCAACCGCTGTCGGTCCCTTCGAGACCCTGGTCCCACATCGCGCTCGATTTTGTCACTGCCCTCCCGCCCTCCCAGGGCAATACGGTCGTTTTGACCGTAGTGGACCGGTTCTTGAAGGCGGCTCATTTCATTCCCTTGCCCAAATTACCCTCAGCCAAGGAGACAGCGGTCACTGTCATTGATCACGTCTTTCGCATTCATGGCCTCCCGATGGACGTGGTTTCCGACAGGGGACCCCAATTTGTTTCCAAATTTTGGAGAGTTTTGTCGTTTACTGGGGGCGAGTGTCAGTTTGTCCTCTGGTTTTCATCCTCAGAGCAACGGCCAAACAGAGCGGGCCAACCAGGACCTTTGAGAGAGTGTTACGATGTTTGGTCACTCAGAATCCCGCCTCCTGGAGCCAGCACCTCTCATGGGTTGAGTACGCTCATAACTCGTTACCAGTATCGTCCACGGGCCTCTCGCCTTTTGAGTGTAGTTTAGGTTACCAGCCACCTATTTTTTCTAGTCTGGAATCTGAAGTCGCGGTCCCCTCTGCCCACGCCTTCGTCCAGAAGTGCCGTCACACTTGGAGAAGAGCCCGTGAGACTCTCCTCCGAGCGGGAGCGCGCACTAAGGCTCAGGCCGATCGCCACCGGTCGAAGCCTTCCGTATACGTCGTTGGTCAAAAAGTGTGGCTTTCTTCTAAGAACATTTCGCTCCGCTACGTCTGTAATAAACTCGCTCCCAAATTCATTGGCCCGTTTCCTGTCACCAAGATCCTTAGTCCGGTGGCAGTCCGCCTCAAACTTCCTCCAGCGTACAGGAGAATTCATCCCGTGTTTCATGTCTCTAAATTAAAGCCCGTTTTTCGTTCTACCCTTAATCCGCCTGCCCCGGTTCCTCCACCGCCACGTCTCGTAGACGGGGAACCAACGTATTCGGTCAATCGTATTCTGGACTCGAGGCGGAGGGGACGCGGATTCCAGTATTTGGTGGACTGGGAAGGTTACGGTCCGGAGGAGAGAAGTTGGGTTCCTGCTAGGGACATTCTGGATCACTCCCTTATTGATGATTACAATCAACGGGTAAGGTTGGCTGGGAGCGCCAGGGGGCGCTCCTAGGAGGAGGGGTACTGTCACGGTTCATAGAGTCACTGTCTCATCCTTGCGTGTCTGTGTGGTGCTGCGTGAGTGGGTGTGTCTGAGCTCCTCATTACGGGTGATCAGCCCCAGCTGTGGCTCATTACTGGGGGCTATTTAAGATCAGCTAACACTCCTCTCATTGTCAGATCCTCAAATATTCTCTGTGTTCCTGTCCTGCTTCTCGTCCGGTCTTCTGAGGTGTTCCGATCTCCACGTTGGCTCAGGAGGATTCTGCGGGTGGATTTGGCTGCCCATTGCGTCCCTGCGACCATCTTCCCTCCACGCTGTGCACGAGCTCTGAAGCTTCCAGCGACTTTGTTAGATATTAATAAACTGTTGTTTATCCGCTATTGAATCCTTTGTCTTGACTTCCTGACACATCGTCCAGATTGCACTCTGGAGTACTTGATTGTAAGCACCGTTTTTGAAGAGTGCGCATGTGCATAAATGCCTAAGGGAAGTATGACATATGAGCAGAGGTGGAAAGAGTACGGAAATATTCTACTCAAGTAAAAGTACCATTACATTAATGAAAATTCACTTAAGTACAAGTAAATGTACCAGTGTAAAAAATCTACTCAAGTAAAAGTAAAAAGTAGCTTATTTAAAATTTACTCTGAGTAAAAATTACTTATTATTATCTTATTACAAATGCAGAAATAATGTTTTGATAAATAAGACATAAAATGTTGAATACTCATTTGAAATTATTGAAAAATATAAAATTAATCAAAAGATTCTTTAAATGTGAAATTAAAACAGGCAGCAGGTGTCAGAAAGTCACTGTTAAGAGAGTCATTGCGATTGAACCGAATCATTTAAACAGTTGATTCGTTCAAGAACGAAACACCGTCATATTGCTCAGGTGACTGTGTTTGGAATTATTTTTGTTATCGAAATAGAGCAAAAACAGGCAATATGGTGTCTAAATTAAGTCTCTTAATTAACTTCTTTTTTTTCTTTTTTTTTAATCTACAGGCCTATGTAATCATGCTGATTTGTGGAAAAAAAACTGTCACACTCTTCGTGTGATGCTGATTTACTATATGAAATGATATAAATATATACATTTTCGGCCCCTATATCTTCAATTTTGTGATCATTCTAAACGCATTTTAACAGACTGCACTGAATCACGCAGTGAAAGAAAGCACTCCAAATGCATGCGGACTAGTCTAATCTACTAGATTTCACGGCATACTGTTTAGAGTGTTTTGTTTGGTTTTTGGCAAAATGCTGATAGTCAAATCGCACATCGTTAAAACAACAATTACCATATTATCAAAGACGATATCGCACAACCTGCAGCTCTGTCTTTTTGACTAATTTGTGCAAAACCTTTAGCTAAACTGTCAAAGCTTCATTTTAATCACCAATGCAACGATGCAAGTATTTACCTTACCTCTACATGATTGTGAAGGACGATGTCGAGATTTTATAAGCTGCTAGTTTGGTCTCCTTAGGCAAACACAGCTTACACTGCATAATAGAGCATACATATGGCCAAGGGTTCAATTAAGAATACAGAAGGGAATATGATGGGATTTGGCTTTCAGCTTTGCCCGCATCGTTAACGCCTGTCTTGTCCATCTGCATATTTCTTGTGATTTTATCGCTAGTTTGTTGTTCTGCCCATTATTTGCTGCAGTAGTTTCCAGGGAGCAATTTTTTATAAAAAAAAAATACTCAGTAAGTAATGTGTTTTAAAATGTAGCGAAGTACAATACTTCAAACAAAATAAACGTAAGTAAAAGTCAAATTACAGATGTAAAAAATTACTTTAAAAAGTAGAAGTACACAAAAAATCTACTCAATTACAGTAACGCGAGTAAATGTAATTCGTTACTTTCCACCTCTGCGTATGAGGGGACCTGTGATGAATCAAACATCAAATAAAGCACAACGACGGGATAAAAATAGTAAATTAGTCAGTATGTGCCATGTTCAATACAGCAGCATTCTAGAGACCTCTATTCAGTTAAATAGCAGAATGTATTCCTCCACCACATGTGTGTGACTTCATTGACAATGGTCCTATGTTGTTGAGCTAACGTGGTTCAAACGACGGAGATGCGACCATGTTCGCGAAACAGTCGTGACTAGCTAGCTCGTTTCCAAAACGATGCATCGTACTATGGTGGTTAATCAGCGAGTTACGTCGTTGTTTGGGAAACGCACCCCTTTTAGACAGGGGCCAGTTGTGCTTTTAGGGGGCACAATTTCAAAATTAATCTTAACCTACTTTAAGTATTATTAATTCAGTCATGAGTGTGTCCCTCCTGCATGCTTGTCATGTTGCACACAGCAACCACAATAGCCCTGTATAACTGATATGGGCTTGTTTTATTATGAATTTTTATTTTTAAAGTTAAAGTTTACCTTTGTTTGTATTTTTGAAGTTAAAGTTTACCACTGACTGACATTGGCAAAGCGCGAACACATAAGACGTGCCTTTCTGAGAGCGCATGATCTTCCTATAAAGTATATTATTGCAAACTTGGCTTGGCAAGATTCATATATGCATAATGTTGTCTTACACGAACGTTTAGTTAATGGTTGGGGGAAAGTCTGATGTGTAACATTATATTTAATCCGTGCATTAGGTAATAGTATGGAAGCCCGTTTCCGCCACTGATTAAAAAATAAAAAAGGTTATTGCTTTTTATCTCACAATTCTGACCCTTTTCTCATAATTGCGTGATATAAACTCGCAATTGCGAGACATAAAGTCATAATTCTGAGAAATAAAGTCAGAAGTGCAAGATAACTCACAATTCTTACTTTTTTTCTCAGAATTACTAGTTTAGGCCATATTTTGCAATTATGACTTTGTTTCTCAGAATTGTAAGATATAAACTCGCAATTCTGAGAACATATCAGCCCCCTCCCCCCTCAAAACAACCTCGCAATCCCCCTCGCAATTACGAGTTTATTTCACCCAATCCTGAGAAAAAAAAAGTCAGAATTGCTAGAAAAAGTCAGAATCGCCAGATATAAACTCGTAATTCTGAGAAAAAAGTCAGAGTTGTGAGTTTTTATCTCACGCTTCTGTGAAAAGAAACTCAGAATTATGAGACAATAAGCTTTTTTTATATTATTAAGTGGCGGAAACGATTAATCATACATAAAAAGAAAAGGAATCACTCGTTGCTCTTGATAAAACTACTGTTTATTTGCACTTTTGTTCTTGTTTTTAATAACAACGATAAAATAAAAATAAATATCCATATTAACAATTATAAAGTCATTATTTTAAAGAAAAGAATAAGAGGAAAATAAGCAACGTTGCTTGGTGATTTTGCTTTGGAAACTTCAGAAAACTTAAACTCCTGGTTCTCAGAATCAACTCTGCTGACTATATCGCCTTCAAACTCATAATTTGCTCAGTAATTTTTTCTCGAGTTTAGCGCATAGTTTTCAGTACAAATCACATCTCTTTAATTTAAACTAGTTAAAAGCCAAATATATCGGCGCTGTTATTCTCATCAAAACTGAAGTAGAAACATTGCACCAACGATCCAGTTAGAAGACGTTTCAATCCACAAATCAACCACATTTACCATAGTTTTACTCTAGTTACACTGATGGTAACAATGATATGGTGGCAGAAAAGTAGGATATTTATATTGAGTATTATGTTATTAATATACTAAATATGTTAAAAGATTAATGGAATATAATTACATTATTGTGTTAATTATTCTATCAGTTCATGTGGATTTGTAATTGACTGAATGTCTTTAGGCTACTGTTTTTCAATGCAAACACCATAGAAACCATATAGTTAGGCTACTTTTTTTACCATGGCAATGGGGTGATGTACTTTTGGTTATGTATAAAATATGAGGCTGTTACAGTTTTCACAATGGTACTGTCAAATGTACATCTGCATCCCGACTCAAGCTAATGTGCATTTCTAAGAGACAAAACTTGTAATATTACATGTTCAGTGCTACCAAATCAGGTGCTGGTGCCATTGCTCTCGAATGTTAGTCTGGAGCCCTGATAATATAAATTGTACTGTAAAAGGTTACTTTCATTTGAAATTTCGTCTGTTTAATTGTAAATTAAATACTGTATATAGCTTTAGAAAACCATTTGTTTCTTTTAGTATACAATTATTATACCATGCATGATTTTACCTTTTTTTTTGTTTCAAGAAGAAACCAAGCCAATGAATAGTTGACATTTGAGGCTCAAAGTATAGAAAAGCATTAAAAGTTCTGGAAGAGTGTTTTCAGCCTTTTTTAAATATATATTTTATATGGCATGCAGCTTCAAACAATGGCGTAAATCTGTTCAAAATAACCGTTATTAATAATTGCAATTACAATATTAAGGGAATAATCGACAATTATGATTTTTGTCATAATCGTGCAGCCCTAATTTATTGTTACATATACAGTACTGAAACCGAATTTTTGATATGCTTTATATATTCTACTTACTCAAAATTCATTAAACTCTGACACCGTTTGAGATGAAGGTATCAAACCAAATGTAAAAAATTCTAAATGTTATTCCCTACAATCTACAAGGCATGTTTTTTATGATTTTGGCTTTACTGTTTTATATATTTATATATATATATACATATATATATATATATATATATATATATATATATATGGCTCACAGCAGATTCATCGCCACTGCGCGGAGGACATGAGCATCGTCGCTGCGCACTGAGGTGGCGAGCACACCGTGTCACACCTCGTCTTACCGTGTTCATTACCCATGCTGACACACCAGGGGATGGCCTGCCAGGCCTCGGCCCGCGTAGCAAGGTGTTGAAACCAGAGCATGTGAGCGGAGTGGAGCGCGGACGGAGCGGGGAGCGTAGCGATCATATTTCCTTCAGAGTGGAGAGCGTCTTTCTGAAGATTGCGCTCCGCTCGCTCAATACGCTCAGCGCCGCTCGCTCAGCCCAAAATGCCCTTTGGTAATCTGTAATCTTTGATGATCTGTAATCAGAATCTGTGGAATAAGCTAAGCAATAGTTTGTCTAACCTAGTGTTTCTAAAACCAAATTCTAAGATCCTGTGAAGATTGAAAGGCGGTTTATTAGACCGCAGTTCTCTGCAGTTTTGCCTTATTTTAATTTTAGAAAGTGTGTTTCTTTTATTTACGCAACAAAATAATTAATTAAGTGCATGTGTGTGTTTTCATGAGCCTGATAAGTAAGGTGTGTTTTGTGAAAATTATATATCTGCATTTCATCTTGTATGTGCTTTCATGAGCCTGATAAGCAAGGTGTATTTTATGAAATTCTATATCTGCATTTCATCTTGTGTGCGTGTTTTGAATGTTTGCACAATAACTGAAGTGGCGTTTTAATGTAAATGTATACTTTTTCAGTTAATAATTTTTTTAACGAAAGTTTGCTTAGTGGCTTCAAAAACAAGACATGTTTTTAAATTAATAATTTAAATTTAATACATTTAAATTAATAACGTCATGACATATCCGTTACTTATCGGACTACTGCTTTAATTGAGACATTTATTCAATAATTATAAACAGGAGGACAAAATAGGCCTACTGGAGACATTTAATGTCAGAGCATGATCTGAGTGGGATTTGGTTTACCGGAGAGCATGAGCGGAACATTAGCGGAGTGTTTGCTTTGGCCGTGAGCGACTGAGCGGAGCGCACGCCCACAAAGCGGAATATTGAGCTGAGCGTCACACCGCTCCGCTTCGCTCACATGCTCTGGTTGAAACTGCTGTGCAGACTGGCTGCATAAGGGCAGGACGCTTATGGGAGGCAGAAAAGGAAGTTTGCTCTCTTCTAAAAAAAAATTGTTTTATTTTGTCTGCTATCATCAATGCTATCATTTTTCTCTGCACCCAGCATTCTGCGTTGGTGTCGAGAGACACCTTGGCGCTTAGGGAAGTTGTAGCGTCTTACCGAGCATGAGCGCCCTCTATCTCACCGCTCTTCCAGAGGTCGGGGCTCTGGGCTGGTTGGTGCTGATTTGTCTGTCTGCTGATTTGGCGCAGATTTGAGACGACTGGAAGCAGAAGAAGAGCTGTTTCGTTTAGGGAGGAAGTGTCGCATCGCTTGAGACGACTTCTGAGCCTCCGTGAAGCGTTCAGCGAAGCCCTCCACAGCTGGTCAAAACAGGCTACCTGATGAGACCGGAGCGTCGAGGAAGGGAACTAAGTCCGCCTCTTTCATCTCCGTCATCGTGAGCCAGAGGTGGCGCTCTAATACTCTTAATACTAATACTAAACCTGGGTGGTGGCTATGGTGGCGCGTAGAGCCAGTTCTGTCTCTCTCCTCATCCTGATTGAAGCTGCATCCAGACCAACTTCCTCACTGACGAGCATCTTGGCCTGGAAGACCTAGAGCACAGCCATAGAGGGTGGCGCTGAAGCCGCTTGCCCAGTCGAGTAGGTCGCGTCCAGCGAGTGCAGATCTGGCTCTGCACGGCTTGGACGGATGGCTCGCCCTCGCCTTCCATCGGATAGCTGTGGGCGGGCAGAGATGTGCCACCACAGGCTTATTCAGAGGAGGCAGGTGCTCGTATCCTTTTTTTTATTCAGTGCCATCAACAGATGTGAGAGCAGCTGAAGCAGAAAGACGGATGCGAGATGAGTGGGGGCATGCCACAATATTGTGAGCTCGTATGAACATCTGAGGCATCCTCACCGAACTTCCTGGGTCCCAAACAGGACTGGCCAGAGATGCATGGGGAGGTATATCGTCCCCGAACTGTACTCAGACAGGGCGTCGCACACTGTCGTTCCATGGACCTGAGAACCCGGAGGAAAAGGAAATTGCTCTTTCTTTGAGAAAGTGGGTACCGCTGGCCCTTGGATCAGTGGTGGAACAGAAACAAAACTAAACACAGGAGTCTCGATTCTCTTCCCGGCCCTCCACTGGGGGAAGGAGCGGCACTGTTCTTGCCATCTCCTGAGAAAGAGCAAACTCCAACATCTCTGGGTTGCCCGCGTCAGGGCTGCTTAGTCGACTTCCTGGAGGACTTGGGGCCTGGCTGGGACGCGGGGGGTGCCGCTCTCCTGCGAATGGATCGACGCGCTGGCCTAGGTGTCGATTCAGCCTGGGGCGGAGCAGCTCTGGAGGACGCAGGAGGGCGTCCACGGCAATGGGTAGACTGAGGCCTGGCCCCGGGGGCAGCGGTGGATGGTGCATAACGCCGGGCAGGATGTGCTGGATCGCCTCGGTCTGCTGCTGTACCGCTCGACGGTGTCGCCGAACAGCCCCGCCTGGGAGATGGGGGCATCGAGAAAGCGTGCCTTGTCGACTTCCTTCATCTCTGCCAGGTTGAGCCAGAGATGGCGCTGCTGGACCACCATGGTGGACATCGCCTTCCCGAGGGACCGCAGTGTGACTTTCGGCGCTCGTAGAGTGAAGTCAGTCGCTGTGCGCAGCTCCTGCATCAACCCCGGGTCGGTACTACCCTCGTGCACCTGTTTGAGTGCCTTGGCTTGGTGAACTTGCAGGATAGCCATGGCGTGCAGGGCAGAGGCTGCCTGACCCGCAGCACTTTAAGCTTTGGCCGCGAGAGCGGCTGTCAGCTTAAAGGCTTTGGACGGGAGACGCGGACAGTTCCTCCAAGTGGCGGCGTTTCGTGGGCACAGGTGCACCACGATTGCTCTCTCTACCTGGGGAATGCCCAGGTACCCCCTGGCAGCCCCGCCATCGAGGGTAGTGAGGATGGAGGAGATGGACGAGCGGCTCCTGGCCGTCATCCACAACTTCGTCAGCTCCTCTTGCACCTCTGGGATAAAAGGCACCGGAGCAGAACGCGGTTGTGAAATTAAATTAATGAAAATTAATTCACCGAATGAAATGCTGGGTGCCCCGTGGGACGGACCGGCGAAATCACCCGGGAACCGGACGGGACGTTCGCTGCGTGAGGAGTAAGAGGTCCGTGGGGACATACCAGGCAGAGAGGCTCTTACTGTAACCTTCAGATCTCCCAGAGCGCCACCCGGTGGTTCTCTGCTCGAGCCAGAGAAACCAGTGTGGGTGGCGGCAGAGGGTGCCAATCCTTTGAGAAAGGAAAGGCGAGATCGCAGTGAAGTCATGCTCATACACCCACAACAGGTGCATGAGTCATCCACGAACGCATCTTCAGCGTGTTGGAAGCCCAGACACTGAAGACAACGATCTTGGATGGAACGGCATCTTGAAAAAGACGTGACATCTGTGATTTGCTCTTTTAGACTTTGCTCTTTTAGTTGAAGTGCCCAGGGGAATCGCTGCTGAGACGGACTCCGCTGACTGCACCGTGACGCCAACCAGGAACAAATAAGAGATGAGACTTGTGGAGATCAGCACACTTCTCATCTACTCGGCTCCGAAGAAAAAATCTAATGAGTGGATGCACCTGTCGCCCTTTTATACCCGTATGCCTGGGGAGCGGCTCAGGTATGCAGAATCCACTAGCCAATTTCATTGCCGTTTTCTCTTAAAGTCAGAGATGATTGGGGCTTCCAGGTAAATCCCCTATGTCGTCACGACATAATTCGTAGTGACCGACAGATAGGGAACAGAGATGTTTTTCTGTATTTTAGTATCGGTTTTATATTATATGTAATGTAGTTAAATTGTTTAATTAATTATATGGTTCATTTGTATAATTAATTTTTTCTAAAAACTAAGTCTTGTGCGTAAAGGGCATATATTTATGTCTATCTGAGTTATTTACGGCTCAAAACATAACAGGCCTTAAGAGTTTAATTTGAAATGAATCAGAATGTCTAATGAATGTCAAACGTAAAACTAACTTTACAGCAGTTACATTGGGATCTATACCTACTACATGGTCCATTGCCAGATGGACCCGGCGTCATGAAATGGGCCAGCGTGTCGCAAATATCTATAATCTTCTGTCTCTATTCAAGTTGTCTACTCACTCTGTAAATCAGCAAGACAATAAAATGGTGTCTATAAAATAAGCCCTGATAAATGCAAGATCAGAATAAAAAAGAATTTACTAAACTACTTTTTTTTGCATCAAATAACCTTTATTTCATGTTTATTACCAAAACTTGGCTAATTGAAAATGATCTAAGCCCCTTTTCATAACTTTCTCCCATGAACTGTGTTTTTTACAGCTGCCCCAGGAAGTCTAGGAAGGGTGGTGGAATTGCGGTTATTTTTAAAAACATGTTTAAGTGTAGGCTTTTACCAACAGATAGTTATGACAGTTTTGAGGTTATATTATGCAATGTTGAATCATCATGTTCTCTGCTCATTGCAGTGATATATAGACCACCAAATTCTAAAAGTGACTTTTTAAGAGACTTCTCAAAATGTGTATCTGATATAGTCACAAAAACTGATAACCTCTTAATTGTTGGTGACTGTGTTGTCCTTCAAAAGCCTCTTGTAAAATTGTTTGTACAGCTTATTGACTCTTTTAACCTTAAGCAATCGGTATATGGCCCTACTCACAAGCTAGGGCACACACTTGATCTTATCTTATCCTCAGGCTTCCCCATCAAAGACATTTATGTAATAGATACTGGTTTATCTGATCATAGGCATGTTGTGTTTGACAGTGAGATTTTGTTGTTGCAGCCCTGTATACCAGCCTTCTACTTTTCTTGCTCGCCCCTTAAATTCATCAACCGCAATGCATTTTAAAGATTTATTTTAGCTTCTGCAGCTGGTAGTACTATTTTGGCATCACAAGGCATAAATGTTGAGGAGATGGTTATTCATTTTAATGCTTCTTGTACTGAAGTATCAAATGCAGTTGCTCTTCTCAAAGTTAAGAAAACCAAACAAAAATATAGTTTCACGCAGCAATTACGGGGCCAAGCACTCAGCGGCAAAATGAGGAGCTAAGCATAGCATGGAGCATCAGACCAAATGCAACAACGAGTGCTAAAGGCAATTTAAAGATGATGTCAACTGAAATGGCTGAAAAATCATAAATACAACCTCTAGTAATACGATTAAATGGCTGATCAGTTTTAACTAACAGGTGGTGCTGCAATCAAATAATTTTGGTGTACATACAAAGTTTTGTAATGGTACACCAATGCATTCTTAAAATATAGCATTTTATATAGTAATACTCTATTATAGTCAATGGCAATGTCATGTTTTGTTCAATTATAGCGCCACCAAGAAGCACAATCCCACCAAATGTGTTATGTGTCCTTAGAGTGTGCCCATACATATGTGTGTCAAATTTGGTAAACAAAATCTCATTTTGCTTTGGATTTATAGACATATTTGTATATGAGTACATGAAAAGTAACGTCTCAGGTTACGCATGTAACCATGTTTTCCTGAGAATAGGGAACGAGACGCTGCGTCCTCTAGAGGGCGCTAGGGGAACGCCTACAGCGTGTCCGGTGTCTGAAGCATGAATTAAATACTACAATGAACTTGACATTGGCAGGTGGAAGCCCATGACATAAGCTAATGAGCGACTGCGGGTACAAAAGGAGCACCTGTGAGATACGCCATCCTCTTTTTGTCTGAGGAGAGACAGGAATGCCCGAAGCATGGACCTGAGATGCAGCGTCTCGTTCCCTATTCTCAGGGAACCATGGTTACATGCGTAACCTGAGACGTTCCAATCGAAAGGGAACTCTACACTGCGTCCTCTAGAGGATGCTAGGGGAACGATATACCAATGCATCCATGCTGAGGGATGAGTGTCCAAATAACTGGAATCCTTAAGTCAAAGACTCAAAAGAAACACCATCCCTGCCCCAGCAGATCGCTGTGACCACAGCCAAAGCCTTCTAAAGGCCAGCTCATAGCCCGCCAACGTCATAGACTAGCTTACCCACCAACGTAAGGAACTCTAAGAGTGGAGGCCTCGGCCAACCGACTCTCTAGAATGAGAGGAGACCTGGCTACACTCCAGGCTAAAGAATTGTGAGTGAGGTTCAAGGGAAAGATCCTACACATTAATATCATAAGCGGAGTTCTGGAGAGCGGAGGCTTCGGCAGAATGACTCTCTTACGTGAGAGAAAGCCTAACACTCAATCCTAGTTGATAGTGGGTGTCCCAGCCTAACAACTCTCTAGACGAGAGGAGAATGCCAGAGGTAGTTAGAGAGGATCAACTTTTATTACTGCTGGAGAGAGGAGGCTTCAGCAGAGTAGCTCTCATGACGAGAGAAAGCCTATCAACACTTGATCTTGGTAGCGGAACTCTTAAGAGTGGAGGTCTCAGGATAACGACTCTCTAAAGCGAGAGGAGACCTAGCTACACTCAATGCCAGAGGCAGTTAGTGAGGCTCAAATAGATGGAGTTCTGAAGAGAAGAGGCTTCAGCAGGATTACTCTCTAAACGAGAGGAAGCCTAATAACACTCAACCCAAGTTGAGAAGCTCTTAAGAGTGGAGGTCTCAGACTAACGACTCTCTAAAACGAGAGGAGACCTGACAACACTCAGTGCTAGAGACAGCTAGTGAAGCTCACAATAGAGCCTACGTACTAATTGTGCTGCCTGAGCTGAGCTCTGGAGAGCGGAGGCTTCGGCAGAATGAGTCTTAATCCGAGAAGAAGCCTACCTGAGAAGCTCTTAAGAGTGGAGGTCTCAGCATAACGACTCTCTAGAACGAGAGGAGACCTAACTACACTCTGTGCTACAGACAGCTAGCGAGGCTCACAATAGAGCCTACATACTAGTAGTGCTGCCTAAGCGGAGCGGTGGAGAGCAGAGGCTTCATCATACTGACTCATATAAACGAGAAGAAGCCTAACACCACTCAACCCAAGTTGAGAAGCTCCTACAAGTGGAGGTCCCAGCATAACGTCTCTCTAAAATGAGAGGGCACCTGACTACACTCAGCGCTAGAGACAGCTAGCGAGGCTTCCAATAGAGCCTACATGATAGTTGTGCTGGCTCAGCGGAGCTCTGGAGAGTGGAGGCTTCAGCAGAATGACTCTCTTAAACGAGAGGAAGCCTAGCAACACTCGATCCTGAGAAGCTCTTAAGAGTGGGGGTCTCAGCATAACAACTCTCTAAAAACGAGAGGAGACCTGACTGTACTCAGCGCTACAGACAGCTAGCGAGGCTCACAATAGAGCCTACATACTATTAGTGCTGCCTAAGCAAAGCTCTGGAGAACGGAGGCTTCAGCAGAATGACTCTTAAATGAGAGAAAGCCTAACAATACTCAACCCCAGTTGAGAAACTCTTAAGAGTGGAGGTCCCAGCATAACGACTCTCTAAAATGAGAGGCGACCTGATTACACTCAGCCCTACAGACAGCTAGCGAGGCTCACAATAGATCCTACATACTAATAATGCTGCCTAAGCGGAGCTCTGGAGAGCGGAGGCTTCAGCAGGATGACTCTCTTGACGAGAGGAAGCCTACAACACTCAATCCTAAGAAGCTCTTAAGAGTGGAGGTCTCTGCATAACCACTCTCTAACGAGGGGAGACCTGGACTACACTTAACACTGGAGACAGTTAGTAGGGCTAAAATAAAAAGATCCTACACATAATACTGCCCAAGCGGAGCTCTGGAGAGAGGAGGCTTCAACAAAATTACTCTCTAAATGAGAGGAAACCTAATCACCTTCAGCCCACTGAAGAGTTTCTTAAGAGTGGAGGTCTCAACATAACAATACTCTAAACGAGAGGAGACCTGGACTACACTCAACACTTTCTAGTGAGGTTTAGATGAAAGCACCTTGCAAAATATTTCTTAGCAGATTTCTGGAGAGAGCAGACTTCAGTAGAATGACTCTGTAAATTGAGAGGAAGCCAACAACACTCAACCCATTGAGGAGCTCTCATAAGTGGAGGTCTTAGCATAACAACTCTCTGAATAAGAGGAGACCCACCTACACTCGATACTGCAGATAATTAGTGAGGCTCAGAAGAAAGAGCATTCACACGATGCTGCGTAAGTGGAGCTCTGGAGAGTGGAGGCTTCAGCAGAACGACTCTCTAGAAACGAGAGGAAGCCTAGCAACACTCATCCCTATTTTTTGTATATTACACTTACCAGACCTGGCCCCAGACCTTCAGATTTGAACTATCATCATTTGGTCCAGCCTCAGAATCCGATCTGTTAAGTGCCCATGATGGTGAGGTGAAGAGGCAGGGCTGAGGTTAACTTATCTACTACCGGCTCCAGACGGCTAACCGCGTCTGTGCTGGATCGTATTCCTCAGATCCCCTTTCCTAAATCTCCACTGGCGTTTCCTCTGCGATCTACTCCGAGGAGAAGGAGGACCACGAGTAGCCACACTAACCGCCTGACCCTGGGTCAGGTCCCCCCCTGTGTTTGGACGCAGACATAGACCGGCATGGTATAAAAGACTCGTAAGCCACTTAAAAAAAAAATGTTTTTCCTTCTCCCCGATGTTCACCAGGTTAACCTACAGATGTCTCTCAGTGGCCACCATCTTCACCTTCATCAGTCAAATCCTGCTCACTCTGCCCAGAAGCCAGCAGAGCACTTCCTGCTGGATCAGAGGATGTAAGTGACAGCACAGCACAGACGGGCGCGAGAGATTAACGCCCCTCTCGAACTCGTCAGCAAGTTCCATCTGCGAGCCCCACAATCTCAGTCTCCTCGCTGCCTCAGCAGCAGCCGAAGCTGAGTCGCGGGGGGCGGAGGATTGTCCCAATTCCCTTGAGAAAAGGGACAAACGAGAGTGGAGCTTTCTCAATGAGAAACGCTCACAATGAATGCCATGTTCCCTCGAGAACAGAGCGCGTGCTCTTCGCCCAAACACACAACGCAAAGATCGTGTGCGTCATATGGTGTCAAATAGCGCTGAAACAGATCTGCACACTTCCTAAAACGTTTCACGGTAGACATTTCTTCTTACCTACAGACACAAATTACTTCTGAAGACAAAAAAGAGGATGACGTATCTCACAGGTGCTCCTTTTATACCCGCAGTCGCTCATTAGCTTACGTCATGGGCTTTTGCCTGCCAATTTCAAGTTCATTGTAGTATTTCATTCATGCTTCAGACTCCTGACACGCTGTAGGTATTCCACTAGCGCCCTCTAGAGGACGCAGCGTAGAATTCCCTTTCGATAGGGAACTGACTGCTGACTTTGTTTGCATTTTTGTGCCACTTAATAATATCAACATTTTGGAAATTGGGCATTAGCATATAGCCGGGACGCTATATTTTCAAATTTCCTACAGTGGTTTCATGTCGATTGGAGTAACGGTTTCTTAGATATTGGAAAAAGTTTTTTTAATGCTAAAAAATTGCAACATTGCACAAAATATATGCTAAAAAGTTTGGTATCGCTGGACTCAGCAAGGATTCAGGAGTCCCGTGAAAATAAGTCAACCCCACTCAAAGTTTTAAGCATATGAATATTTGATTTTACCACTAGGTGGCGCCGCCTCAAAACTTCTCAGGCTCCTTCAGGACATCGTGCTGATGACCCATACCAAGTTCCATAACTATACGTCAATGGGTTCGTAAAATATATCATTTTACTACAAAATTCAACATGGTCGACACCCAAAATGGCTGATATGGGAAAATTGGATATGGTTTGACTCGGCATGATGCACAGAATCTAAAGAGACCAGATTTTTGGCCAAACGATTTACAAATTATAAGCAAAAATATGATTTTTCATATCTCCTGACCACTAGGTGGCACAGCACCGAAACACTGCAGGTAGCCTCAGGGCATGCTTGATATAACACACACCAAGTTTGGTCTCAATACACCAAACCCTTGCGGAGATATTGCCTCAGATCCATTTTTCTGTGCTTTTCGGCGAATTCGTTAGTGTGTTTTTCGAGAACGCTTGAATTCCATACATTTTTGCCAGCATGGTCTGTAGATGATCTGAGCCAATTTGAGTGAAAACTCGAGGTTATAGGATAGCATCCTGATCCACCACTTAGCATAAGCTCCCTTGCCTCAGCACCGGAGGAAACGTGTAACTAGAGGGTTTTGCCTACTGAAAAGCCACCAAGAGGGGCATGGTAGGCCACTATAGCTGCCACGTATACCAAGTAGAGTGGGCTAAGCCTGCGGAGAAACAGGCCTGCGAGAACTCCAGCACTGTACCAAACGGGCAGTTAACTGGATCAAGCTGGCAGTCTCCACACACTGAGTCTCAACTTCAAAAGTTTCCTCATTGAGGGAGCTCTAGTTTCACCCTCAGGTTGAAGCATCCATTCACCCGGGCCTCAGCCCCTGCCTCGACAGTATCTGTCTTGTAAGGAGACTCACTTTGAGCCTACCACTCACAGATGCTGTCTAGGCGGAACTCTGGTGAGCGGAGGCCTCTAAAACTCTCTGAGCTCTTGGAGCGGAGGCCTCAGCATGACGACTCTCAAAATAAGAGGAGTCCTGCTATGTCCCGTACACTAGGTATCTGCATCAGCATGGATGAAAGAACATCCCCTACAGCTTAACCTGGCAAAGACTGAGCTTCTTATCTTCCCTGCCACTCCAACTCTACAGCATGACTTCTCGATTCAGTTAGGTTCATCAACAATTACCCCACCAGCTTCGGTCAGAAATCTTGGTGTAATCTTTGATGATCAGCTGACCTTCAAAGAGCACATTGCAAAGACTGCTCGATCTTGCAGGTTTGCACTTCACAACATCAGAAAGATCAGGCCCTTTCTAATGGAGCATGCTGCACAACTTCTTGTCCAGGCCCTTGTCATTTCTAGGCTGTACTACTGCAATGCTCTTCATGCTGGACTTCCATCATACACAATCAAACCTCTACAAATGATTCAGAATGCAGCGGCACGACTGGTCTTCAACGAGCCCAAAAGAGCCCATGTTACACCTCTCTTTGTCTCCTTGTTCTGGCTACCAGTTGCAGCTCGCATCCAGTTCAAGACACTGATGCTTGCATATAGAACAACCACAGGCTCAGCACCCACCTACTTCCGCTCACTATTACGAATCAACATCCCCTCCAGAAGTCTGAGATCTGCTAGTGAGCGACGCCTTGTGGTGCCATCACAGAGAGGCTTAAAATTACTCTCCAGAACATTCTTGTTCACTATTCCTGGCTGGTGGAATGATCTTCCTACCCCCATCTGGAATGCTGGATCCCTGTCAATCTTCAAGCAACCACTGAAAACTCATCTCTTTCAACACTACTTGACTTCAACACTACTTGAAAAAAATATATATTTACCTTTTTCTATATCTTTCTCTTTATCTTTCTCTCCTTCTCTTGCTAGCTTGTACTTATTTGAACAATGCCTGAGACTTGGTGTTAGGGGCACTTCCTCTGTCTTTTTGCCTCTTCAAGATTAATCGCTTTATGTATTCCCCAATTGTAAGTCGCTTTGGATAAAAGCGTCCGCAAAATAACTAAATGTAAATGTATCGCACACATGGCAATCTCTCAGGTCTGGTAGACCGCAGGGTGGTCACTCATGACCGCTCCCCAACCGGTGAGAGATACATCCGTCGCTAGAGTAACGGCGACAAGGAGCTCCTAGCACCAGGCACTGAGACAAAAAACAAGGGTTTCCTCCATGTCTAAGGCATGTAGGCATTGTCGTGTGACCTTGATCATATGAAGTGGGTTTCCCCTCAGGGAGAACCCCTTGGTCTTGAGCCACCACAGTAGGCCAAAAGGTATCACATTGAATGCAGCTGACATCAGACCCAGCAGTTTTTCAAACTGCTTGACAGTGAGTGACCGGCCTTCTGTTACTCTCTTGACTGACGTGAGGATTGACTCGATCCGAGCAGGGGACATGCATGCCTGCATCGTGGTCGGATCCCACACCACGCCCAGATAAGTGGTTCTCTGTACTGGAGAAACACACTTTCCTGATGTTAAGTCTTAACCCCAACTCTTTCAAGTGAGTGAGAACGACATCTCGATGCCGAACCGCCATCCGCTCGGATGAGCTAATCGGGGCGAGAGTGCAAAGCCAAAGGGAAGAAACCGATATTAATACGCTTTGCCCCCAAAGCACATCTCAGGAACTTCATGTGATGGGGAAGGAGTATGTTTCTTCTAGATCGCTCGTGACCACCAGTCCTTGGATCTGGTGTGAGACACGTGTTTGAGGAGAGCTTTCTGAACTTTCTGAGTGGTTCAGTTAACTTAGATCTAAAAAGGACTCAAACCCTTTCCCAGGAACAATGAAGTACGGCTGTATAACCCGGACTCTTTGTCTAGAGGAGGGACCACCTCGATGGCCTCCTTCCTCAGGAAAGTGCTCACTTCTTGTTCCATTACCAGAGCCTGCTCAGGACCAGTGTTGGGGGTAACGCATTACAAGTAACGCGAGTTACGTAATAATATAACTTTTTTCAAGTAACTAGTAAAGTAACGCATTACTTTTTAATTTACTAGAAAATATCTGAGTTACTTTTTTTTCCATTTATTGACTGACAGTGCGCTAGTGATGCGCGGATGAGCTAAAACGTCACCAGAATCCGCAGCTTCAAATAAATTATTTTTCCATTCACCATGTGATGCAGTGTATACCACTCTTCCCCAGAGGGGCCGGCCCTCAAAAGCCCTGAGCCATTGGCATCAGGACGTTCTAGCTGAAGACTATCCAGTAATAATGACGGTCCGCAGATCTGTCTTCGGCCCGGGAGTGCCACTCTGACTCCAACTATGATTCTGGCGAGTACGAGAAGTGACATTCCTTGAATGAGGAGCTGGAACATGATTGGGGCTGCTCCGCCCAGCAGCCCCTGCTGACCACCTCAACCTCTTCGGAGGAAGAGAGGTAAACATTGTGTTCTCACTCGAGAAAATATCCCAAGAGGCTCCTGTATACTATATATAATATATATAATTGTATATCTTTCTCTACATAATATATATATATATATAACTTTTCATAGTCAGATGAAATGCATAATTAATTCTTCAAAATTAAATGCAGTCAAACACCCAGACAGGTAAACACGGTCTGATGTGAAAGATTCATATAGTGAACTGAGAATGCACGCACTGCCTCGGCAACACGCAACCCACTCGGAATAAACAATATACATTTCCTCTGAAGAGAAAACTGCTGCAGATTAGCGTGCTCTCACTCAAGGGGAAATAACTGCAGTGCAAGCTTCCGCCAGCAGGAAGTGTGTCATTTTCAAAATGCTTTGAATTCAGCATCTTACTTTTACCCAATTTGCTTCAAACTTCATCAGCAAAAAACGGCCGATGTGAAACTGTCAAGGGAATATTGATATCTAAAATATTGTTGCCATGGCAACGTGTCAAACCTCAATATATCTTCTGGTGATTTTGAGGCACTTAAGATGTTTAGAATTTCATAAATCTCAACACACACATCAGTATTAATTATAGATAGACACTGGCAAAAGCTCATAAACGGGCATGGAGGAGGCACTCTATAGTGACCTTTTGTCAAAACATGGGGGGTTAATTTTAGCTACAGTCACCAAACTCAGTACATATATTGTTCTCATCAAGCCGGACAACTTTCTAATTTGCACTCATTATCTACGACCAACAGGAAGCCGGCTATTTTTGTTTTAATGTCAATTTCTGGAATAATCAAGCTGCAAACTAATTCATACTCCTTCAAGAAGAAACAAGTAGTTCACACCAAACTTTGTCAACATGATGCCAAGACACTGAAGATGCTAAATTGCGAACGGCTTGCAGATAGCTTGAATGGTGTTTAAATAGTGGTTTATTAAAGTGAGGGTAAAAAAAAGATAGCAGAAATTTTCTTATATCTTTAAAGTGCAGTTTACAAAAACTTCGAAACTTTTTACATGCAGGGAAAAAGTCATTCTGAGGAAGTATGGTTAGTTTCATGACTTTACAAAACTCTATGGATGAGAGAAAATTGAAAAACTATCAGGCATTTCATCTCAGTCTACTCTCTTCTATGAATGTGTGTATATGTGTGTGTGTGTGTGTGTGTGTGTGTGTGTGTGTGTGTGTGTGTGTGTGTGTGTGTGTGTGTGTGTGTGTGTGTGTGTGTGTGTGTGTGTGTGTGTGTGTGTGAGAGAGAGAAACTTTTAAACATATCTTTAATCACCAGAAAATAATTATCAGTCATTTTTGGTTGTTGTTGGTGTTTTTTTGCATGGTATCATGGTATTAAACAATCTGAGCAGGTTTTTTTTGCATGTTCATTCTAATTTAATTCATCAAAATCATTCAAGCAGATTTCATCAATGATTTATATGAAGAGCTCTTTTTCAAAACGCTATAAATCCATTTTAATAGTTTTCATGAAAATGACATTTTTTTACCTAGTTAATATTCAATGTATCATGTTAAAATGGTCTGTTGGCTCAGTCTGAACATGTTAAACAATGACTGTTTAACCACCCCGGGTCCGCAGCATTACACCGAGCGGGTCTCGAACCCGGGTTTCCAGTGCGGGAGGCGGGCGCTCTAACAAGGAACGCCAAAGACTACAGCTTCTAGTGTCAGTCGCTAGAGCGCCTCTTTGTCAGGTCAGGAGAGTGAGGTACATTTTAAACAAGGAAATATAGCGATTTGGCATGAAACATTGATGGAGCAGTGAATAGGTTCAGTACACAGCAAAATAAGATGACGAACTCATTTTTTTGGCATTTATCGCGTTTTGGAAAAGAGCTCTTCATATATTAGTTTAACAACTTATATTCATCATTAATATAATTCATAACAATTCTTAAATTCTGGTTTGACTTAATTTTTCTGGATTCTATATTTTTATGACTTAATACAAATATACTATCAAAAATGGTGGTAATGAAATTAATGTATAAAGCTTTAAAAATGTAATTAATGCTTTAAAATGTAATCAAATGAAAATAACTTTTATCATTTTATGCTTTCATAAAGGGCTGCACAATAGAGATTTAGTAAATTAAAATGAGGGGGAAATCATATTCCTTAAATTTTTCTATTTGTTATTATTATTATTTTAGAAGTGGTCTACATTATAATACAATTGTAATTTCTGTCAATTTCTTCAAGTTAAAAAGCGGACTTTTATTTTGACGGGTAGAAGTGAACTGAGGGGGGCAGTAATACGCATTTTAATCGTCTAAACTTCCGCAAATCAGAGAAGAAGGAGAAGACGGGTAACGTAAAGTGAAGTTAGTGAAGATCTTTGCGTGTATTTGACAATGGTTGTCTCAAATAAAAAGAAGAAAGGATTATTAATTGTTCTCTCAATGTCAGTGAGGCTCTCAGTGTTTGTCCTCAGATAGTGAGACAGCAGGCGCTGTTAAACACTGAGCGGCGCCAGCACGCATAACGTTACTTAAGTAAGTACATGACAACCGCTCACTCACAGAGAGACACGCAAAACAAACTGATTATATTTGTATATAGCAGTGTTTTTTTGCTTTAATAATCACAGACACTAGACCATGTAGTGATTTGACAGCTCTGTTTTTTATTTATATATCAAATAAATAAATATTCAATGACATTATTGCCTTTTGAAGTTTAATCAGCCCTTTCAGATTGAAACTGAAAGACCTCTTGAAATTGTAAATGAAGACTTTTCTTAAACCATTTAACGTATTTACAACTTTTTACGGCCTTAAATTTGATACAACTAAAATAAGGAGTTTATAAGGACCTGCGGGAGCCCTGTATTTAAGGTAGCCCGTAGGGCAGGACAGTGATATATCAAATCGAATCAAATCACTTTTATTGTCACATCACCACAGCACAAGTGCCTTGGTGAGTGAAATTCTTATGAGCGTGCTCCAGACAGTGCAGAAAAACAACAGACAATTTACATATGGACAGACAGTGCAAAAAAACAACAAACAATTTAAATATGGACAGACAGTGCAAAAAAGCAACAGCAATTTACATATGGACAGTACATATTTACAGACTGTACAGAAGACAATGTGCAAAATACACATACATATACTCAG
This sequence comes from Gymnocypris eckloni scoliostomus, assembly GCA_027564155.1. NCBI lineage: Eukaryota > Metazoa > Chordata > Actinopteri > Cypriniformes > Cyprinidae > Gymnocypris > Gymnocypris eckloni. The sequence goes on along the minus strand of CM050422.1, from coordinate 22,882,703 downwards.
TACACTTAGTGTACTATAAAGACATACTCAATTTTCAACTACACATTATACACCGTATGGGCACATCTACATTATGTACAGTATCTATACATAATGTAGTCTATACATAATAATGTGAGGTGCAACAGATTATAAATTAACAGCAGATTGGTTGAGCAGCAGATAGATGTGCAAAGGTGCAACAGATTATTCATATGCAGTGTCGTGGATGTGCATTGTATGGTGTCCAGTGATAGCAGATAGGTTGTGTTAGTGCAGTGTGTGCGTGTAGCCCAGTTGAACTGTGTTAAAGTGCAGTGCATGGCATGTTGTGTGAGTGGGAGTGTGATGTAGGTGAGTTATTTGTGACTGTTCATTAGCCTGATAGCCTGAGGGAAAAAGCTGTCCCTCAGTCGGCTAGTGCGGGATCGGATGCTGCGGAAACGCCGCCCTGAGGGCAGCAGAGAGCAGTCTGTGGGACGGGTGGCTGGAGTCTTTGATAATCCTCCGGCTTTCCTTGTACACCGCCTGGTGTAGATGTCCTGGAGGGAGCTCACCTCCAACAATGTGGCGGGCAGTTCGCACGACCCTTTGCAGAGCCCCTGCGGTTGCCAGCGGTGCTGTTTCCAAACCAGGCGGTGATACAGCCGGTCAGGATGCTCTCCACAGTGCAGGTGTAGAAGGATCTGAGGATTCTGGGGCTCGTTCCAAACTTCCTCAGCCGTCTCAGGAAGAAGAGACGCTGATGTGCCTTCTTCAGCACTGCATCTGTGTGAGCAGACCATGTGAGATCCTCGGTGATGTGAACGCCGATGAACTTAAAGCTGGTCACCCGCTCCACAGGTGTCTTGTCGATGGTGATGGGTGTGTGTTCTCTGCTCTGTCTCCTGTAATCCACCACCAGCTCCTTGGTCTTGTCGATGTTGAGTGAGAGGTGGTTCTCCTGACACCATTTAGTCAGGGTACTCACCTCCTCTCTGTAGGCCGTCTCATCGTTGTCGGTGATCAGGCCTATCACCGTGTGTCATCAGCAAATTTGATGACATTGGAGCTGTGTGTAGCTGTACAGTCGTGTGTGTACAGGGAGTACAGGAGTGGGCTGAGGACGCAACCCTGCGGTGCACCAGTGTTGAGGATCAGGGGATGATGTGTTGTTGCCCATTCTGACCACCTGACTTCTGCCTGTCAGGAAGTCCAGGATCCAGCTGCACAGAGATCTGTTCAGTCCTAGAGTCTGGAGCTTCGCAACCAGTGTGGCAGGCACTATAGTGTTAAATGCTGAACTATAATCCACGAACAGCATCTTCACATAGGTGTTTTTATTTTCCAGGTGGGAGAGCAGTGTGCAGGGTGAAGGCAATAGCATCGTCTGTGGAACGGTTACTGCGGTATGCAAATTGTAGTGGGTCCAGTGAAGCAGGCAGCACAGAGCAGATGTAGTCTCTGACAAGCTTCTCAAAACACTTGCTGAAGATGGGGGTCAGAGCAACGGGCCTCCAGTCATTCAAGCATGTGATTTTGTTTTTCTTTGGTATGGGCACAATGATGGATTTTTTGAAGCATGAGGGAACCACAGACAGAGAGAGGGACAGATTGAAAATATCTGTAAAAACCCCGGCTAGCTGGAAAGCGCATGCTTTGAGCACACGGCCTGGTATACCATCTGGGCCTACGGCTTTACGGATGTTCACCCGTCTGAAGGATCGGGTTACATCCGCGACAGAAAGCGTGAGTGGACTGACCTCTTCTGCAGCAGCCGTGTGAGCGCTCTCTGTGTGGGCGGTGTTATCAGCCTCGAACCGAGCATAAAAGGTGTTGAGCTCGTCCGGTAGAGAGGCGGCAATGTTCACAGTAGCTGGTTTATTTCCTTTAAAGCCTGTGATGTTGTTGATGCCCTGCCACATGCTTCTTGGGTTATTGTTGTTGAAGTGTTCTTCAACTTTGTTTTTATAAGTTCGTTTGGCTGCTTTGATGGATCTCCTGAGATCGTAACTGGCTTGTTTCCGATCGTCAGTGTTTCCGGATTTAAAGGCAGATGTCCGCGCTGACAAGGCTGATCGAACATCGCTGTTAATCCACGGTTTTTGGTTGGGGTAGATACGGATTGTTTTGGTCGGAACTACATCGTCTATACACTTCCTGATGAAACACGTGACCGTATCTGAATACGCCTATATATTGGTAGCCCGACTGGTATTAAACCAATATTCCCGGGACGACGTGCTAGTGATTTTGCTAGAATTGCTGAATTTGCTGGAATTGAGAATTAGGGTTAGGGTAACTATACGCTATACCCTGCTGTAACTATAGTTTAATAATATTGTTTTAAACATGAGTATTAGTACTAACAACATATTTTTACTGTTTTTGTGTAAGTATTTTTTATTTTATTTTAGGTCATTATTTTATTTTTTTATTTTATTTTATTTTAGGTCATGGTACAGTAACAAAAGTACATTACCACATTTGTATTTATAATGTAGTAGTCAATTTGTAACATAATATTAACTAATATTCATAAATGCTATACAAACTATTGTTCATTTTAACTTATATAATGTTATAAGCTAAAACCTTATTGAAAACAGTTTGCTACAAAAGTTTCATATATTGTTCTGTGTGTGTGTGTGTATGTGTGTGTGCGTGTGTGTGAGAGAGAGAGGGTAGAGAGAGACTAACATTAATAAATGTTGTATAATTATTGTTCATGATAATTAATATAGTTAATGCTAATAACTGAAACCTTATTGAAAGTATAATGTTAAAAGCTAAAACCTTATTGAAAAGTTTTATATATTGTTATTTGTGTGTGTGTGTGTGTGTGTGTGTGTGTGTGTGTGTGTGTGTGTGTGTGTGTGTGTGTGTGTGTGTGAGAGAGAGAGAGAGAGAGAGGATAGCTAGAGACTAACATTAATAAATGCTGTATAATTATTGTTCATGTTAATTAATATAGTTAATGCTAATAACTGAAACCTTATTAAAAGGATTACCAAAGTTTTATATTTTGTTTTGTGTGTGTGTGTGTCTTGATGGCTCGGATTAACCCTTCCATTAATGTATCCCTTAAATCCAAACTGCTAGAGGGTCACTGTAATGCATGTGCCCGCTAGGGTTGTGTCGGTGAGGAAATTTTCCCACCGGTTAATCGACCTGATGTCACACCGGTTATAACGGTATCACCGTGGTGGGGGGTCGTTTGAGTTTTCCCTCTTTTCCCCTTTTCTTAGGTTTTAAATAGCCTGTAAGCACCGGTCGCGTTTTACTTTGACTTTAATATCAGCAGCAATTCTGCGTCAAGCAGTGTTTAAATAAAATAAAAATCAGCAAATACTGTGGAACGAAATAAATGAGAAACAAATGTTTTTTTTTAAACATCACATCAGTGATGCCTAATAGATCGATCGTGAAGACAATGCTGGAAGATGCGCTTTAGGTCAGTGTTTCTCAACCAGGGGGGCGAGAGATAAAACTACAATATAATATATTCACTAATATTATGACTCGCCTGTTAAGTCATGTAAAAAATATAGGTTATAAATAAATAACAGTACCACCTCTCTACATATTCTGTGTTTCGGAGCAGAAAAACGTCTCTCATCACGCTGTGTGAATACAGACTGAATAGCGGCTCAAAAACTATGAGCAAACATCAGCACTCGGCTGGATAAAAGAAGCCAGTGTCACACTAGTAGACACAAGTTTTGATGGACGACTATTGTAATCAGGGTAAAGATGATTAACGTGACATGATCGTGCATTATGCGTGCGTTATGTCCGTTATAAATGATGCGCAAACGAACCGTGTATGTGCGCTCTCAATCACTCTAACATCATATTTCTGCTTGAATACAGCGAGTGTTTTATAATGGATGCTTGCGTGTGTTGAAGTTTGTGAGGATCAGTGGTGTTTATGTGCACACGGTCATCAGACTCCAAACAGCTTGTTCTTACAGAGGAACTATTTACTGATGACGTCATGAATAGTGAATAAAAATAAAATATTATTTTATTTTTTATTATTAAATTAATGCAACAAAGATACAGCCCAACAAGCCTTTTTTATTATTTATTTTATTTAATATGTATTTTATCATTTATTTACTTTTCACTTGGTAGATCTCGGTGAGTTTCTCATTTGAAAAGATAAAAGATTTTGAATTAGATTAATGTCAGAGTCCGAAGTCAACCGGCTTAAAACGGGCGCTTTTACATTTGGTTTTGAAACTCTTCCACCATCGTCTTGTCTGTCTCACCTCACTCTTCTTGTCAGTCATCTCTCTTCACGTGATAAATTAAATCTGATCTGTGATGTAGAGGTCTGCGCGGGACTATTTTAGGTTTTATTCCGCTCCCGCAATATATTCACTGTTTGTTCACATTTCTGCTGAAAGACAGAGAGATAGGCTAACAAATAAAAGTCTAGTCTGCACAAAATTATATTTATTTTATTCGTCTTGTCAAGAGTCTTGAATTTATTGACAGAAAAATGCATACCTAGACTGCTGTGATGCAAGACTGTCATCCGTTCGGTGTGTTGCATTGATCAGCCGCGTTCAGTTTTAATTTTAGTGTCCTCTAACTGAACAAAATTATTTTTATTACTATAAAAAAACTATCTAAACGACGGTGAGGGACGGTGCCACGGTGAGCAAGTGACGTAACGGTGTTGCGGCTTAACACGGCATAACCGTCATCACCGTCTATCGCGGCAAGCCTAGTGCCCGCTGGTCACAGTTTTCCTGATGCAAACGGGGTGGCGTTTGCACTCGGCTTGGGCCCGCCATCGCTGCTAGCACCTATTTTTTATTTTTATTTTTTATCGACTATCCAGGCATTTTTGGGGCTTAACATGGTCAAAAACTCTTGAAAATGTGCACACACATTGGAACCCGCGGCAGTTAGGACGCCGCTGAGGCTGGGATCCAGGCGTGGCACAGAGGCTCTACGGCGCCCCCTGGAACACCATCAGAAAACTTGATGTGTAGCTCACACATACTTGCACGTATTCATCTGAAACTCGGTACACATATAGATCTTATCGAGCTGAACAACTTTTGTGTTGCATGTCATGGGCTCCGCCCAACAGGAAGTCGGCTATTCAGGGCTGTTTAAAAAGCACATGCTCTGGAATTTGAAATACTCCTCCCAGGATTTTCAACACACGAGCACCAAACTCGGTGAACGTGATCTCAAGACACTGGGGATGCTAAATTGCAGAGGGATTTTTGATATCTCGAACGGTTTGCCCGTGGCGGCGATGAAGTTATGGCGAGAGATACAGGAAGTGTCTAATAAAGTCCACATACATTGTCTGATTTTGATCACACTTCAGTGGTTTGTTCGGTGTATGAAGCCGATCGCATCGATGTGACAATTATTAGGCAAAGTTATAGCGCCACCAACTGGCAGCAGGAAGTGTGTCATTTCAAAATGCTTTGAATTCACCATCTTACTTTTACCCAATTTGCTTCAAACTTCATCAGAATACTGTAAAAACACGCCGATGTGAAACTGTGAAGGAATATTGATATCTAAAATACTGTTGCCATGGCAACGTGTCAAACCTCAATATTCTTTTTGGTGATTTTGAGGTTATCCGGCATTTTGGGGGCTTAACATGGTCAAAAACTTTGAAAATTTGCACACACATTGAACCCGCTGCAGTTAGAGAATTAAAAAGGCTGGGACAGAAAAATAATTCTATATGTTCTGAAAACCATCAGAAACTTGATGTGTAGCTCAACTTACTTGCACGTGACATGAAAATCGGTACACATATAGATCTTTGTATTCCTTAGATTCTTCTTTTTTTTTTTGACTATTCTGGCATTTTTGGGGGGGCTTAACATGGTCAAAAAACTCTTGAAAATTTGCACACTCATTGTAACCTGCGGCCATTAGGACACCGCAGAGACTGGGACCTGGACGTGGTACAGAGGCTCTACGGTGCCCCCTGGAACACCATCAGAAAACTTGATGAATAGCTCACACATACTTGCACGTATTCATATGAAACTCGGTACACATATAGATCTCATCGAGCCGAACAACTTTTGTGCCACATATCATGGGCTCCGCCCAACAGGAAGTCGGCTATTCAGGGCTGTTTAAAAAGCACACGCTCTGGAATTTGAAATACTCCTCCCAGGATTTTCAACAGATGAGCCCAAAACCCGGTGAACATAATCTCAAGACATTGGGGATGCTAAATTGCAGAGGGATTTTTGATATCTCGAACGGTTTGCCCGTGGCGAGGCGATGAAGTTATGGCGAGAATTGAGATACAGGAAGTGTCTAATAAAATCCACATACATTGTCTGATTTTCATCACACTTCAGTGGTTTGTTCGGTGTATGAAGCCGATCGCATCGATGTGACAATTATTAGGCAAAGTTATAGCGCCACCAACTGGCAGCAGGAAGTGTGTCATTTTCAAAATGCTTTGAATTCACCATCTTACTTTTACCCAATTTGCTTCAAACTTCATCAGAATACTGACAAAACACGGCTGATGTGAAACTGTGAAGGAAATATTGATATCTAAAATACTGTTGCCATGGCAATGTGTCAAACCTCAATATTCTTTTCTGGTGATTTTGAGGCATTTAAGATGTTTAGAATTTCATAAAACTCAACACACACATCAGTATTAATTATAGATAGACACTGGGAAAAGTTCATAAACGGGCATGGAGGAGGCACTCTATAGCGCCACCTTTTGTCAAAACTTGGGGGGTTAGTTTTGGCTACAGTCACCAAACTCATTATATATGTTGTTCTAATCAAGCCGGACAACTTTCAAATTTACACTCATTAGCTACGACCAACAGGAAGCCGGATATTTTTCTTTTTCTGTGGAAATAATGATGTGAATTACTGCCTACTACTCAGAGGAGAATTATACTATGCACCCCAAACTTTGTTTGCGTGATGCCAAAACATAGAGGAACTTAAATTGCGAACGGCTTTTGGATACCTTGAACGGTGCTGCTATGGTGATTGATTAAAGTAACATTAAAAAAGATAGCAGTAATTTTCTTGTATCTTTAAAGTGCAGTTTTCAAACACTTCAAGACTTTTTATATGCAGGGAAAAAGTCATTCTGAGGAAGTATGGTTAAAAAAATTAAATGTATCATGCTCAGGGACAACAACACAAAATTAAAACTATCACCGTTAATATGTAAAAAGTGAATACTGTAATACCAAGGATGAACACAAGATGCAAGCATCTGTTTATCTGTGTATTAGAATTAAAAACAATTATTTAATCAGTTGAAATGTTCTGCACTGTCAATATACTTTTACATAATTATTGTAGAGACTTATTGTAGAGCAAATAGAGAATTAAAAACGTTTTTTTTTTTTTTTTTTAAGGAAAAATAATTCTCTATATGTTCTATATAGAACATCTATATGTTCTAACTTGTTTCACTTATATGATAAGGAATATTTTAAGTATGTTCCTTTACTGTTCAGTTCAGTTAAACAGAATAAGAAACATAGACATAAAATAAGTTATGTATTTTACTGGTAATATAGTTGTATATTATTGTTTCACAAATGCTTATAGATAATTTTAAAGGGTTATAGATCATAACATTTTTGGCAACTGTTGTAATTTATAGGGCACTAACAACATAATTTGGTAACACTAAATAATAACTGCACGTTATGAGTCATTAGGTAAGCTTTATTAAATAGTCAGTTCATCCTTTATAAAGCATTCTCCCAACATAAAGAGTTATTAGTAAACAGTTTATAAATACAGCTATAAATGCCTGGTTCTTTATTTATAAGCATATATATTACAAAGCAGATTTAAAGGCTCAGTTATCTTCCTAAGTAAACAAATAAGCAAACACAACACAGAGGGATACAGAACTCAGAAATATGTATTTCAAGATGCAAAAAAAATGAAACTGTAAAACTGTACAATTGAATCTTTTTTATTTATTTTCAATGAAATTGTCAACGTTTATTTGTCATTTTTTTATCAAGTGTAGAGTTGTACAGTTTCATTTTTTTGCATTTATAAATGTACATTTAAATAGTTTATTAATAATTTACTTACAATTTCTAAATGATCTTATGAACTACTGTTTTTTCATCCTAATGTTCATGTTAATTCACAGTGCATTAACTAATGTTAACAGATACAATTTTACTTTTTAATAATGTTTTAGTTTAGAACTTAATATGAACTGACATTAATAAATGCTATATAATAAATGCTAAAATGGTCCAGGGCAACCAAAAAATGAAATGTATCACACTTTACAGGACTCAGGTGAAGACTGTAATACCAAGGATGACCACTTGATGGAGTCAGAGGATTAAATATAATATATTTTATATAATTATTTCACAAGTGCTTATAGATTAAAATATATTTTTTAAATGGTTAAAGATCAGTAAATGAGTTGGTAAATATTTACAATAAATTATTTTAGGTTGACATTAGTTAATGCATTAACTAACAATGAACAATATATTTTTACAGTATTTTTATTTTTTTTTGTTAGTAAAATAGTCATGCATTATTAGATGCTTTATAAGTATTGTTCATGTTAATTAATATAGTTAATGTTAATAACTGAAACCTTTTCGAAAGTGTTACTAAAGTTTTATTTGTTTTATTTGTCATTTCTGGTTATTGTTGGTGTTGTTTTTCATTACAGCTCAAAAAATGTCTTAGGCCTTATCAGTTTTGATGGTTTGGATTAACCCTTTAATTGCTGCATCCCAGACTGCCAGAGGGTTACTGTAAATGCATGTGAGAGAGAGAGAGAGAGAAAGAGAGACAGATAGCATCTGTTTAAACTGTGTGTTTCACAGAGTTGGTGGTTTGGATTATCACTTTAATCGCCGTGTCCCTTAAAACCAGACTGCTAGAGGGTTACTGTAAATGCATAGCGCCACCTGGGCAACAGCTTTCCTGATGCCACCGGGTGGCGTTTGCATCGGCTTGGGCCCGCCATCGCTGCTTGCAGCTATATTTATTATTATTCTTCTCCCACATGAATCGCATTTTTGAGGGCCTAAACATGCTCGAAAAGTAAAAAAAAATTTGCACACGCATCAGAACTGGTGAAAATTTACATCTGATATGGGTTTCAGAAGTAGGTGTGGCAAAATGCCTCTAGCCTGAAGACCTATACATATTCAATGTTCAGTTATGGAGCTAAGTTTCACGCCACATGTACAGCTGGCAAAATTGGTACACTCATGAAGCTTAACAATACCTACAAAAAAGTCTCCAGGTACGAAATCAGAAACCCAACAGGAAGTCGGCTATTGTAAATTTTCTCGTCATATTTTGTGTCATATCTTTTTTGCCATTTTCAGGTGTCAAACTTTAACGAACTCCTCCCAGAGATTTATCCAGATGAACACCAAAATTGGTCATTGTAATCTAAAGGCTTTTGTGACGTTAAATTGCGAAGATCTGTTTTCATCCAGACTTCATCGTGGTGTCCTGTCAAATTTCGATGTTTCGCCATGAAACAGGAAGTTGTTATAACTCAGGCATGCAATGTCCGATCTGCACCAATCTTCACATGTTTGGTAAAACTCCGGACATGAAGAGATCTACATGACCATATTCAGTTATAGTAACAGCGCCACCTGCTGGCAACAGGAAGTGATATGTTTTACTCCATAACTAACTCCTCCTACAGATTTAATGACATCAACATAATATTTAGGTCAGTCTAATCTAAAGGCCTTTGTGATGTTAAATTGCGAAGATCTAGAGTTTTCGTTAAAGGGCGTGTCCTTGGCGGCATGACAAATTTCGATGTCTCGCCATGGGAATAGAAAGTTGTTGTAACTCAGCCTTACAATGTTCCGATCTGCCCCAGACTTCACATGTTCGATAAGAATCCAGGCCTGAACACATCTGAATACGAATATTCCATTATAATCAGAGCGCCACCTGCTGGCAACAGGAAATGACTTGTTTTACACTAACTTAAACATGCAATGTCCAATCTGCACCAAACTTCATATGTTTTTTAAAAGTACTGGATGAAGACATCTACATGCCAATGTTCAGTTAAAAATATAGCGCCACCTGCTGGCAACAGGACATTTCTTGTTTTAAACCAAATTCAACATGCAATGTTCAACCTGCACCAAACTTCATATGTTTTTTTAAATTACTGGTCTGAAGATATATACCAAATGTTCAGTTCAGTTATCTATATAGTGCTACCTGCTGGCCACAGGAAATTCGTTTTTTTACAGTAACTCAAACATGCATTGTCCACTCTGCACCAAACTTCACATATTTGGTAAGATTCCTGGCCAGAAGACCTCTAAAGGACAATATTCAGAAGTAACCATAGCGCCACCTCTTGACAACAGGATGTGTCAGGCTTTACACTAACTCAAACATACTATGTCCAATCTGCACCAAACTTCACACGTTTGATAAGAGCCATGGCCTGAAGACATCTCTGTGCCAATGTTTAGTTATAGACATAGCGCCACCTGCTGGCAACAGGAAATTACTTGTTTCACACTAACTTAAACATACTATGTCCAATCTGCACCAAACTTCACACGTTTGATAAGAGCCATGGCCTGAAGACATCTACGTGCCAATGTTTAGTTATAGACATAGCGCCACCTGCTGGCTACAGGAAATTTATTGTTTTACACTAGCTTAAACATGCAATGTTCAATCTTCACCAAACTTCATATGTTTTATAAATGTTCTAGCCTGAAGACATCTACATGTTAATGTTCAGTTATGGATGTTGCGCCACCAGCTGGCAGCAGATTTGGTACATATAAATGACTTTGATATATTCCTCTATATCTACCTTTTTAAATGCGTATTGCTCACCGTTTCCTGTCTTTCTGAAGCCACCGGTCGGCGGTGAGCCGGGCGAGGTCCCTTCCATCACTGCTTGCAGCTTTAATTAGGGACCGAGCAACGATGGTGCAGAGAATTTCGATGTCTCGCCATGGGAATAGAAGCTGTTGTTACTCAGCCTTAAAATGTCCGATCTGCCCCAGACTTCACACGTTCGATAAGAATCCAGGCATGAACACATCTAAATACGAATATTCCATTATAATCAGAGCACCACCTGCTGGCCACAGGAAATGACTTGATTTACACTAACTTAAACATGCAATGTCCAATCTGCACCAAACTTCACATATTTGGTAAGACTCCTGACCTGAAGAGATCTAAGTGACCATATTCTTATAAATTCATAGCGCCACCTGCTGGCAACAGGAAGTGATATGTTTTACTCCATAACTAACTTCTCCTAGAGATTTAATGACATCAACATAATATTTAGGTCAGCCTAATCTAAAGGCCTTTGTGATGTTAAATTGAAGGGCGGCAGACAAAGCCATGGGAATAGAAGCTGTTGTTACTGAATCCAGGCCTGAACACATCTATTCCATTATAATCAGAAAATTACTTATTTTACACTGATATAAACATGCAATGTCCAATCTTGACAAAACTTCATATATTTGGTAAGACTCCTGACCTGAAGACATTTAAAGCCCAATATTCAGATAACCATAGCGCCATCTGTTGACAACAGGATGTGTCAGGCTTTACACTAACTCAAACATACTATGTTCAATCTGCACCAAACTTCATATATTCGATAAAGGTGCTAGCCTGAAGACATCTATATGTTAATGTTCAGTTATGGACATAGCGCCACCAGCTGGCAGCAGGTTTGGCACATATAAATTACTTTGACATATTCCTCTATATTTGCCTTTTTAAATGCATATTGCTCACCGTTGCCTGTCTTTCTGAAGCCACGGTCGGCGGTGAGCTGGGTGCGAGGTCCCTTCCATCGCTGCTTGCAGGTTTAATTAGGGACCGAGCACCGATGGTGCGAGGACCCTATTGTATCTGTGTTGTTTATTATTAGGGACCGAGCACCGATGGTGCGAGGACCCTATTGAATCTGCTCCGTTTATTATTCTTATTATTCTTCATCTTCTTCTTTTTCTTCTCCAAACTTAATCGCTTCTTCATCTTCTTCTTCTTCTTCTCCAAACTTAATCGCATTTTAGATGGCCTAAACATGCTTGAAAAGTCAGGAAACTTTGCACACGCATCAAAACGGGTGAAAATTGTTTGCAGCTGGCAGTTGCAACATACCTCTTCCTCCCACTGTTTTATCCATGGCTTTTCAGGCAGATTAACACCACAGAGCAGCAGGCACTGATAATTATCAAGTGAGATCAGCTCAGTGGACAAGGGCATGCTGGCAGCTTTTCAAGTCACAATACCAAGCACCAGCAGACTGGGCTCTTTCCTTCACTTGAGAGCTATGTAGAACAGGGCTTCTCAATGTCCGGACTCCGGTCCGGATCCGGACCAGGAGGGAATTCAATCCGGACCCGCCTCCACTTGATATTTCAAGCACACTCATATCACTCAGACCTCCGTTGGCACACACACACACACATGCAGTGATTACAGACTCTTTTGTAAGACAAAGCACATAGCAACTAGCGACATTTTGGATAAACCTTAGCTTTCATTCAGTAAAATAATGTCACCGGTTTCGTTCCGCGAGCGCGAGATTTCGCCTTCCTGACGCAGTCTTTCTCCACCGGCAGATTTAGCAGCGTATTCAAAGAACCGAACCGCAGCAGACTTCTGAATGAACGAGTACAAAACAGGGTTTCCTAAAACCTATCACTGATGACTGTCTGACATATGAACATGAATGTAGTTAATCTGTAAAGGGTTGAAATATGCACATAGTGCACGTTTGTGCTCCATGAAATATATATTTAAAAAAAAAAAAAATTAAAGATGGCAATTCAGTTGAAGGGACTGCAGGTTACATTGAAGTACTATTTCAGAAAGATAAAATATGTAGGCCTAAATGAGAACTGCCTTATTGGGCATTTAGTTGTATAAAAATGTAGTACTGTTGAGTAATCCTTATGAAAAATAACCATGGTTTTATTATAATAAAAGTGTAGTAAAATTTGTATTTTTTCTTTTGCATATTGATTACAATTTATATAACCAGTTTTACTACAAATACCATGGTTAAACTATGGGTAGTGTAGCAAGGCCATGGTTAATTTGTGGTTATCATGGTTTATGTATAGTAACCAAGTTTTTAGTTATTTATATGAAACTATGGTTCATTTTCGTAAATGCAAGTAGACCTTATGACATCATAAATATGACAATTAGGCATAGATCGAGTTGAATTATTATATAAAGTTTTAAGCATGTTTATAAAAAATAAGTTTTGTAATAACAATTATCTCGGACCTTTTGACGTTGATGATCATTCTTATTCGGACCTTTGAATGTAAACTTTGAGAACCCCTGATGTAGAACAATGAGGAGTATGTTGCCATTTTTATCTAGGGCAATGCACATTTTTATAAAATTACAGATTACTTAATCAGTAAATTGAGATTTATGTATATCTATACCTATGCCAGCTATGTAAACAAAAGTCTAAGAATTATCCATTAATTTTCCCAAAATGGTAGCTTGAAGGTAAATTGTGTAAGATGATTCTTGGCTTCTATGCTGTGCCAGTGATTCAACCAGTTGTGCATCCAAATGTTGGAAATGCTACTACAGTGGTCTGCCAAAAAGTAAGCCAAATGTATGAACAATCTTAGAGAGTGACGACAAAAACAAACTCATAATTCAATGAAAATGATCAAGGATCATTTCAAGATGAAATTGAAGTTCAGATTTTAAGGTAAAATGTGAGGGGTTAAGCAAAACTATAACATAAAATACTTACGAATTACATATTTTTTTATACAAAGTACACCCCCCACCCCACCCCTTTTCAGGGGCCCAAATGTAATAGGAAAAATTTATATAATCATAAATAAAATGATAATTCTTTGTTTTGTTGGAAATCTTTTGCAGGCAATGACTGCCTTAAGTGTGGACCTCCCCAGAGACTGTGTTTCCTCCTTCGTGATGCTTTGCCAGGCCTTTACTGCAGCTGAAATACTGTTTGTGGGTCTTTCCACCTTTAGTTTTGTCTTCAGCAAGTGAAATGCATGCTCAATCGGGTTGAGATCAGGAGATTGACTTGGCCATTTTAGAATAATCCACTATGTACCTTCAAAAACTCCTGTGTTGCTTTTGCTGTATTTTTTGGGTCATCGTACATTTGTACTATGAAGTGCCATCTAATCAACTTTGCTACATTTGGCCAAATCAGGGCAGAGAGTATATTTACATACACTTCAGAATTCATCTGGCTGCTTCTGTACTCTGTCACATCATCAATAAACACCAGTAACCCAGTGCCACTGGAAACCATGCATTCTCATGCCATCACACTGCTCCACCATGTTTCACAGATTATGTTGTATGCTTTGGATTATGAGCTGTTCCAAGCCTTCTCCATACTTTTTTCTTCCTGTCATTCTGGTACAGGTTGATCTTAATTTCAGCTTTTTAAAAGGATGCTTTTCCAGAAGTGGTCTGGCTTTTTTTTTGATGTTTTTATTTTGGCAAAGTCAAATCTTGCCTTGTTTGCACCTTGTGGTGAACCTTATTTTTGCTCTTGCAATCCTCTCTTGATTGTAGACTTTAACAGTGACACACCTACCTGGAGAGTGTTCTCCACTTGGCTGGATGTTGTGAATCATATTTTTCTTTACCATGGAGAGGATCATCTAATAATCACTGTTGTCCTACATGGACATTCAGGCCTTTTTATGTTGCTGGGCTCACCAGTGTGTTCTTTTTTTTCTCAGAATGTACTAAACTGTTGATTTGACCACTCCTAATGTTCCTGCTATCTCTCTGATGGATTTGTTTTTATTTTGAAGCCTAACAATTGTCTGTTTCACTTGCATGGAGAGCTCCTTTGACCGCATGATTTGGGTTCAAAACAACAGCTTCCAAATGCAAATGGCGCACTCCAGACAATCAACTCCAGAACTTTTACCTGTTTAAATGATGTAGAAACAATGAAGAAATAACACACGCCTTTTAATGAAACAGCATTGGAGCCAATTGTCCAATTACTTATGGTCTCTTGAAAAGGGGCCAGTTACTTATTAAAGAGTTGTGATTCCTTAAACTTTGAGAGTATCCTCAAATTAAAGCTCAGAGTGTGCACATTAAGTCCATAGTCATTATACAACTGTAACCTGAATGTGTTTCAGTCAACAGCTAAAAAAAAAATATGTGCCTGTGTACAAATATATATGGACCTGACTGTATGTTGTATACATATTAATGGATCATTATAGATATTACCTTTATCTCTATTCTCCTTGATTAGACAACAGCCTAGGTAAAATATTGCACAGATTACTCCACTTTCATCCATACTGTTTACCTTCACCATTACTCAGTAACACATTTAACACATTTTATAGATCCCATAGTTTGTATCAGAAATACTAGGTTAGTTAAAAGGTTATCACTTTTCCCAGTGTGGGTCAAGCAGTGTCAAGTCTATAGTTTTGTAATGTTTACTCTTTGTTTTCCCTAGCTCTTTTCAATCTCATCCCCGTCGGCTTAAGGGTGGTGGCCATTCAGGGAGTCAAAGCAGGTTTCTACATCGGCATGAATGCGGAGGGCTTCCTCTACAGCTCAGTAAGATTCTCCTTTCTCAGTTTGCATGTATGTGTGTGTGTATGTGGCATAATACTGTTTTCTTGGAATTCCTTTATTTTGTGAGCTTAGCCTCATTTGCAAAAAAAAGGGAAAAGTACTGCATTACTGCAGAAAATCTTGTCTTTGTCTACTTGATTCATTGGTTAAAGTTTTGCAGTGTAAAATCCAGAAAAGTGGCTTCTTATAGCATGGGTTACAGTGTACGAGCACAGTGTAAGGCAGTGTTCCCTGTTGGGATAACACTTTACAATATGGTGGCACTAATATGCATTAATCCATGCTTAACTAATGCACAGATAATCATGAGTTGATATATAACTCATGAAGAACTAAATCGTTTATTAATAATTACTGCATCAGCAACTGATTAACATTCTATATGATTAATAAATTAAGTAATCAATCAATTATTATTAGTTAAATGTGTCATTTTATATTAATTCCCCAATAACCCATTATATTAAGTAATAGTATAAATTCATGTGTTAATTACCACAATGGGTCAAAGCCATGCATTTCACATTCCAGTTGTCTGCTTTAATTAATCATTAGCAAATTATTAGCAAATATATAATTGTTATTACTTTACTTGTTGAGGCGCATTAATAACTAACTAATTATAAATCCATAACCACAATGATATATTACTTAACAATTTGTTAATAGTTCTGTGCCTTAACAAGTAAAGTCATAATAGAAAGACACCTTTGCAAATCATTAGCTAATGATTAATTAAAGCAGACTACTAGAAGTTGAACTACATAGCTTTGATCACTGGGTAATTAACATATGAATTTACATCATTATTTAATAGAATATGTTTTTAGGGAACTGATACATTGACACATTTAACTAATAAAAATTGATGTATTATTTAATCTATGAATCATATAGAATGTTCATTAGTTGCTGATGTAGTAATCATTAGTAAATAATTTATCTATTCATGAGTTATACATTAACCCGTGATTATCTGTGGATTAGTTAAGTATGCATATTTGTGCACCCGTATTGTAAAGTGTTACCAATTATTTTTCTGTTTCATGTGGTTAGTTGGCATAAATTTGATTCCTTATTTGATCTTTTGGCAAGATTAATTCAATTTCAAGCCTTTATCTGGCATTAAAACTAACCAATTCCATAATTACTCACCTAATGATGAACTCTTAATTGTGTATAAACTTTATATTAAACATCTACTAAGAAAAACAGAAAGACGTAGGAAATTAAAAGCACAGATACAGTATAGTAAAAAGGAGAAGTTTTTTTTTAACTAAACTGACTGGATTTAAAATAGTATTTAAAGAACAAGATATGACGGGGATTTATACAATAAAGAAAAGCCAAGCAGAATGTTACAAAGCAGTGAGCAGCTGGCCTGTATTTATCATTATTGATCATCATTTAAATTTTGTTTTATTGCATTTTGATATGATGTATTGTACACATTTTACACACTGCACTGTTTTATTCTGTTTGTACTGTTTGTACTTTGTGTAATTGCTATCTACCTTTTCTGCTGTAATGGCCGAATTTCCATCCTGGCATCCATGAAATCTCACCTTTTGGTTTTACTATTTCATAAAATCAGAAAAAAGGCACTTTCTTTTTAATGAGTAACAATTTTACTTCAGTTGTATTGTTCTCCGAGGTTGACATAATGTTAAACAACAATTACATAAAAAAAACATCTTCATTTAGAAGTAATAGGCTTTTTCTGTCCTGTTTTGACAACTGTTATGCTGCGTCCAGTGAAGTAGAATCAGGCATTGATGTTTTTCTGTGGAGTCTGTGTTTAGCCACACTATTACTTCATTAAGTGGCACATTCCACAACCTGTTGTTTTGGCAGGTCGGCTTCAATATAGGCTGATTTTAGACTTATGAGAATGTTTGAACACTGAGCAGCGTCCAGTCTGCAAGAAAAGTATACTGACTGCTGAGGCGACAAGAACGAATAAGTGATTTGCCTAATACAATTTTCTCTGTCTTTTAGAGTAAATATCTGCTAGTACAAACAAACAAATCGGATGAGCTTTATTTGTCACATACACAATTATACAGAGTATAATGAGGAGTGAAATGTGTTCTCTGCATTTAACCCATCCAAGTGTACACACTTGGAGCAGTGGGCAGCCGACTGTGCAGCGCCCGGGGAGCAGTCGTGGACTTCCTGCCAGAGCCGGGATTCGAACCCACAACCTTGGGTTACCTCGGGTTTCAAGTCCAACTCTCTATCCATTAGGCCAACGACTGCCCTTGTTATTTTAGTTGTGAGAAGTGATTCGTTTACTGCTTATATTTTCTGAAACGTTTGTGCTAATTGTGCTTATGGTTTGCCTTTGGCTGTAATTAGAAAGTACACAAAGAGTGTTTTGCCACCTGTTAAATTGCGATTAAGTGCTGGCAAACTGAACCGCACTTAGTTTTGTTTCGAGCCATTCGCGTGCTTTAGGCTTTGCTGTGATAATTAGAAAGGCGAGGACAGCGACCATAAAAAACATTTAAAAATCGCTGAGCAAGTCTCCAGTAGGGATGGGTATTGTTTACATTTTATTGATACCAATACCGATATTGATACTGCTTTTCGATACCGGTACTTATCGATACTGTTATCGATAGTATTTGGTGCAAAAAGATATGATGTGGAAAGTTGTTGAAAATTTTAAAATAAAAGTTATTTTATAACTGCTGAACTTTAGCAAGTGTTTTAAATTTCTTCAGTCAGGAGCAGTGAGTTATTTTTCTTGTGGTGTTTTATTGACATTAAAGGAATGGTTCACCCATAAATTTAAATTGTGTCATTATTTACTCACTCTCAAGTTGTTTTAAACCTGAATGAGTTTCTTTCTTCTGTTAAAAATAACATTTATTTTGAAGAATCTGGGAAACCAAAAAGTTGCTGGTCCCCAGTCATTTCCATATTTTATATGTAAACCTAGGGCTGGGCGATATGAGAAAAAAAATCATATCTCGGTTTTTTTTGGCTGATTTGCGGTTTATGGTATGTATATCTCTGTATTTGTATTAGGATTAAACAAATAAACAAATAAAGTGAATGTAACTATCTAGGCATATTTTATGTGCAAAAAAGGGTTAAAATCACATTGCATGATTGCAAGCAGCAATATCACACTGCAGCCCAAGACCGGTTGCTCACTGAAGCTAAGTAGGGTTGAGTCTGGTCAGTACCTGGATGGAAGACCTCCTGGGAAAACTAGGCTGCTGCTGGAAGAGGTGTTAATGAGGCCAGCAGGGGGTGCTCATCCTGCATTCTGTGTGGGTCCTAACGCCCCAGTATAGTTATGGGGACACTATACTGTAAAAAAGCACCGTCCTTCGGATGCGACGTTAAACCAAGGTCCTGGCTCTCTGTGGTCATTAAAATCCCAGAATGTCCTTTGAAAAAGAGTAGGTGTGTAACCCCGGCTTCCTGGCCAAATTTGCCAATTGGCCTCTGACCATCATGGCCTCCTAATCATCCCCATACACTGATTGGCTTCATCACTCCTCTCCACCAATAAGCTGGTGTGTGGTGAGCATTCTGGCGCAATATGGCTGCCGTCGCATCATCCAGGTGGATGCTGCACATTGGTGGTGGATGAGGAGATTCCCCCCCTTACTGTGTAAAGCGCTTTGAGTGCCTAGAAAAGCATTATATAAATGTAACAAATTCTAACATTGTAATATAAAAACTAAAATTATAATTTTAAAGCATAAGTAAAATTTACTAAGCTAAAAATGAAATTAAAAAAGCACAGAATAATTGAGTATTTAATTACAGTCACTTTACAGTTAGTGCTATCATACAAATATACGTACTTGTAGGTTTAAAATTCTACATAAGTCATATTTATTGTCCAACTACATATAGTTCAGCAATTTATACATATAGTTCAGCCTATTCATTGAGCTCCGTCTGTTTAACGGGGCATGCGTCCGCCAGCGCTCATTCTGATCGAAGTCTGTGATGTTTAGCGGAGAATCGCAACAGTGACAGAGCTAGAGTTTTATACATGGGGTGGTACAAGGGGTGGCCAAGGCTAATTCAGGGGGTCCATAGACCATGACAGAAAATCAGTGTATGGGTAGTTGACATATCAATGTGTCCTATGGTGTGACAGCAAAAATGTAAATAAAATAACCTCTAACATTGAAGATAAACGTCTCTCATGCTATTTGTAACTCTAAGAATGAATAAAGTTTTCTCAGGTTATTTGTATGTTAAGGTTTTTTTACATTTTTGCTGTCCCATAGGACACAATCCCATTTTTATTTGTCAACTACCCGTATAACTCCAATCGGCATAAAAAGGCATGAATAAATCCTACAATTGCTGATTACTTCACATTACCACACATTAGCTATACATTTTTACCGTAACGCAGATGGCAACTTTCTATCTACACCTCTTCTTCTTTACCCCTCTCTTTCTCTATGGGCCTCTGGAACTGTCCGTCTGCAGTCAACAAAGCAGAACGTATTCCCGCTATTGCTTCCCAAACTGCACTTAGCATCTTGGGCCTGACTGAGACCTGGATTTGTCCAGAAGACTCCGCAACCCCTGTTGTGCTCTCTAACAACTTCTCCTTCTCTCACACCCCCCATCAGATTAGGAAGGGTGGAGGTACTGGTATTCTCATTTCTAACAATTGGAAATACTCAGCTTATACTCCACTGTGCAATAATCACTCATTGGAATCTCATGCTATTACTGTAACGACTGTCATGTTGTAGTCATGTATCACCCTCCTGGGCAATTGGGCACCTTCCTAGAAGAGCTGGATGGCTTGTTGTCCTCATTCCCTCGAGGATGGCAGTCCAGCTGTAGTCTTTGGTGACTTAAATATCCATTTGGACAAGCCTTATGCTGTAAATTTCCATTCACTCCTAGCTTCATTTGACTTAAAACAACTTACCACCACAAGCACTCACAAATCTGGCAGCCAGCTGGACTTAATTTACACACGCAATTGTGTTGCAGACAACGTTTTTGTAAAACCCCTACACACTTCGGACCACTACTTCATAACATTTAACCTACATCGTGCTACCTTCGAGCCACCAACACCTATACAAGTTACATTTAGGCAAAACCTTTGTTCCCTTTCATCCTCACATATTTCCTCTTTAGTGTCCTTCTCTTTTCCCACACCTGCCTATTTCTCATCTCTGTATGTGAACACTGCAACTGACACTTTGTGCTCCACTTTAACTTCTTGTCTAGACAATATATGTCCTCTCTCCTCCAGGCTAGCACGTGCTGCCCCTTCTAACTCCTGGCTATCCGATGTTCTTCGTGAATATCGGTCCGAACTCAGGGCAGCAGAGAGAGAAAATGGTGCAAATCAAAAGATCTGTCAGACCTGAGTATCTATCAGTCTTTGCTTTCATCTTTCTCTTCTGAAGTCCACACTGCCAAGGCTTCATACTTCCACAACAAGATCAACAGCGCATCTGACACACGCAATTTCTTCAAAACATTAAACTCTCTCTTTTGTCCCCCTCGTCCACCACCTCTTTAAGAGCCGATTAGAGCTCCAGCTAACGATTATTTTTATTGTCGACTAATCTATAGATTATTTTTGGGTTAGTCGATTAATCTATCAATAATTTTTCAATTAAACTATTTATTATTTTCTCATCAGTTGATGAATTCTTTAGTTAAACTATCAATAAATAATATCCTTAAATTCTGCTATTAATCTTTTATTTTATTCAAACCTTTTCTACTTACAAAATTAATACTAAAATTTATACTAAATTAATACTAAAATTAAAAATTTATACTTTACAAAAAAATAAATAAGAAACAAGAAAAAGGAAAGAAATAAACAAAATAACAATAAATAAAGAAAGAAAGATAATAACACGAAAAGAGAGAAAAAGAAATAACAATAAATAATTAATTTAAATGAAAGAAAGAAAATCTAAATAAATAAAAAATAAGAAAAGAGAGAAAAATAATAACAATAAATAACAAATAAGAAAAGAGAGAAAAATTAAAAATTAACTAATAAGAAAAGAAAAAGAAAGAGAAAAAAAGAAAGAAAGAGAATTACAGGGCAGTGATACAGTCAATAGAAATGCACATTGTGGCTGCATTCACAGTACTGTTTGGGACTGACAGCAGTTGCTTACAGGTGAGAGACACGAGAGCGACAGAATCAAAAATGGCATCATAACACCGGGAATTTTTATCACAGCTGACGGCCCGTTTTTAAATAATTGAGCCCTGTCGAGGCTTGTCCTATCCATCACACAGTTAAACAACTAACAATAACTTTAAATGCTTTATTGGCGAGTGCAGAGAGCGCATTTGGTGCGCACGTCTCAGAGCTCACGCGATCGCGCACACACAAACACAGCACTGACAGCAGCTCCGGTTTAAGATGAATGCGGATAATTTCTCCTTCTCTGTCTCTGTGAGTGCATTAAACCCGTCATGATTATATAGGCAACTCGATATCCAGTGCTGTTCCGTTCATTCAGCGCAGTTTTGAATGCGGTTGTGAATACTGACAATGTAAAGGCATCAGTTCGGCTATATACATGCGGTTCTGACGGTCGTATAATAATAGAATGCTGTATGAAGTGATGATGCCATACTAGCCTTTACCGTCTGCTCTAGAGTCTTGTTTGTTATTAAACATGGCAGAAAAACAGTCTTAAGTAGAGATAACTGCAGGATAACTGCACGAATTGCAATGGGCTAAAGGTGTGACGCGTCAACGTATTTTTATAATCAACGTAATCGATGACGTCGACGAATCGCTGCAGCCCTAGAGCCGATGACTTTGCCACTTTTTTCGCAAACAAAAATAGGTCAATCAGTAGCCAGTTCTCAGCTCCACACACGCTGGAACTCAAACCAACCACATCTACTTATAAAATTCACATATTCTCCTTCTGTCCCCTCACAGAGTCGAAGTGTCCAAACTTCTCCTCTCCAGCCATCCTACAACATGTCATCTAGATCCAATACCCTCACACCTTCTCCAATCAATCTCTCCTATACTCTTACCAGCACTCACACACATCATCAACACATCTCTTGCAAGCACCTTCCCTAATGCATTCAAGCTCGAGTAACCCCACTGCTCAAAAAACATACATTTAACCTTTCACTCAGATAGCTAAACACCTGTCTCTCTCCTTCCATTCATAGCAAAAATGCTTGAACTAGTTGTTTTCAACCAGTTATCCTCATTTCTGTCAAATAATCACCTACTGGACTCTAACTAATCAGGTTTTGCGGGTTGCAAAAGCTGATTCCAAATCATCGATTCTGATTCTGTTGGATCTATCTGCTGCTTTTGACAAGGTTAACCATCAGATCCTCCTGGACTGATCCGCCATCTTGAAACGAGTTCAAGATGGCGCCGAGGATGGCAGCCGTGTTGCGAGCTCCGGGAAAACTTTGCAGTTTTTCGTATGTTTTATTTGTTTTTTTGTTGTTTTACGTGTTAGATGTTGTTAGTATAACTGTTCACGATAGAGACACGCTTTTGAACATTGGTTCCTCCGTCGCAACGCAAACCGGACTTTGAGTTTCTGAATGCCGGTGGACTGTTCACAGACACCATATCAGAGCCCTTTGTGTGGGTTGCGAAAGCGAGGAGACGCCGCCGACGCCGAAAACGAGGAAAACGAGCTGGCGTTCTCGTCGACTGAGACGCCGTGCTTTCCGACATCCTCTTCCAACCATTTTACTGGCCAACGCGTTCAGTCACTGGATAACAAACTCTGTGAACTGCGGGCGGATCTCATACCAACGAGAAACAAGGGACTGCTGTGTTATTTGCCTCACAGAAACCTGGATGTCTGCTATGGTTCCAGACTCAGCCATCGAGCTCACGGGCTTCTCCGTGCACCGCTCGGACAGAACGGAAGAGCTCACAGGGAAAAGCAGAGGCGGGGTGTTTGCTTCTACATCAACAACTCATGGTGTAATGAAAGGAACATACACTCTATTAAATCCTTCTGCTCCCCTGATCTGGAATTTCATACGCTTCTGTGTCGACCGTTCTGGCTACCGAGGATTTTACATCATAATCACGGCTGTTTATATCCCCCAAGCCAACACAGACCAGGCACTCAAGGAACTGTACAGGATTATAAGTGAGCAGGAATCCGCGCACCCAGATGCAGCTTTTGTTGTCACAGGGGACTTTAATAAAGCCAACTTCAGAACAATAGCTCCAAAATACTTTCAACACGTCACCATCAACACGCGTGGAGATCGCACACTCGACCACTGTTACTCCCCCTTCCGGGACGCATACAAGTCCCTCCCCCGCCCACCTTTTGGCAAATCGGATCACTCTTCCGTTCTGCTCCTGCCTGCTTATAGGCAGAAACTGAAACGTGAAGCACCCGCTCTCAGGACAGTTCATTGTTGGTCAGACCAATCGGATGCTATACTACAGGACTGTTTTGATCACGTGGACTGGGACATGTTCGGGCAGCGTCTGAAGACGACATGAGGCGTATTCAGATACGGTCACGTGTTTCATCAGGAAGTGTATACGATGTAGTTCCGACCAAAACAATCCGCATCTACCCCAACCAAAAACCATGGATTAACAGCGATGTTCGATCAGCCTTGTCAGCGCGGACATCTGCCTTTAAATCCGTAAACACTAACGATCGGAAACAAGCCAGTTACGATCTCAGGAGATCCATCAAAGCAGCCAAACGAACATATAAAAACAAAGTTGAAGAACACTTCAACAACAATAACACAAGAAGCATGTGGGCATTAACAACATCACAGGCTTTAAAGGGAGTAAACCAGCTACTGTGAACATCGCCGCCTCTCTACCGGACGAGCTCAACACCTTTTATGCTCGGTTCGAGGCTGATAACACCGCACACACAGAGAGCGCTGCCGCAGAAGAGGTCAGTCCACTCACGCTTTCTGTCGCGGATGTAACTCGATCCTTTAAACGGGTGAACATCCGTAAAGCCGTGGGCCCTGATGGCATACCAGGCCGTGTGCTCAAAGCATGCGCTTTCCAGCTAGCCGGGGTTTTTACAGATATTTTCAATCTGTCCCTCTCTCTGTCTGTGGTTCCCTCATGCTTCAAAAAATCCATCATTGTGCCCATACCGAAGAAAAATAAAATCACATGCTTGAATGACTGGAGGCCCGTTGCTCTGACCCCCATCTTCAGCAAGTGTTTTGAGAAGCTGGTCAGAGACTACATCTGCTCTGTGCTGCCTGCTTCACTGGACCCACTACAATTTGCATACCGCAGTAACCGTTCCACAGACGATGCTATTGCCTTCACCCTGCACACTGCTCTCTCCCACCTGGAAAATAAGAACACCTATGTGAGGATGCTGTTCGTGGATTATAGTTCAGCATTTAACACTATAGTGCCTGCCACACTGGTTGCGAAGCTCCAGACTCTAGGACTGAACAGATCTCTGTGCAGCTGGATCCTGGACTTCCTGACAGGCAGAAGTCAGGTGGTCAGAATGGGCAACAACACATCATCCCCCCTGATCCTCAACACTGGTGCACCGCAGGGTTGCGTCCTCAGCCCACTCCTGTACTCCCTGTACACACACAACTGTACAGCTACACACAGCTCAATGTCATCGTCAAATTTGCTGATGACACGGTGATAGGCCTGATCACCGACAACGATGAGACGGCCTACAGAGAGGAGGTGAGTACCCTGACTAAATGGTGTCAGGAGAACCACCTCTCACTCAACATCGACAAGACCAAGGAGCTGGTGGTGGATTACAGGAGACAGAGCAGAAAACACACACCCATCACCATCGACAAGACACCTGTGGAAGCGGGTGACCAGCTTTAAGTTCCTCGGCGTTCACATCACCGAGGATCTCACATGGTCTGCTCACACAGATGCAGTGCTGAAGAAGGCACATCAGCGTCTCTTCTTCCTGAGACGGCTGAGGAAGTTTGGAACGAGCCCCAGAATCCTCAGGTCCTTCTACACCTGCACTGTGGAGAGCATCCTGACGGCTGTATCACCGCCTGGTTTGGAAACAGCACCGCTGGCAACCCGCAGGGCTCTGCAAAGGGTCGTGCGAACTGCCCGCCACATTGTTGGAGGTGAGCTTCCCTCCCTCCAGGATATCTACACCAGGCGGTGTACAAGGAAAGCCGGAGGATTATTAAAGACTCCAGCCACCCGTCCCACAGACTGCTCTCTGCTGCCCTCAGGCGGCGTTTCCGCAGCATCCGATCCCGCACTAGCCGACTGAGGACAGCTTTTTCCCTCAGGCTATCAGGCTAATGAACAGTCACAAATAACTCACCTACATCACACTCCCACTCACACAACATGCCATGCACTGCACTTTAACACCGTTCAACTGGACTACACGCACACACTGCACTAATCACAACCTATCTGCTATCACTGGACACCATACGATGCACATCCACGACACTGCATATGAACAATCTGTTGCACCTTTGCACATCTATCTGCTGCTCAACCAATCTGCTGTTAATTTATAATCTGTTGCACCTCACATTATTACTATGTATAGACCACATTATGTATAGATAGTGTACATAATGTAGATGTGCCCATACGGTGTATAATGTGTCGTTGATAATTGAGTATGTCTCTATAGTACACTATGTGTACTGAGTATATGTATGTGTATTTTGCACATTGTCTTCTGTACAGTCTGTAAATATGTACTGTCCATATGTAAATTGCTGTTGTTTTTGCACTGTCTGTCCATATGTAAATTGTTTGTTGTTTTGATATGTAAATTGTTTGTTGTTTTTGCACTGTCTGTCCATATGTAAATTCTTTGTTGTTTTGCACTGTCTGTCCATATGTAAATTGTTTGTTGTTTTTTCTGTCTGTCCATAGGTAAATTGTCTGTTGTTTTCTGCACTGTCTGGAGCACGCTCATAAGAATTTCACTCACCAAGGCACTTGTGCTGTGGTGATGTGACAATAAAAGTGATTTGATTTGATTTGATTTGATTTGACTCCCATCATGCACAATCAAACCTTTACAGATGATTCCCAATTCTGCAGCATGATTGGTCTTCAGTGAACTCAAAAGGGCCCATGTCACACCTCTCTTTGTCTCCCTGCACTGGCTATCGGTTGCAGCTCGCATCAAGTTCAAGACACTGATGCTTGCATATAGAACAGCCACAGGCTCAGCACCCTCCTACCTCCACTCACTGAGGACAATCTACATACCCTCCAGAAGCCTGAGATCTGCGAGTGAACACCGCCTCGTGGTGCCATCACAGAGAGGCACAAAATCACATTCCAGAAAGTTTTCATTCACCATTCCTGGCTGGTGGAATGAACGTCCCACCCCTATCCGGAATGCTGAATCCCTAATCATTTTCAAGCAATACCTGAAAAATCACTTGACTTGACTTTTGCTTCTTCTTCTTCTTCTTCATAAAACAAAAACAAAAATAAACACATTTGTATTACAAGCACTTCATGTGTCTGTTTGCCTCTTTATAATGTATCGCTTATTGTATTCCTCAATTGTAAGTCGCTTTGGATAAAAGCATCTGCTAAATTAATAAATGTAAATGTTTTGAGTTCTGGAACTTACAGGAAGTTTTTATAAAATGACCCCTTATATGTCAGTCTTATATGTCAGAAGTTCAAGGGAACTTTGATTTCTCAGTTCATGACTCCTTTATGGTCAGGACTCTGTGGTGGCCATCCATCCATCCATCCATCAATCTTCTTCCGCTTATTCGAAGACGGATCACGGGGGCAGCCGAAGGTCCCGGTCTGAAGGGGCCAACAAGACAACATTACCCACAAAAAGCAGAGATGAAATTGTGTGGCCCCCAAACTGGACACCCTCCGGCACTTGAATGCACCTAGAAATGCTGTCCATAAAAATTATGAACAGAACCTGTGACAAAGGGCAGCCCTGCCGAAGTCCATCATGCACTGGGAACAATCTGACTTACTGCAGGCAATGCGAACCAAGCTCCTGCTCCGGTCGTACAGGGCAGCCCTTAGCAACAGACCCCATACTCCCAGAGCACCTCCCACAGGACGACGTGAGGGACAGAGTCGAATGCCTTCTCCAAATCCACAAAACACATGTGGATTGGTTCTGCAAACTCCCATGCACCCTCCAGCACCCTGGAAAGGGTATAGAGCTGGTCCAGTGTTCCACGACCAGGACGAAAACCGCACTGTTCCTCCTGAATCCGAGGTTCTACTATCGGCCGAATTCTCCTCTCCAGTACCCTGGCATAGACTTTCCCGGGGAGGCTGAGGAGTGTGATCCCCTGTAGTTAGAACACATCTTCCGGTCAACCTTCTTATAAAGAGGGACCACCACCCCTGTCTGCCGGGCCAGAGGCACTGTCCCCGACTGCCACACGATGCTGCAGAGGTGTGTCAACCAAGACAGCCCAACCACATCCATACATTTGAGGTACTCAGTGCGGATCTCATCCATCCCAGGTGCCCTGCCACCAGGGAGCTTCTTGACTACCTCAGTGACTTCAGCTTGGGTGATGGATGAGTCCACCTCCGAGCCTTCGCCTCTGCTTCCTCAATGGAAGACGTGACGGTGGGATTGAGGAGATCCTCAAAGTATTCCTTCCACCATCCGACGATATCCCCAGTTGAGGTCAGCAGTTGCCCACCTCCACTGAAAACAGTGTTGGTAGGGCACCGCTGCCCCCCTCCTGAGGTGCCAGACGGTTTGCCAGAATCTCTTCGATGCCAACCGATAGTCCTTCTCCATGGCCTCACAGAACTCCTCCCAGGCCCGATTTTTTTGCCTCAACAACCAACCGTGCTGCAGTCCGCTTGGCCTGCCGGTACCCGTCAGCTGCCTCAGGAGTGCCAAAAGCCAGTTAGGCCTGATAGGACTCCTTCAGCTTGATGGCATCCCTTACTTCCAGTGTCCACCACCGTGTTTGGGGATTGCCGCCTCGACAGGCACCGGAAACCTTACGGCCACAGCTCAGAGCTGCCACGTCAACAATGGAGGTAGAGAACATGGTCCACTCGAACTCAATATCTACAGACTCGCGATCGGATCCGGTCGAAGCTCCGCCAGAGGTGGGAGTTGAAGATCTCTTTGATAGGGGACTCGGCCAGACGTTCCCAACAGACCCTCACAGTATGTTTGGGTCTGCCGAGTCTGTCCAGCTTCCTCTCCAACCATCGGATCCAACTCACCACCAAATGGTGATCAGTTGACAGCTCCGCCCCTCTCCTCACCCGATGAAACGACCACAAAGTCAATCATCGACCTCCGAACTAGGGTGTCCTGGTGCCATGTGCACTGATGGACACCCTTATGCTCGAACATGGTGTCCTGCGGGATTTCTTCTGAGGGCACGCACTTATCAGAATGACCCGAGCCCGTCTTCCTCTTCTCCCAAAACAGACTAGCTAGCTACTGTATGAAAGTAATTCAGTTCTGTGTGTAATGGAAAAGTGATTGTTTCGTGTGTTTTTTTTATAAAGTAAAAAAAAAAAACGATTGGAGCATTTTTTGTTCGTTAAATTTATTTTTTTAAGCAAGGACCAAGCAGCCAACAGTGAGTTAATCATAGCCTGTGTTTGATTTATTTAGCCATATCAAATCATCACGACTCGCCAAAAATAAAATCTTTAGATATAAAACAGTTCAAGCATATCCCAATGTTAGTTTAAATGTTTAGCCTATATAAATGTGCGCTGTTAGACGCATATCCAACAGTTTGTATGGAAAGTGTAAGCTGTAGGACATGGAGGAGCAGCACAATCACTTGCATTTTTTTCTTACAGTAGAAACAACTTAAAATAGGCCTACACCGTAATTTTTTCTCCTTAAGGTAAGAGAAATCCATCATTCGGAACTTTAAAGGGTCTTCTTCTATTTGTGTGCATTCACAATATCAACAAAATAGGAAAACAGACTACGTGCTTTCTGCCGGACTTGTAACAAGAGCGCTTCACAATGATGAACCGAAACTCGAAACTCGTAACTGCGAAAGCAAAACTGACTAACAGATATGATAAATATAGGCTATATAGAAAGCTTTAAATAACCATTTAAAAATAATAATAATTTAAAATGAAAGAAAAAACCCTTTCATTATATAATCCGTAAAGATGCATTCCTCTCTTAAGGCACGTACAATGAGGAGATGGCGAGTCATTTTTTATCAACTTGACACGGTCTAAAATATAAAAAATGGAAAAGGCTAAAACTGGCCTGATTATAATTGTATAGGCTACAATTAAAAAATACAACACATTATAATGGCATATGTAAAATATTGCCCTTTAATTGTATAGCGGTGTATATTTTTTATATTTATGTTGCTCTGTCCTGAATTCCTTAAAATTTAAAGGATTAGTTTAACTAGCTACTTATAGCCTACTATTTTTCATTAGTTGTATGAATACCGTTAAACTTTAAGGATTTGTTATCAAATGATATGTATCTCAATCTGTATTTATAATAATCTGTAATCTGTACAGATCTGTACAGTAATCTGTATTTATAATGTAAGTAAACATTTAGCTTTATTTATCAGCATTTTACATTAGGCTATTCATGAATGTAATAATAAAATGTGACTAGGCCTTAGGCTACCTTTATTTTTAATCCATGCAGCAAACATTTAAAAAACTTTACTTTAAAAAATGATTAACTTTTTTATTTTTGCGCGCAGGTGCCCATGTCTGTTTGGTTATTGCCCATATATTGGCGCCCCCATGACCATTGGGAGCAAACGTGATACACACTGTTTTGTAATACTTGCATTGTTTTTATATAACATGTTGTCCAGTTCTTGAAGTATCGGTGGACAAGATTAATGTTAAAGTCTATTGAAACCCTTTCTCATGTCTGTCTCAGCCATTTCAATGTTATGTTAAATATAACACAGCACTGATACACTATTCTGAAAGTTAAAGTATGAATATGCAGCAGTCTCTCAATTGTAGTGGGTTTGAAGTGGAATGGAAGCTATTTAATAAGAATTATAATCTTGCCCATCTTTCATTTCTTATTATTATGCTATTTTATATTATTTTTATTATTAGGCTATATTGTTGTTGTAGTTATTGTTGTTTTACTTTGTAACCATAAATGTGTTTACTTAAGACCTAACAACACTTGTATCATAAAGTAATTAATAAATATTTGTTTCTGTTTTGGAAATGTGTGTCTCTACTATCCCTTTCAACATTGAGTGTTGTTTTGGTAATACTATACAATTTGAATTTTTAAAAGCGCTATATAAATAAAGTTGACTTGACTTGACTTGACTAGTCAAGACTATGGCAAGCAGTTTTAGCATTTAAAACGTTGTTTTGACTATCCATAAATATAATTTTAGATAGTCACAATTGTAATTCGGAGAGTCATAATCATAATTTGACTAGTATGGCAAGCCGTTTTAGCATTTAAAACGTTGTTTTGACTATCCATAAATATAATTTTGGATAGTCACAATTGTAATTCGGAGAGACATAATTATAATTTGACTAGTCACAATGACAATTAGAGATATTTGCAATTATAATTGTACTAGTAAGAAATCGGATTAGAGATATATCTAATCTAATTCAATTTTGACTAGTCACAATTATAGTTTAAGATATCTGAATTGCAATTGCTCCTAGTGAATTGCTGTTGTGTGATGTCAGAATAAATTTACTCAGCTCCTCCCAGAGCTCATCCCCGCCTACTCTGCTAACTGCTAACAACAAAAAAGTCTGCTTTTGTTGAAACAGAGAGAAAAGCTACTGGATGAAGTGCTTGGATTAATAAATAAATCTGGATGTAGACTTATGTGGTAAAAGGTCTCCAGTGTGCATGTGGGTATAGCACTGTGATTTTAATTGAATCATGTTGCAAAAGGGACTAAATTGAGAAAATTGAGAAAATCACAAACTTGTCTGAATTTATTTATTAAATATTTAGACATAATGAAAAACAATGGATAATAATAAAGAAAACACACATATGAAAAATAGTACAAATAAATGCATGACGAACAAGAACAATGCCTCATAATCAGATGCAATCAAAAAAGGTGAAGGCTGATTTTAAAAAGATTACAATTTAAAGTGTGTATATATATATATATATATATATATGTGTGTGTGTGTGTGTGTGTGTGTGTATAAATATATATATATGTGTGTGTGTGTGTGTGTGTGTATATATATATATATATATATATATATATATGTGTGTGTGTATATATATATATATATATATATATACACACACACACACACACACATATATATATATATATATATATTCATCTCTTATCACATGTTCACTCATTTATAATAGTCACCAAATCTATCACTGATTAATAATGTTTCGCGGCCTGTCCATATGAATCCAAACACGCCACAACTTTACAGATATAAAGGACTTTTGTCGGCGCCACTAGATTCGAGCTGTTTTGTTAAAAAAAATCCATACAAGCTGAAATACAGCCTGAACGATGACAACAATAATGTACACAATAGCTAGTGATGATCAAATCTGTTTAACAGTTTATTTTACAGACTTTATTTTAAAGTCTTCCCTTTTTTCAAGATATCAGAAATATTCAAGAAATATAACAGCTTGACAGTAAATTGTGTTTGCAGTATTGTACGTTAAAGGAAGACTGTAAACAAACCAATTTTTTTTTTTTACGTAAACACACACACACACACAAACACACACACACACACAAGTAGTTTTTTATGGTTTATGGGGACTCTCCATAGGCGTAATGTTTTTTATACTGTACAAACTGTATGTGATATTGCCCTACACCTATCCTACACCTAAACTTAGCCCTCACATGAGACTGCATTATGTATGATTTATAAAAGTGTTTATTTATGGGAACACTGAAAATGTCTTCATAAATCACCTTCTCCTTGTCATACCTGTCATACCCATGTCATTATACACATTTGTGTCCTCATAAACCACATAACATGCGCGCCGCGGACAAACAAACTCACACCGGAAGTTAGCAGAAAGATCTCAAATCAAATCAAATCACTTTTATTGTCACATCACCACAGCACAAATGCCTTGGTGAGTGAAATTCTTACGAGCGTGTTCCAGACAGTGCAAAAAAACAAAACAATTTACATATGTACAGTACATATTTACAGACTGTACAGAAGACAATGTGCAAAATACACATACATATACTCAGTACACAGTGTACTATAAAGACATACTTAGTTACCGATACACATTATACACCGTGTAGCATATTATTAAAAGGAGCTATTGTTTCAGCTCCGGGAATTAATTTATTAAAGATTAAATATTGCTTTGATTAAAGTAATATTAATATTTAACTTATGATCATACCTGGTTAACGACTCGTCCAGCGACTATTAACCTCAGCATGTCTTATTAAATCTAGTTTCTCTTGCCTCGTGGCCAACGGACAATAAACAAGATGAATAATCTTTCTCAATTTTGAGCAAGGTAACGTTCTCTTTGTGGCAGTAAGGTTAACATATTTGAAAAATCACATCCCCAGAGACAATTCTTTATAAAATGAAACACGGTTTATTTATTCTACTGCTATTCTAACATACCTGATCTAAACTATTAAAAACACACATGCACACACACACACATACATACAGATGTTTTGCGGGTAACTTCAGAAAGTTAAAATAGCCCTCTTAGCAATTGTAAAACTTAAACCAAACGGAAAGATCACGACAAATGACTTTGCTTTGTTACTGCGTTCAGATCGATTTACCAGTTCACTTAGAAATAGAGACTCTGTTTATGATACTTGCTTTTGTGTTGGTTAAGCAGGCTGTGGCTTTGTCTCGTTTCCACGTGTGTTTCCACGTGTTTTCACGTGTTTCTTCGATCCTTTGTTCCGTTCCAACGTGTTGCTTTGGGAATCTCAGCTGCTGTTGTGTGACGTCACGGGGAAAGCCGTGTTGGAGCACGGGGCTGTTTGATGCTGGTTCTGTGTTACGGCGTTTACAAAGTCTTTGATTCGCCTCGATAGTTTGTCTCAGCCGATGTTAAGGCGAGGGTCCAGCGGGCCGGCTTCCGGGTCGTCCTTGCGCGAGTTGGAGAGCGATGAAAGGAGAAGTAAGAGAGCTTTTGCACACTGGCGCCAAGCTTTTAAACAGTCCGATTTAGACCCGCCCACAGGCGGCTGTTCGAATCAGCGTGTCCGTGTGGGGCAGAGCCCCGCCTGCACAGCTTCTCTTGCAAGGCACATCATTTGATATTACATCTTACATGATCATTCATCTCTTATCACATGTTCACTCATTTATAATAGTCACCAAATCTATCACTGATTAATAATGTTTCGTGCCTGTCCAT
Organism: Gymnocypris eckloni scoliostomus; assembly: GCA_027564155.1. Lineage (NCBI taxonomy): Eukaryota > Metazoa > Chordata > Actinopteri > Cypriniformes > Cyprinidae > Gymnocypris > Gymnocypris eckloni. Next base: position 22,848,777 of record CM050422.1, on the reverse strand, counting down.
ATGAATCCAAACACGCTACAACTTTACAGAGAACATTAATCCGTTATAGATTAAGAAAAGAAAATAGCATGGGATACCCTATAAGGCACAGATTAAATAGCATTCCACCTTCTAAATAATTCACATTCACACTAAGCATATGAAGGGCAGAGGACAACATTAATATCCATATTCATATATATTGTTTCTTTAGTAGATGGTTTTAAGTCATGAAATGAATTAATGTCTTTTTGCATACAGGAACACGCGAGTTTCGGTGTTCCCTGTGAGACGAGAAACAGAAAAGTAATTTCCTTTGTTCTGTGACCGAAAGAAATCGCGCGCTTTTGCGCTGATGAGGGGGGAGGGGCTTTATAGAGACGCCGCTTCTTTAGCTGGCACCTGGTATTTATGACGTCGTACATGAAAGTAACCAAACTTCCAAAAGGTGTGCTGTTCTTCCATTATCTTTTCTCTACACATTCCCCCTTTTGCTTGGTGATGTTCCCGATGGAACATCGGCAGGCACTGGAACGAGAGGCAGGGAGAACAGGCACATACAAGACACAAACATCATCTCTATCACTGACTGAATCCTGGTGCAGGGTAATTTGGGAAGGAACAGGTTAGAAACTTGAGAAGACATAGGAATGCATTGTTTGGGATTATTGACAATTGGGTCGTTTTGACTGGTTTAATTGTCAGGGGTTCGACGAGGCGGTATAGGCATGATCTCAATCAGGTTGGTCAAATTCTCGGGTTCGGGTTCTTGGTCGGGTTTACCACGTCAGAAAAGGCGCGGGACGCCTGACGTGCATCTGTTGAGAGACTCTTGAACGGCGTTCACTCACTTGTGTAGGAGGAAGGCCAGTGTCAATGTCACAACATATCCTACGATAGTAGAGATACAACGCGCTGTGTCGGCAGCAGACCAAGACTGAATAATTGGCGCGCCGGAGGGCGGAAGGCGAGCGATAGCTTCTAAAGCTGTGTCAACCGGTGTCAAACCAATAAGAGATTTCGAATTCAGCCTGATACTCATTGTTGGTAAGGTGATACAATGCTAACTCGGAGGATCGAGTCCTTTGGGACAGTGATCCATAAAGTTTGGTTGGGCAAACTAATGCGCGTGGCGGTGTCGTTTTGATCGTATGTGAGGGTAGCTGTTCGTGCTGGGGTATTGACCAGCCATCAGTTTCCAATGATTTCGGCTTGCGTTACCTCAACTTGAGAACGTGGTGTTGCTTTGGCGGGGCAGCTAGTGTCAGGTCTCATGGATTCTAAGCCGCAGATGCCCTTGGTATTATCGCGTACGCAGGGTTTACTTCGGCAGAGGAAGTGAATGTCTTTAGTGAGCGTACACATCTTTAGGTTTGGGGCCAGATACAACTGCTCGTTGTTATCATGATACGCAACGACTTTAGGAGTGTGGATTTTGACATAGGTGTCCCCTTGCCAAAATCCCACATTCACAACATCTTTAAGCCGGTAAATATTAACGTCGATAATGGGCAAACTGAAAAGAAACACCAAGTCACCTGTTTCCGGGTTTGCGTATATGGGAATAGCGCTACCGGGAAAGGGGCGAGATGGGTTTGGATGAGACTAGCGGGGCCCGCAGTGGCCGAGTTACGACGTTTGGACAAGGATAAGAAGTATCACATAGCACGGAATCCTATCCATAGCTAAGTTGTCGATCAAGGAACTTACATCGCATATCACGTCGTTCATGATTTTGGCGGGTGGCCTCGATCGATTGACAACAGTTCTCACAACGAGTTACAATGACTTTACTGATGGAAGTCGATCTCAATTTCAGGACCTGGATTCAAGGATTGGTTAAGGAGGTTCAAAGTGAGAGAGAGGAAAGGAAAAACACAAAGTGAGACATGAGAGAAAGAAACCAAACGACAAAAAAAAAAAAAAAAGTAAAAAATATATATAATAATTGAGAGTAACTCCTCTCTACTAGAGATTAGTCCTAGCAGTGCTGCGGAGGAGAGAATATGGTTTGTGTCTAAGCATGGTTGCTATATGTTTTCCTAAAATGACAATACTTATGCTTGTGTGGTGTAGAGCATATGGTTGTCGGTCTGTGTCAGTGTGTTTGATCTTCCCCCTTTTTCAGTCGGTGGTTTGGATTTAACGGTTGGAACTGGCAACACATCATGGTGCATCGTGTGCGTGTGTCAGCATAATCCCCCTCTGGCCGTGAGGTACTATGAGCTTTGGCGCAGTGAGTTGCTCAGGGACATACGTGAGGACACCGTCTTGCAGATGTAGCATGTGCTTGACAGAGTGGAGTGGCGGAGCTCGGAGGATGTGTTTAGGTCCGTGGAGGAAATGGAATGTTCTAATGGGTCTGACATATGAGCTGCCATGGTTTGTAGTGACGAATCCGCATTTTGGAGGGTGAGGAGATTGTCAGCAGCGAACTGAGGTGGTATGGCAATGCGGGAGGGGGCAGGGGTGTGCGCCAGTGGCGTGCTGGCAGCGGGTTACTGCTGCCACTGTAGGGTTGGGTGGGAGGGCATGAAGTGTCCACGGGTCTTCATGTAATGCACCTGCTTTGGTAAGGGCATCTGTTTGGTCATTTGAGGGGCTGGAGTTTGGGAGGAAACGTTTAGGATGTCAGAACTGATCTGGTGTTCTTCGGAGGAGTGGCAGGTGACTAAGACAGCACTTTCAGGAACTTGATGAGTTTCATCAGCGGGTGTTTGTTGGACGCTGCTGTGATTTGGAGTATTGGGTGTTCAGTTAGTGTTTAACTCTGTTGCTGGGTTTTCAGGTGGGGTTTCATGTCCATCTGAAGTTAGGGTGTTTACTGTTCTCTGAGAGTGAGGTGAAGCAGTGCAGTTTTCTGTGGCTGATTTGTTCAGCTTGTCACTGCCTTTCCGTCCGACAGCTAGTCAGGCTGAATCTGGTTTCTCTTTCTTTTCCCACTTCCGATCCTCCTCTTTTCGTTGGAAGAACTCTTTCACCATCATTTCCATCAGCTTTTGTAAGTCGAAGTGCGGTGGTGTTTTTTGTTCTTGTGTAGATTCAGTTTGAGCTCGGTCAGTTTGGAATCTTGGTGAATTCTTTCGTCGATTCCTTGGGCTGAATGCTCCAGGGTGAGTTTGTCGCTTTCCCTTGGAGTTTCCATACGAGCTTGGCTTGTTCCACGATCTATCCCATTGACTCTCATGAGGCCTTGCATGGTCCCATGACTTATCCCAGTGTCGTCCAGGTGAGTGTTGACGTCCACGCGGTCCATCCCAGCGGTCATACCTCTGTTTAGGTCGGGTGCCAGCGTGTGAGTCTCATTCTCTGTTGGACGGGGGTGCATTCCACTCTCTGTGTGGCGGCTTTGCACTGTCTTGGCGTTGGGTGCCCTCTAGCGCCAGTTCGTGGTGTTGAGTGTTGAAATCAACTGCTGGGGTTTTTGCACTCTTTTCTGAGGTCATCTTTTGTTTGCCGTAGGCTTTTTGCACCAAGTCTCGCAACTGCTGAGTGTTCATTGTTTGTGGGCATGCGAGGACGCCAAGATGGTGACTTATGCCAGGATGAAGGTTCCTTAGGAACAGAGTTTTAAAGTTCAGTTCATCTTCCATGTCAGATTCATTGCGAGTTCCAAAGTATGCTTGTCTGAGTCGACTGTAGTAAGCTTGAGGAGTTTCGTGACGTCCTTGTTTCGTCTCCAGGGCAGCTACTAAGCCTTGATCGGACTCAGGGTCGGCAAACTCTTTAATGAGGGCTTTTCGAAGCCGTTGATAATCAGTCTTTGTGTTAACAGGCTGCCGGTCAAGGAAGCTGCGTACTTCAGGACTGGATGTCATTTGGAGTACGTAGAGTTTATCTTTGTCTGTAACATTAGGTCGCATTTCCAGATGGAAATCAATATCTTGCAGATAAGCTTGGACATTTTAGATGTTTGGCATGCTGGGGTTGAATTTACCAACGTTTTGGGCGAGCTTGTCCATGTCTTTTAGGTCCAAGCCGTGCGACGATCTGCGGCTGGCTGCAGCAGATTCTTTTGGTTCTGTCGTGATATAAAGTTCTTCAGACGGCGCTGGTGAATGTTTTAACACCACCCCCTCTGTCTTATGCTCACGTGTCAGTCCAGGAACAGGTGACTTGGTCCTGCTTGGCAGGGGTGCGGTTGGTGCACGTCCTGTCCTTGACGGCTCGTAGCGTAGTTCATAAGCGTGCTTGAGTTCCTCTTGGAAACTTTCAGACTCCTCTGTGACGTAGTCGAGCTGTCGTGTTAGGCGGCTGATCTCGTTTCTTGACTGAGCCAGATGAGCTTCAAGGACTTTGATTCTGCTGTTTTTGTCCCTGAAGTCAGTCTTTGCCTTATTTAGTAGCTTCTCTGCATACTGTAGCTTGTCAGCATGATCAGCGAAGTCCTCTTTGATTTGCTCCATTTCGTGGCTAGTAGCTGCTAGAGTCTCTTTTAGCCTGTCGATCTCCTCCTCAGCGCCCTGTTCCACCTCATCGGTCCCTTCCTGTCGTTCCTGAGCTTCACTTTCCAGCTGCTCTATGCGTCGTTGTGCGTTTGTCAGCTCCTGCTGGCGTTGTGCAGCGTGCTTGTCGCTCAGTATGATGGTGGCGATGAGTGTGTGACTTAAGGAGCCGGTGATCTTGGCTAATTCTTTGTGACTGTAGCCTTGACTTGGGTCTTGTCTTATAATGCTTGTTATGTTGTCATCCAGTTGGTCCTGTGTCTGATGTTGGAGTGTTTCAGCAGCTTTAGGGTGGATGCTGTCTGTTGCAACACTTAACCACATTCCCAGTCCTTCCCAGTGACCGACATGTTCTGTTTTGTGAGACATGTTCTGGCGGGTGAGGGAGATTTCGAACCGAACTGACACAGACCTTGAATGGGAAACAAAGCAAAGCAAAACAGAACAAAGCAAAACAAAAAGGGGTGTGAATGTGCAAACTGTAGTGTGTGTGCTAGTGTTTGAGTGTGGTTCTCTGTATCTGTGATCCTCTGGTAGGGTGCTTGTAATTTGCAGCTTCTGTGTAGAAATTGAGCGCACGTAAAGGCAACACAGCTGGGAAACAGAGAAAGAACAGCACACTAACAGGATGAGTACACAAGGACAATAACAATAACCAAATCTCTCTTTTGATAGCAGATTTTCTTCTTGTCGCTTTTGTTAAGTCTGATTTAGAAGGACGCTTCTGATCAGAGGATTGTAGGCGAATTTTTCTCTTTTGTGATAGGACTGTGATTGCTATCTGGAGTTTTCTCCTGGATGGACAGTGCTATTCCTTAATGGCTAAATTTTCACCGCAACGCTGGTTAGCGTGTCTCTCGTGCGTGTTTAAAAGAATATTGCCGGTGCCTATCTTCTCATTGCACCTGTTTTAACTTGGAGGGGTAGGATTTCACAATAGAGGGTAAATAGCAAACAGTTTTGAACGTAGTTCTCAAGTTTCATAAACATCTGTTCAATTGTGACATTTCTCTCTATTCGCGATCTTCCCACTGGCAAAGAAGTTTTAAGCAAACAAGTCAAATTAGAAGTTAGTAACAAGGAGGAAAGATAAGAGAAGTGTAGATTTATTCCCAAGGTTTAAAACTAATAATAAGTTTGCAGCATGATGGTGCTGTTGAGTCGATACGCTTAGGTTGATTTTGCTGTTTACAGGGTAAACAAACTGACCTAAGTTGAGGGTCCCTTAATTTTCCCTTTGGGGTTGTTTAATTAGAAGGTTAACATCCTTATACCCTAAGTTTGGTGAGAAATGACATGGTTTACGTGGTGTCACTGTCACTTCACCAATCCAACACTAGGGGGAGCACTATCTACTCTCAGGCCTAAGTAAAGAGGACTTTATTACCTTTTAGCTAATCTTTTATCAGCTTTATCAGCTTTTAGCTGAGTTAATCAGATCACCTGAGGGAATGAAGTATGGCCTACAGGCTGAAATTAGAATTAAAATTAGACTTTGTGGTTTCTAATTAAAATTGAATGATGTTATCATTAAAATTGATAGGATCGATTAGGATTATAATTACAAGAGCAATCTACAATGGCATTGATAAACCGATAGTGTTGCAATATGTAAACAGGAAGTGTTATTAATTAGTGATCGACCGATATTGATTTTTTATAACCGATACCGATTATTTGTACGTTTATGTAACCGATAACCGATATTCAGAACCGATATTTATTTACTGTTATAAAGTAAATAAATAACAGAGTGAAGTAGGCTTGCCGCGATAGACGTGACAAGGGTTATACTGGTGTTAAGCCCCAACACCATTATGTCACTCGCTCACCGTGGCACCCTCCCACACCTTTGTTTAGATTGTTTTTATAGTAATACAAATAAATTTGTTCAGTTAGAGGACACTACAATTAAAACTGAACACTGCTGCTCAACGAAGTGCACCGACCAAACGAGAGTCTTGCATCACAGCAGTCTAGGTCTGCATAACCGGCTGTCCTGACCAGATTTCTTACGCCGTGAGATTAATTTCCCGAAAACAAGTGGATAACGGTCGGTAACTCTGGTGCAATTTGAATTTGAGCGGGTGGTCTAACATTATCCCGATCCCAGACGTCCTTTCAGAACAGCATATCTGCGCTTTATTCTTATCAATCAGTTCAGCCTGCACCCGGACCATTATGCGCGCGCTGCACACATGAACCAGTGCTTCGTTTTATTGTCTGTGCACAGCGTGTGCAAAGATGCTCAGAGCAGCATAGCAGATATAATATACAGCTCTCAGACAGAACTGCAGAAGCAGGTTGTGATGAGTGACAGAGCAGAATAAGAATAGAGCAAAGCGTGGATGCAATATCCTTAAGCATGTTCAACTCGTCTTTTCTTTTTTCTTTTTTTTTGTATTATGCTTATCCTATCATTTTAAATGACAGACTGTGTCGAATTTATTTATTTTTTCTCTGCTGCACTTTTCACTGTGTTAACAGCCAGATGTTAAATTAATTTAGTATTTTGATAAGTCGAATAAAATAGCTATTAAGCTAAACCTACATTTGTTTCTATTGTGTTCTAGGCTGAATGTTAGCATAAACGAATTATATCCTGACAAAACGAATACAAATAGGGATTACAATTTTTGTATAACTTTTTTCCTCTCTGTGAAACTTTATTCCGTGTTGGCAGCAAAATGTTATTGACATTTATCAGTCAATACATTCAAGACTCTTGACAAGACGAATAAAATAAATACACTTTTGTGCAGACTAAACTTTTATTTGTTAGCCTATATCTCTGTCTTTCAGCAGAAATGTGAACAAACAGTGAATATATCGCAGGAGCGGGTGAGAGCGTAATAAAACCTAAAATAGTCCCGCGCAGACCTCTACATCACAGATCAGATTTAATTTATCACGTGAAGAGAGATGACTGACAAGAAGAGTGAGGTGACACAGACAAGACGATGTGGAAGAGTTTTGAAACCAAATGTAAAAGCGCTCGTTTAAAGCCTTTTGACTTCTGAGTCTGACATTAATCTAAGTCAGGGAGAAAACTCACTGAGATCTACCAAGTGAAAAGTAAATAAATGATAAAATACATATTAAATAAATAATTAAAAAGGCTTGTTGTGATGTATCTTTATGTTGCATTAATTGAATAATAATAAATAAAATAGTGTTTTATTATTATTTATTATTCACGTCGCTGTATTCAACTATATACTGAGCTGTATTCAAGCAGAAATATGATGTTATAGTGATCGAGAGCGCACATACACGGTTCGTTTGCGCATCATTTATAACGGACATAACGCGCGCCTAATGCACGATCATGTCACTGTAATCAGCTTACCTTGATTACAAAACTTGCGTGTACTAGTGTGACACTGGCTTCTTTTATCCAGCCGAGAGAGCTGTAGTTTGCGTATAATATTCTCATAAAGTGTCTTTGAGCCACCGTTCAGTCTGAGAGTCTGATGAGAACCGGATTTCTCCTCCTAAACACAGAATACGTAGAGAGGTGATACTGTTATTTATTTATAGCCTATATATTTTTTTACATGACTTAACATGGGAGTCATAGTATTAGTGAATGTATTATATTGTAGTTTGATCTCTCGCCCCCCTGGTTGAGAAACACTGACCTAAAGCGTGAGCGATCTATTACCCCTGATCTAAGTGATAATGTTAAAAAAAAAAAAAACAACTTCGTTTCTCATTTATTTGGTTCCACAGTATTTGCTGTTTTTTATTTTAAACACTGCTTGACACCGAATTGCTGCTGATATTAAAGTCAAAGTAAAACGCGCACGGCGTTTACAGGCTTATTTAAAACCTAAGGAAAGCGAGGAAAACTCAAACAAAATATTAACTTCATTTTAAACTACAGTTTTAGGTTTATATGCGGTTTAATAGGCTAAAGAGTGAATAATAATTCACTGGATAATGTTATTTCCCTGAATAATATTCTCTGGAATATTGAAATAAGCTATAACAAACAAAACATTGTATTTTATTGCATTTCTCAACTGGCATGTTATATCAGAATTATTCAAATGTTTTGTCATTCTAAATTATGAAAACTGCTGACAGCGGTTTATCTATGCATTTACACAGAACTATACTCAAACTATCGCTTGTGGAGAAAATAAATAATTAATTTCGATAGAGATGTATTTATTTAGATGTTTATTGGCAAAATAATGGTTCTATAGTAAATGTTAATATAATTCAGCGTATTTCAAACGAGTGAACCTTGTATAAAGTTACATGCGGTGGTCGTGCTGGAGCATTTCCTGAGTGAACAGTGGCCACTGCTCCAGGTGTGTGTGCACTTGGATGGGTCAAATGCAGAGAACAAAATTGCACTGCTGGTTATACTCTGTATAATTATGTATGTGAAAAAAAAAAAACAATCAAAACCGATTTTTTTTTTTATACAAAACCGATTATGGCAAAATGCTTAAATATCGGGAAAAATATCGGTCAACCGATATATCGGTCGATCTCTAGTTTTAATAGTGATGAAAAGAATGAATGTATTTTTGCATACAGGAACACTTGAGTTTCGGTGTTCCCTGTGAGACGAGAAACAGAAAAGTAATTTCCTTTGTTCTGTGATCGAAAGAAGTCGCGCGCTTTTGCGCTAATGAGGGGGGAGGGGCTTTATAGAGACGCCGCTTCTTTAGCTGGCACCTGGTATTTATGACGTGGTACATGAAAGTAACCAAACTTCCAAAAGGTGTGCTGTTCTTCCATTATCTTTTCTCTACACCCGTATGTAGACGTCTGCATTATGTACACGTCTATACATAGTAATATGTGAAGGTGCAACAGATTATAAATTTACAACAGATTAGTTGTGCAACAGATAGTTGTGCAAAGGTGCAACAGATTATACATATGCAATGTCGTGGATGTGCTTTGTATGGTGTCCAGTGATAGCAGATGTGTTAGTGCAGTGTGTGCGTGTAGTCCGGTAGAACTGTGTTAAAGTGCAGTGCATGGCATGTTGTGTGAGTGGGAGTGTGATGTAGGGTGAATTATTTCTGACTGTTCATTAGCCTGATAGCCTGAGGGAAAAAGCTGTCCCTCAGTCGGCTAGTGCGGGATCGGATGCTGCAGAGCGTCTCCTGAGGGTAGAGAGAGAGCAGACTGTGGGACGGGTGGCTGGAGTCTTTAATAATCCACCGTGTTTTCCTTGTACACTGCCTGGTGTAGATGTCCTGGAGGGAGGGAAGCTCACCTCCAACAATGTGGCGGGCAGTTCGCACAACCCTTTGCAGAGTTTTGCGGTTGCCAGCGGTGCTGTTTCCAAACCAGGTGGTGATACAGCCGGTCAGGATGCTCTCCACAGTGCAGGTGTAGAAGGATCTGAGGATGCTGGGGCTTGTTCCAAACTTACTCAGCCGTCTCATGAAGAAGAGGCACTGATGTGCCTTCTTCAGCACTGCGTCTGTGTGAGCAGACCATGTGAGATCCTCGGTGATGTGAACGCCGAGGAATTTAAAGCTGTTTACCCGCTCCACAGGTGTCTTGTTGATGGTGATGGGTGTGTGTTCTCTGCTCTGTCTCCTGAAATCCACCACCAGCTCCTTGGTCTTGTCGATGTTGAGTGAGAGGTGGTTCTCCTGGCACCATTTAGTCAGGGTACTCACCTCCTCTCTGTAGGCCGTCTCATCGTTGTCGGTGATCAGCCCTATCACCGTTGTGTCATCGGCAAATTTGACGATTCGCAACCAGTGTGGCAGGCACTATGGTGTTAAATGCTGAACTATAATCCATGAACAGCATCCTCACATAGGTGTTCTTATTTTCCAGGTGGGAGAGAGCAGTGTCCAGGGTGAAGGCAATAGCATCGTCTGTGGAACGGTTACTGCGGTATGCAAATTGTAGTGGGTCCAGTGAAGCAGGCAGCACAGAGCAGATGTGTTCTCTGACGAGCCTCTCAAAACACTTGCTAAAGATGGGGATCAGAGCAACGGGCCTCCAGTCATTCAAGCATGTGATTTTATTTTTCTTAGGTATGGGCAAAATGGTTGATTTTTTTAAGCACGAGGGAAACACAGACAGAGAGAGGGACAAATTAAAAATGTCTGTAAAAACCTCGGCTAGTTGGAAAGCGCATGCTTTGAGCACATGGCCTGGGATGCCATCCGGGCCTACAACTTTACGGATGTTCACCCGTTTGAAGGATCGGGTTACATCCGCGACAGAAAGCGAGAGTGGACTCTCCTCTTCTGCAGCAGCCGTGGGAGCGCTCTCTGTGTGGGCGGTGTTGTCAGCCTCGAAACGAGCATAAAAAGTGTTGAGCTCGTCCGGTAGAGAGGCGGCAATGTTCACAGTAGCTGGTTTATTCCCTTTAAAACCTGTGATGTTGTTGATGCCCTGCCACATGCTTCTTGGGTTGTTGTTGTTGAAATGTTCTTCAACTTTGTTTTTATATTGTCGTTTGGCTGCTTTGATGGATCTCCTGAGATCGGAACTGGCTTGTTTCCGATCGTCAGTGTTTCCGGATTCAAAGGCAGATGTCCATGCTGACAGAAAGGCTGATCGAAAATCGCTGTTAATGAATGTGTTAACAAATACATTCTTCAACATATACTGTAAAATATGTATAAGATACATAATTATGTGTATAATATATATACATATAATTATATAATGTAATAAAACACTAACTTTTTAAAAGTAAAAGTCGCCTCCAAAATGCTCCATCCAAAAACATCCCCTTTGCTTCAATGGATGAAACATCGCTCTCTTCGTCAAAAATGCCATCTCTGTCACGCTGAGCACATTTTTCAACAACTTCAAAGTTAGTTTTTCTTGTTCTCGTTCTCTTTATTCATCATAATTAGCCTATAATGATCGTTTACCTGTAAACTCTTCCGGAGTGCATGTTTACGCACTTTTCGGACATGTGGTAACTGTAATCTCTGCGCACAGACTTTAGAGCATGCTAACTTGAGCCAACCTCCTAATCGTCAAATCCATCTGTTCAGAAGCTCATTAGCTATTAGATCGACAGTCATTTGCAGACTCTAACGCAATTGGATCGATATACTGTCCATCAAAATAGGGTGGCCCCATCTCCAATGCTGGATGCTCTTTGGCTACCACTGACTCAATTAATGTGTCAATCAAAAGGGCGGAGTTCAGCGTCCATTTTACATCAGAAACTCCGCTATGTAACAAACGCTACATTATAGAAAACGCAGAAGAATTGATATCTCTGTCGGCTAATTTGAAATGATACTACAACATTCTGTGGATGTTTATCAACAAATGCATGTGTTATGGACTAAATATTGCACTGCATTTGATAGCCTGGACCCTTTACAGTGTAACAACACAATTTATGTTGACATTTTATGGATGAGCGGACTATCAGGAGGCTTCATATGTGAGTTCCTTCAGATTTGTTGTTGTTTATTTAGTTGTTGGTGGTATGACAAAGACACTGATTTTACTTGCTGTGTTGATTGCATCGTTCGAATCACAAGAATATCAGCTTTCCAAGGATATATGACATGTTCAGCTTTTAGTTTTTTAGTTTTTGTGTCTGACGACTTTAGCCCTAACACCACTAGGTGTCCTGCCGGCGGGACGCTGGATTCGTAACAGGTAAAAAAAAAATCAATGTAGAAAAGAAAACATACTGCATGTGTTATGTCAGTTACAACAGATCACCATTTGTGCAGGTTCTTATTTCACACTACTGATATAAATAATCTCACCAACCTTTTATTTAGGACTTAAAGGTACAATTGCATTTAAATGTACAGTTTTCTTGAAGCCAGGTGCAGGGACAGTCTGTGCATTGTGGACCGGTCGAGTTCGGTAGAGTCCTCCAAGCCACATTGTACCTTTGTAGCATCCCTAGCAACATAGCGTCTACTGCATGACAGTATGCCACCAGAAGCAGATAAGAGATGCTAACTCCTGCTGACTCTCTCTCTAACCCCCACAGATCGGTGACAGTGACTGTTTTGTACACAGACATATAAAGTCACACACTTTTCATAGTCCTTCAAGCCACAAATACAAATCCTGACAGCCTCCCCGGGGACTCCCTAATATGACTATTTGACCTCTCTTTCTCCTTTTCCCACCTATCACGGGATGAATTCATTCACATATGGGTTTATTCACTTTAATCTTCTTTTTTTTATTCTCAGGAGATGTTCACCTGAATGTAAATTCAAGGAGTCCGTGTTTGAGAACTATTACGTTATCTACTCATCCACTATGTACCGTCAACAGGAGTCGGGAGCCTGGTTCCTGGGCCTCACCAAGGAGGGTCAGGTCATGAAAGGCAACCGTGTAAAGAAAACCAAACCCTCTTCACACTTTGTACCAAGACCCATTGAAGGTATTTGTATTTATATATTTATTTACATTTAAAATTGCTTTTAGTTGTTGAAAGCAATTCTGCGCACAAAAAATGTATAATCAAATTACAAAGCAACCCCTGAATGGAATCACACAAAATAGGATATCATTTACAGCTTAAAATATCAGCTTTTTAATGAATGCGGTGAGTTGTCCCTCTAAACGCCCCCTTCCGTGAAAATATTACTTATCATATTTTTTAAACCAATGCCTTGACCGACAAAAAAAAAAGATTTGAAAGCTTAAGAGTGTGAGCTTTACCATGCATGTAGCCACTTTTACAATGCTGAAACTCTCTTGCTACGGTCAAATAACAAAATATGTTTTTTCGTGCCATGTACTCTAATATGTCAGAAACATCATACAGCTCAGATAGTCATGTGTCATATGTAAAAAAACAAGTATAATTGTTTGGGGCTTTGACTAAAGTTGAGTGAGGCATTACTTCAAATTCAAAACAACAAATTCAAACCTCTTAGGGGCTGAGAGAAAGGCTACCTTGGTTCCAAATACTGTAACTTTTGATTACTTTATGATATCACCACAAAAGTTAATACACATACAGCACACATATTGGGGAACGTCACCAAAAACAAGTTTTCTCCTACCTTATTTATTTTGTGAGATATTGAATGTCAAATAAGAATATGAAAAATGTCCCTTGACCACTCTAAATTTTCTTACATTTTATTACCTATTTTTCAACATGAAAATAATCAAATGCAATTACCCCACCCCCCTAAAAATATAGAAATATTCATACCAAACTACTTTTGACTCATTGCTATGGTCTTGGAGTTATGAGTCATTATTTAGGTGCTCAGAAAACAAGTTTTTAAAATGCCTTTAGGGAGTCAAGCGCTAAACAAAAAGGCCTATTTTGTTAAAAAAAACTGTAACTTTTGGATGCTTTATGCTATCATCACAAAATTCTACATTCTACATCTGCACTGGAAAAAGTCAATTACACACATTTTAAAACAAATATTATGAAATAACTGCTTAATTACATTTTACTACTGGAAGTGCCACCATTTTTCTCTGTTTCCACGTGAGGTGCAGCAGTCACGTGGTACAAACAGTAGCTCTCAGAAAACTCATAGTTCACAAGTTTTAATTTCGAGTTCTACAAGGACATGGATGCTTTTTTAAGTTGGTATCTCGTAATTACGGTAATTACAATATGGTGTGAATGCACCTTTATCATCCAAGTGGATGCTGCACACTGGTGGTGGTTGAGAAGAGGCCCCCCCACATGATTGTAAAGCACTTTGTGTGTACAGCAATACACAATAAAGCGCTATATAAATGCATAATTTATTCATTCATATTTACCAAGGGTATGAATAATTTTGAGCACAACTGTCTTCAAATGTCATTGCTCCCAAAATGTTAAAATAATAAACATGTGAGAGCATTTTATAGACTATATGTCATGTCATAGTCAGATATGACCGTGTTAATGCAACATGCATCACCGCGGATGAGTACAACCCCTGGCAAAAATTATGGAATCACCACACTTAGATGTTTTACTTCATAACAAATAAACGAATCACAAATATCACACATTTTTGTTTAATAATTCAACATTCTAATTATGTTAAACATACCTTAAAAAAAGATATTAAAATTTTAATAAATGAAAATTTAGTTTTCATTCATTTGAATGGCACCAGACAAAATTTCCAGCAACATCTCCTTGTCCAATGCAGATTCTGATTCATCACCTGTGTTGGGGAAAGTTACTTTTAAAAGTAATGCGTTACAATATTGTGTTATTCTCTAAAAAAGTAACTAGTTACGTTACTTAGTTACTTTTTATGGAAAGTAATGCATTACATTACTTTTGCGTTACTTTCACGTTACTTTTTAAATATGTTAGTTTATCTAAAGTAATTTGTTTATTAGTATGGTTGAACTGGATCATCAAAGATCAGCAGCAAACACATTGGTTAATAAAATGAGATTAGATACATTTGTGTTGTTTAACATATTTAATTATTGCAGGTTTACGTCATATTCTGAGTTTGCATTTCACGGTTTTAATGCATTTTGATGAATACTGAATCGTTTTTTTTCGATTGGGATGAATTAATACACATTCACATTTATACTACATTAGAACTACAGTAAGATCATGTTCACACAGCGCACTGTTGTCAATAAATGGAAAAACAAAGTAACTGGCGTTACTTTTTTGAAAAAATAAATCAGATATTTTCTTGTAAATTAAAAAGTAATGCGTTACTTTACTAGTTACTTGAAAAAAGCAATATTATTACGTAACTCGCGTTACTTGTAATGCGTTACCCCCAACACTGTTCATCACTGACTATCACTTTCATCCAATCATCCACACTCCATGACTGCTTCTCTTTAGCCCACTGTAGCCTTGTTTTCTTCTGTTTAGGTGTTAATGCCGTTTTTTTGGTTTGGCTTTTCTAGATTTTAATCCCCATTTTATTCAGCCGGTTTCTTACAGTTCCCTATCTGTCGGTCACTACGAGTTATGTCGTGACGACATAGGGAATTTACCTGGAAGCCCCGATCATCTCTGACTTTAAGAGAAAGTGGCAATGAAATTGGCTAGTGGATTTTTCATACTGAGCCACTCTCCGTTCATACGGGTATAAGCGGGTGACAGGTGCATCTACTCATTAGATTTTGCTTGGAGCCAGTGGATGAGAAGTGTGAGAAGTGTTCTCCACAAGCCTTTCATCTCTTATTTGTTCCTGGTTGGCGTCGGTGCAGTCAGCGAGTCCCTCTCAGCAGCGATTCCCTGGGCACTTCAACTAAAAGAGCAAATTCTAAAAGAGCAAATCACGGACGATCGCGTCTTTTTCAAGATGCCGTTTCGTCCGTGTCCTTCTGATTGCGGTCGTTCCCTGTCCCCGGTGGAGGGCCGGGAGAAGAATCCTGTGTTTCGTTTTATTCTGTTCCGCCTCTATTCGTTTCTCAAAGAAAGAGCAATTTCCTTTTCCTCCGGGTTCTCAAGTCCATGGGACGACAGTGTGCGACACCCTGCTTCCTCCCTCTCGCCCACGACCCATTTTTGCCAGCAGCCAAGAGAGTACAGTTCGGGGATGATGTACCTCCCCACACACCTCTGGCCAGTCCCGTTTGTGGCCGCTCCTCGCAAGCTCTCCTGCTTCTCCGCTGGTCCCGTCCAGCTCTCCGTCGTTCCCGCTGGTCCCGTCCAGCTCCGCGCTGCCAGAGTGCCCCCGAGAGTTTGCGCTGCCAGAGCGCCCCCGAGAGTTTGCGCTGCCAGAGCGCCCCCAAGAGTTTGCGCTTCCCGAGCACCCCCGAGACGCTGTGCTTCCCGAGCGCCCTCCAGTGCCGGCTCCTCGCCAGCGTCCCCCAGTGCCTGCTCCGTCCAGCTCTCCAGGTCCCCTGCTGGTCCCGTCCAGCTCTCCAGAGCCCCTGCTGGTCCCGTCCAGGCCTCCTGCTTCTCCGCTGGTCCCGTCCAGCTCTCCGCTGGTTCCGTCCAGCTCCGCGTTTCCAGAGCTTCCCGAGCGCCCCCGAGAGTCTGCGCTTCCCGAGCGCCACCGAGATTCAGCGCTTCACGAGCGCCCCCGAGAATCCGCGCTTCCCGAGCGCCCTCCAGTGCTGGCTCCTCCAGTGCCTGCTCCGTCCAGCTCTCCAGTGCCCCTGCTGGTTCCGTCCGGCTCTCCAGAGCCCCCGCTGGCTCCGTCCGGCTCTCCAGAGCCCCCGCTGGCTCCGTCCGGCTCTCCAGTGCCTCCGCTGGTCCCGTCCAGCTCACCTTTGCCTCCGCTGGTCCCATCCAGCTCACCTTTTCCTCCACTGGTCCCGTCCAGCTCGCCTTTGCCTCCGCTGGCCCCGTCCAGCTCACCTTCGTCTCCACTGGCTCCGTCCAGTTTAGCGCTTCCCGAGCGCCTCCGAGAGTCAGCGCTTCCCGAGCGCTCCCGAGAGTTAGCGCTTCCCGAGCGTCCCACAGAGCCTGCTCCTCTGGAATGGCCCCTAGAGGGGAACCTCGCCAATAATATTTTTGGGGAGGCATATACCCCTTGTCTGTGTGGCGGGCCTAGGACCAAGGCCATGGAGCTCCTGACCTGCCCTGGCCACCCAAAAAGAATAGGCCATGGCCTCCCGAGTCCCCGGATCCGCCATGGCCACCCGAGGCTCCCGATCCGGCGTGGTCACCGGAGCCCCAGACCTGCCCTGGAGGCTTCCCCAGTGTCCCTGCCCTGCTTCAGCCTTCAGGGTGCCCACCCTCCCTCCCGGTGTTTCTGTTACGGGCGCTGGACGCGCCCGTCCGGGAGGGGGAGGTAATGTCACGAATCTGTTTGTCCTCCATCCCAGCCAATCACAACGCACGCCCGCACCTGATTTCACCTGAGCCCTAATCATCATCACCTGCAAGTCATTCAATCATCATCACCTCAGCCTTCATAAACACCAGCACCAGAGCACTTCCTCGTCCAGTCTCGTTTGAACATAGTTGGACTCTAGTACCGTTCTATTGATTACATCCATCGTAAATATTCACTCACCTTATGTTTCATCCTCAGTGTGTTCTCCTCGTCCTCTGTCCTCCTCCTCTCCGAATCATCCTCCTGTTCCAGTCCTGGATACCCCGCGTCTGTCCCCATCCACGATCACCTGGACCTGGAAAGATACCATCCGTCTGATCTGCTCTTCATCCTCCAAAGTATCTACACACCCATTACTCACCTGCTTCCTGTTGTTCACCTCCGAATTGTCATTAAAATGTCACCATATAACATCTCCCTTTGTGTCTGTGAGTCCTTCCGTAACAGAAAACTGGACCCACTCTATCCACCAACACCGATGAGGAAGCGGCTGATATTGGTTGCCCGCAAGGGAAGTTCGGGGATCCTCAGCCTGCTGCCGCCCGCGGTGAAAATGGTTCCACCGCTCGCGGTGATGATGCCGCCGCCCGTGAAGATATTGGTTTCGCCGCTCGCGCCGATGATGGTTCCGACGCCCGCGCCGATGATGATGCCGCCGCCCACAGCGAAGATGGTTCCACCACCCGCGGCTTCCCCAGACCCACCAAGGGCAGAGAAACACATGCCTTTGGGGGTCCTGGTTGAATATGAGGGGACCAGCACCAGAGCACTTCCTCGTCCAGTCTCTCAGAGCATAGCGGTAGTTCTGGCAGACTATGTTAGTCAAGCTCGCATCAGCTGACACTCAGCTGATCTACGCTCACATATAGGATCACGACACCAATCATACAGGTACATCTCAAATAATTTGAATATCAGGAAAAAGGTCAATATTTTTTGTCACTCATTTCAGAAACTGAAACCAATAGATTATATAGATTCATTACACAGAGTGAAATATTTCAAGCATTTATTTCTTGACATTTTGATTATTGTGGCTTATATGATTTAGATTATCTATGGGGTTCAGGTCAGGCGAGTTTGTTGGGCAATCAAGCACAGTAAAAC
Source organism: Gymnocypris eckloni scoliostomus (assembly GCA_027564155.1). NCBI lineage: Eukaryota > Metazoa > Chordata > Actinopteri > Cypriniformes > Cyprinidae > Gymnocypris > Gymnocypris eckloni. Next base: position 22,830,524 of record CM050422.1, on the reverse strand, counting down.
CATGGTCATTGAACCAGTGTTTGGTTCCTTTAGCAGTGTGGGCAGGTGCCAAGTCCTGCTGGAAAATGAAATCAGCATCTCCATAAAGCTTGTCAGCAGAAGGAAGCATGAAGTACTCTAAAATGTCCTGGTAGATGGCTGCGTTGACTGTGGACTTAAGAAAACACAGTGGACCAACACCAGCAGATGACATGGCAGCCCAAATCATCACTGACTGTGGAAACTTCACACTGGACTTCAAGCAACATGGATGCTCTGCCTCTCCACTCCACTCTGGGACCTTGATTTCCAAATGAAATGCAAAATGTACTGTCTGAGCAACTTTGGACTTTGGACCACTGAGCAACAGTCCTGTTCTTTTTCTCTTAAGCCCAGGTAAGATGCTTTTGCCATTGTTTCTGTTTCAGAAGTAGCTTTGTTGCCCTTTTTCTGAAGACATCTGAGCGTGGTGACTCTTTATGCACTCACTCCAGCTTAAGTCCACTCCTTGTGAAGCTCTCTCAAGTGTTTGAATCAGCTTTGCGTTACAGTATTCTCAAGCTTGTGGTCATCCCTGTTTCTTGTGCACCTTTTCCTATCCAATGTATTCCTTCCAGTCAACATAATATGCTTTGATACAGTACTTTGTGAAGAGCCACACCTTTCAGTAATGACCCTCTGTGATGATTGTCTTCTGGACCACTGCCAAGTCAACATTCTTCCCCATTATTGTGGTTTCAAAGAACAAGAGATACCCAGAATTTATACTGTAGGGATGGTCATTTATTGTACTCAAATGTAAATATTCTAATATTTTGAGATACTGGATTTTCGACTTTCATGAGATGTAAGCTCTAATCACCAAAAGTAAAACAAAAAACGTTTGAAATGTTTTACATTACATGTAATGAATCTAAAATATATGCAAGTTTCACTTTTTGAAATAAGTTACAAGAAAAAATGAAATTTTTCACAATATTAAATTTTTTTGAGATGTACCTATAATTCCCTTCACTCGGTCCCTTCAGTCATTATTCAGCAGCTATCACTTAGCTCAGAAACGAATCACCCAGCTACTCCTCATCAAGTCAGGACTTGGCAGTGAATATATCATTGAGTCAGACCACTGAATCATGTTAAAAAAATCATGTAGAACATTAATGGTATCTGCTACATTTATCATTGATGTTGGTTCTATTCTGTTACCCTAGGGGGGGTATTCAGCTCTCCCTGCTCCTATCCATGCTATTCTGCATGGATGGGCAGGGAGTGTTTGCCCCAAACATAACCATTCCCCAAACCTAAAATGTATGCAATCTGTAAGTTATATTAACGATAGTGGTCCTGACAGAAGTACAGTTTACACAATACGCCTATGTGTGACTGTAAATGTCAAATTTTTGTTACCGTTCTTTGCCCATCCTCCGCTATTTCTAGCACTTAACCAAACCACTCTTCTTTAATACATGAGGACATTTTATTTCACAGTTCACTGTGTTTGCATTGGTTCTCGCGTTAAGCTCTTTCGTCCACATCCATTGAAGTATTCGGTTTCTACAGCACCTCATTTGGCGCCCATCATTCTCTTTCTACGAAACTTGTAAACCGCATTCACCAGCTCTTAACTTTATAGCAATATCAACTCTATAGCGGTTTGCACGAGCATTCTTTCTCTTTACTAGAATTCAATCAAATGGCTTTGCCAACAAATTTTGCATGTCTAATTTTTCGCTGCACATTATGCTGCGCCGCAGAGCTGAGAGGGAACATTGGTAGTCACATTTTAGGCACATTAATGCCTTCTGAACGAAATATATAGACCGTTTCAACAGCAACAACATAAAAAAAACCTTACTGTGCATGTGCCCTTTTGTGGCCCAAACTTAACTTCCGGTAGAGATTATTTCTGATAACAAGCTAAATAGTTTTGCTTCGTAAATCAGACAGGCTTAAGGAAAATGCAAATTTATTCTCTGCCAGTAGCAGGTACTTTTGGAGCGGCAGAGATAGAGGTTTCCCCCGGTAACTGCAGTATACAAAGCAAAGCAAAGCTTACAAACGCTGCTTTATCAGGCATTACAGGCAAGATGAAATTAAAATTACATCAACAATTTTCTAAAGACAGTCGGTTTCCTTCAGAGATAGTGATATAAAAACACCCGCGCCACGTTTTTATTTGGAAAATCTATTTGTAAATAAACCAATGTATGGGAAACATTGCATCCCAGAGCAAAACAACATGAGCTCAACTTCAGTCTACTCAACTTAACTTTAAATGCGTTTGTAGTCGTCCCCACTTGCCAGACCGAAAAAAAACAAACACAGACCGGAAGATAACTTGGGCCAGGCACGTGCGCTTGATGAAATGGTCTATACACTCCTTTCAAACTGGAATCATGGCAGAATATCCTGTGATGTCCACTTCACATGGCACTTATGGTTGAATGGAACAAACCTCTGAAGCAATAAGAGAAACATACAAAATAGCGCGGGGTCGCGAAGACTAGGTTTAAAGGGATAGTTCGACCAAAAAGGAACATTTTATGTTTATCTGCTTACCCCAAGGGCATCCAAGATATAGATCACTTTGTTTCTTCAGTAGAACAAAAACTAAGATGTTTAGCTCAAACCGTTGCAGTCTGTCAGTCATATAATCTCAGTTACTGGTACTCACGGCTTTGAGAGAGAGAGAAAAACATAAACAGACAAAACCAAATTAAACCCTGTGGCATGTGACGATACATGGAGACATGAATCGATTGGTCTGTGCAAGAAACTGAACAGTAGTTAGTAACAGTACTGAAATAACACATGCACTCTCTTGTTTTCTATTTATTTACTAAAAAAAATGACGCTCTAACACTAGCATTCTCTATTATATTTATATTCTATCTATTTGTTTTATTTTTATTTATTATTAAGAAGGGGGAAAAAAAACTATGTGTACTCCATTAGAATAATCGGGAGTTGTCAAAGCACTTACATATTATTGCTCTTTTGTTAGTTTGATTGCTTTTATTGTCCTCATTTGTAATTCACTTTAGATAAAATCATCTGCTACATGATTAAATGTAAATGTATATGGAAGAAGATGCATGCCTTGCTTTGCAAGCAAAATTAAATTAGCCCATCTTCTTTTTTTCTATGATGTTCTGATGCATAGAGATATCTCTCTCATCCTTATTCAGTGGAAGTTTATTGGTGTTTGCTGGGGTCCTGTAACTGGTGGCTAGTATGTGTCTAAGAGGTTGGTATGTCATTACTTGTTGGCTGCTTGCTTCGCTGAGTCAAATGAGCCCACCCCCATCTCCCAACTGACTTTCTGATCCAGGGATATATTCTCACAAAATATGTGCCAATGATAAGTCTATGGGATTGTTGGGGTGTTATGTGATTGCTGTGAAATTGCTAGGGTTTTAAGGTTTGTTGCTAGGCAGTTGCTAGGGTATTCTGTGTGGTTGCTATGGTGTTGTTATGGAGTTGCTAGGACTCTGATAGGGTATTTTTAGGGTATTCTGGGTGGTAGCTAGGGTGTTGCAATATAAATGCTATGGTCTTTGGGGTGGCTGCTAGGGTGTTGCTAGTGTGTTATTGGTGATGTGCTAGGTTGTTGCTAGTCAGATGCTATTATGTTCTGTTTGGTCACTAGGGCTTTGTTATGCAGCTGCTCAGGTGTTCTGGGTGGTTGCTAGGGTAATTGCTATGCAGCTCTGGGTGGTTGATACACAATGCTTTGTGTTTGCTAGTTGGTTTCAAGGGCGTTCTGGGGGTTGCTAGGCAGTTGCTAGTTGTTACAGATGGTTACTATGGAGTTGCTATAGTGTTTATATGTATTAGTACACTGCCTCAAGTCAACAGAGGCCAACCCTACAATGTCCTTGGACCTGTTGCAAAATCTATTTGTAAATAAATCAATGTATGGGAAACATTGCATCCCACAGCACAACAACATGAGCCCAACTTCAGTCTACTCATCACCATAACTTTAAATGCATTTCTGGTTGGCCCCACTTGCTAGACAGAAAAACAAACACAGACCGGAAGTTAACTTTGGGCCAGGCGCGTGCGCCCAGTGAAATGGTCTATTCGCTCCTTTCGAACTGGAATCATGGCAGAATATCCTGTGATTTCCACTTCACAGGGCACTTATGGTTGAAAGGAAAAAATCTCTGAAGCATTAAGAGAAACATACAACATAGCTGGGGGTCGCGAGGACTAGGTTTAAAGGGATAGTTCACCCGAAAATGAAGTATGGTATCTAAAGCTTATTGACAGTCTTAGTCAAAAGAGACAACCTCTCAGTGGTTACTAGGGCATGGCTAGACAGTTACCATGGTGATAACTAAATACAACTATGCAGTATAAGTCAAAAGAGCCCATCCCATGTATATATGTTATTCTAGTTCAGACATATGGCTGGTTCAATTTATTATATGATTGCTATGATGGTAATAATGGTTGCTTGAGCATTGCTAGATTGATGCTAAAGACTGCTAGTCAGTCTGAGTCAAAAAAGCCCCTCCCCCCATATATTTTATTGTCTGTACAATGTTCTTATCCAGTGATATCCACCTCATTCATTTTCAATGAAAGTCTGTGGGGGGGTTATAGGGTGCTGTAGCTGATTGCTAGGGCATGGCTAGGAAACTGAAATGTCACAATTTATAGACCCCTTCACGGTATACGTCACAGGAAAATTCGAAGTTCGCAGTGCGCATGTCGGGGTCAGAAAGTTCATTCCATCCCATTGAATTGTGTGTTAACCAGAGAATTTCGTCAAGACAAAACTTAGGGCTGTGACGGTGGCAGATTTTACCACGGTGGTAATGAGGTGGCACGGTGTTGTGATATATATATATATATATATATATAATTCTGAAACGCAAAAATAAATAAATGAGGCTCAATCATCTATTAACAAACATACGTGTTTATTTTAGCACTTACGTCAGTGAACACTCAGCCTGCAAAACACAAAAATAAATATCAAATAAATAATACAGTTAAATAGGAAAGTAGCCTTAAATGAGAAAGTTAAATACACCCGGTCTACCTCACGCGAGCGGCACTGCGAGAACCCATTATAATCAGTGATGCTGTCTACACCAGATGCGCGATACAACACGACAAATCCATCACATTAAACTGCCTCATCCTATTTATGACGTACTGACACAAAGTTCAAATGTCCTGTAGACAGACTCAACCTGTTGTATTGCGACGCGGCGTCCGGTTTAGACACGGTTCACTGTTCTGCCTCCAAGCAAGCGGGTGCGTTAACTCCTCGTCTGCTGCACGCGCTCTCTGTGGAGGAATCGCGCCGTATGTTGCCACATTTCTTGTTAACATCTTCCATTTACCGCGGTCTTATTCGTATTTGACCAATTAGGAGAAATCCTCACCAATACACACCTGATCATCCGGGCGTTTGCGATGACGTGAACTTGAAGACACTTGTACAAACGCGGATGAGTGACATGAATGGAGATGATTCCAGATCAGCGATTTAGTATTTGGTTTCCCAACAAGGCCCATCTCTCATCACAAAATAAATATGCAGAATAAACAGTATTTTCCTGCGCTCAAACCTGCCAATCTAAAGGAAGCTATTAAACGGGCAAACTGGGACAATACTACGATCAAAGAGGCTTGTGTTGGTAGCGCTCACTTCATATCAGGAAACGTTAAAGTCATCCTTTATCATCCCTTTCTGTTTGCTTAAACTCGAAAGCCTGGATTGCATGAACAGTTTTCTGTACGTTAAGCTATGCAAGTTAATAGTGTTGTAAATGTCATGGACCTGTGTCAATGCTACAGACGTAGCCAGCTGCTAGTAGTTAGCCGCAGGCTAGCATCAACATTGTGCCAACAACGGTAGAGTTAAGCCATGATAAGTAAACAAATGTTTTCTGTAAACTGTAGACTGATTTAATAGTTAGGTGAAGTTTGATATCTGGCATAAATTGTGACCTGTGGCATGCTACAGACTTAGCAGATAGTAGACTAGCTTTACATTAGCGTTTTCACTATGACAACAGCAGATCGTGTTGTAATCAATGTGTCAAGTCAAGTCAAGTCACTTTTATTTATATAGCGCTTTTAACAATACAAATTGTAACAAAGCACTGCACAATATCAAAATAGGCAAATTGTGTCAATAATGTAAAATGACAGGATTTAACACTCAATTATCTGCTGAATGCATTTCATTATTGAATTTAGAAATGGCATTGTCCAGCTTAGTTCAGTTTATAATATCTGTGCAATCAAGTCGATGATTGTGTTGGAAATGAAGTGTCCCCAACTGAGCAAGCCAGAGGCGACAGCGGCAAGGAACGAAAACTCCATCGGTGACAGAATGGAGAAAAAACCTTGGGAGAAACCAGGCTCAGTCGGGGGGCCAGTTCCCCTCCGGCCAGACGAATCAGTAGTTTGTTCCAACTGCAGCAAAGTCAGAGTGTAAGTGGTCCACTGGTTCCAGGGGTCTTTCCCCGATGGATGTCTAGGTGACGAGGTCCTCACTGGAGATCTGTCTCTGGGGCTCATCTATGTGTCCTAGACTCCACTGACGTTCAGGGCTGTAGGGGCTGTAGAGGTTGTCTCCAGGTGCTGATCCTCCATTTATGGCAGACTTTGGTTAAGTCAGTATAATTGCTGATGGTTGGCTTCCTCTGAGGTCCTCAGAGGAAGCCAACAATTCTCCAAGGAATGTGTGCAATTCTTTTTTGTAGGAGAGGCATCACTTGACTCCAGTAGTCCTGACTTTGTGCCCTCCTTGTTTGTGTACACAAAACAAAGCCAGACACCTAAGACAAAAATGGAAAGGTACAAATAATAATAAAAAAGTATCTTATCTATCTATAAGGCTTGTCTGTTTCTCCTTGACACAATATGCCAGTCTATTAGCCGCACCATTTTTCTGACCCCAAGCTGCGCGCACACCCAACCTAGGCTTTCGATGTTTACAAACATTGAAGGGGTCTATTGGCAGTTAGGTCAAGGGTAATGAGACTACCCCCCAAGTCTCTATGACATTTTTATGTGGAGATATGTCACACATTTCTGTCCAATGTTAAGTATGTGGGATTTCACTTATAAAAGTCATAGCAGTGTTGTCCTTAATAAGCTGCATGATTAGACACCTCATTCATGGGTTTGTGACAAACCGTGTAGGACAAGTTAGGTAGGGGTATTAATCGATTCTCTGATGCATCGTGATTCTTCAATGATGCTAGAATCGATTCTGAGCTTTTTTCCTGCATATGCCGCATGTGTGCGCTAGAGACAATTGTGATAGGCTTCATTGCACACAGAATATGCACCGTGAGACAGGTGTGCATTGCTTGACAGTGTGCGCTTCCACCCAAAGGTGGAACAGTTTCACTTTTATGCAAGGGGGGCAACCACTGGCCAGACAAGCCACGAGCAATTTTTTATATAATATTGTCCGGGTTCTTCCAGTAATTTTCAGGAGACATTCATAGAGTTTTCAAAATTTCTGGTTTATTCGCTGCCACATGTACTGATCACAAATATGCAGGGGAAAAAAATGAGAAAACACACACAAAAACTAATAAATGAAATACCAGCACATTACTGAGTTCTGGACCTCAGATGTTTCTCCAGGGATCCCTCACCAGAACTAACTCAGCCATCAAAAATGCAACCCTTTTAACCAGTCAGACCAAACCATTTTATAAGTACAGGGGTCTCATAATGTTTTAAATTCCAAAAATGTAATACCTCATACCTCAAAGAGAAAAAGAAAAATATAGAATATGTGTAAATAAACTTTATAAGTTTATGAAATTACCTTTAACAAAACAATAACGAAATTAAACGAGAAAACATATGAATAGACTTTGTACATAACATCCAAAAACAAAGAAAACCAAACCCAGACGGTCCCCAACTACATTTCCCATAATTCCTAGCAAAGGATATAAAGGACATCAGGAAATGCCATGCTCTTTTAATGACAAGCCTTTGTTCCATTCTGCAGTCATAGAACCCGGCGGAACCAACGGTAAGATATGCACTTCCAATCATTAAATAAAAAGTTTAAACCCATTCCTGTCTAGTTGTGATTTTCATTCAATCACTAGCGTGCACTCTAGTGATTAACTGTGTCACTCTTAGATCTTTAATACTTGCATAAAGAGTCAACATACACCTCTAACACAAAATATTTTGGGTAAATAATATCCTAAAAAGACTAAACTAGATATACAAATTTATAAACAAAAAGACAAAATAAATGAAAATAAAACAATTAACAAAATATTTATGAAGTGTGGCCTTAGCCATCACAGTTATACATTTCATATATTTAAGTAACATATATTCAACATTAACAAAAAGAGTAAAAAAAACATACCTAATGCAGAAAATGCAAATTTTTTCCAAGAACTGCATCACAAGCCACACACAAGGCCATCACTTTATGTGAAAATCGCCTGTCCAATTCAGCCAGCAGTGACTCAGTCCACAACATTTTTATTAGTGGGTTTATTCATAAATACATTAAACACATTAATATATATATATATATATATATATATATATTAATAAAATAACAATGAATAGAGATTTTTCAGTTAACTTGCTAAAGCGGGAAAATAATGAAAAGAGTCTTCTCGTGTAATTGCGACAAGTTGTGTGTTGCCTTATGTCCAGTAGTTCGTCTCTGGTAAAACTGATAGTAGGAGAATGACTAAACGCAGAACAAACAAACAAAAACATTAAAAGAACGAGAGCCTTCCACACCACAGCAGCCATTCGCCGTGCCATCTTGCATCAGAACTTCAGTGGATCAGTGGGAAAGATCAGTGGGCAAGATGAGAACTAAGCTGATGTTTGTCCAAGAAGTTGCCATATTTGTCCCTAAACCTTTAAAAAAAGTCTCAAAGGGGTGGGGAAATCACTAAATCTAGCTATAAAATAGCAAAATTGGCAACACTGGCTGTATGTAGGATAGACACCTAGCTGTTGAACTAGGTACTGCAGTCCAAATTAACACGGCCCCTCCTCCTCAGACTTGACGCACACGCAGGTGGCAAGATTAAGGACACCAACAGGAACGAGCACACATGACCATGAATTAAATGAAATACACTGTGTTTTCCGCCAACTGGCAACCTGGGATGCCGAAATACAATTGAGTAAACTGTCAGTGGGCAGGTTTCACAAACCAAAACAGAGACCGTATAAAAAACTGTTTAAAAAACAGACATTCTGGCCCGAAATACACATTTTCAAAGGAGAATAACTGACTGTAGCATTGTTTTTTCAGATAAAGAAGTATGTTAACTTAGCATGTTTCTGCAAACATATTATGGTATTTTTAGTAGTCAAAAACATACATACAGCACCTTTAACATTGTCCGCTGCTCAATATACAGCATTACATTAAGATAAACAAAGTTTGGTTCTACACCAGAAACAACTATCTATAATGCCTACAAAAATAGGCTACACCCTAAAATATAATTAATTAGAAGCACAATAGCATCAAGCTACACATACAAATTTATGTAATTATTAATATATATGCTTACCCACTTTAAACCATCATCGGCTGCTTGTGATATCTTCCGATTGTGATATATAGTTGATTTTGATTCTATAATAAGCAGACACATGCACTCTTTGTATGTTTAATAATTCTACACTACTAATATTTTTCATAAACATCATTTATTGCTACAAAAAATACCAAGAGTTGCATACAAATCACATACAGAAAATATATTTTCATAATCATGTCTATTTGCTTTCATTATCAATGTGTAGAAAAATGTTTCACTCGATTTTATTAATACAGAAGATCTAGAGAGTGAACGTGTTCTGACCCATAACACTCGCGCACGTGGAAGAAAATGTACAGTGCTCAACAGATCACTTAATTCAGTGAATAATTATTATTCTGTATAAAGAACATGTGAGAAATCTCTTCTCAAATACCAACGATAACAAGAACCACTCTCTTCTCTTATCCGCGATTCTCTTCTTCAGTATTTGTTTACACTGGTTTTTGAAACAGCGCCACCAGTCTCACCCTTTTGTGCAACAGCAGCTGCTCCGGACACGTGATCCTAGCTCAAATCTTATAGAGTTCCGATATTTTGGCAGGCAACCAGGAGAGCACTAGAGCGGCCGTAGCATTGGCATCAACAGTTTTAGGACATTAATTAAAAATTAAAAGACTATTTAGACCTTGTAAATCTTACACCATTTCAACATGGTGGGCAGCTGCTGTGGGCTAGGATGCCAGAACATGTCTTTCACTTTTGCAAAATAGAGAAACAACATTTTAGTAAGCTTCTTAACCTTGTAGCCCATCTTATTCTTAAAACACACAAAATTACCAATAAAAAAAAAGTGTGGAGCACCAAAAGCAGCCCATATTTACTCGATACGTTATCTTTAATTGATAATATGCATTGTCCTATATATACACACACGCGATTGTTCCATAAAGCAAAGGGGAAATAATTGTATCGTATTCCTAAGGATCCCAATAGACAAATAAAATGGTGCACTGCAATAAAACGTGCTAACACACAACATTTGAGATTAAACGGGTAAGATTTCATGACATTTATGATATATACTGACCTCAAAGTGATATAGTTATGCTGGCTATATAAAAGGACAGCTACGGTCGATTACGTTAGCTAACAACACAGTTGACTTAACCTTCCAAAGACAACATTTTTCAGTCAGTGGTTTTAGCCAGCAGACTCCTGAATATTCATCAAAAAATTAGATTGCGTCCAATTGTACCCTTCCAGACTTTTGTAAGCTTTTTAAGAGTCTCTGGAGTAACGTTAGGAGGGAAAGTTGATGAGGTAGTTGTACATATCACGATGCTGCAGGTCAGGAAATATATCTGTTCATTTATTGATACACGTTAAAAGCCCCCAGGGGGCATTATAGGGTTCTGTTATGTTTAATCTATTAAGTTTTGCTATGTACAATTCGATGTCTTTTAAATTAAAGTGCGCAGTGAACTATGTTCATTGAAACTTATGCTGGCGCCATTCATTTTATATTCGCTCCCGGCTGTTCTTGCCTGCCAGCATGGTGGTGTAGACAGAATGGGTCACATGACTGTCAGGGCTCTATAAACCCTTTTTCTGTAGGTAAACATAGACCTTTATCACACTTCCGCGTTCGAAAAGCGGAAGATTCAAATAGTAGCGTGAAAGAACTTCCACTGCAGTCTCTATCAGTGGCTGTGCCATTGCACGGCATTGTTGTGGATTATTTATGTAGAGTTCAGAACATATACAGGTGCATCTCAATAAATTAGAATGTCGTGGAAAAGTTCATTTATTTCAGTAATTCAACTCAAATTGTGAAACTCGTGTATTAAATTAATTAAATGCACACAGACTGAAGTAGTTTAAGTCCTTGGTTCTTTTAATTGTGATGATTTTGGCTCACATTTAACAAAAACCCACCAATTCACCATCTTTATTTCAATGGTGAGAAAACTATACAAACAACATTTCACATTAATAAGCATTAGAATTAGCCAAAGCTTAAAAAATTAGTTGTGAATAAAGGCTGTATGATTAAATTAAAGGTTTAGGGCAAATTTGTATGCAACGATTGAATATCATTATACTGTGAACAGACACTGAAAAGATTCGTTGGACTGGTTCTAAAAAAAAAAAACATTTGCATTTCCGGTGCTCAAATGTTAGCAGTCTATCTGGAAGCATCCACAGAAATATATTGTTAAGGCCTTAAGGCCTTTCCACACTAAGTGTGATGTGAAAAAGTGTGGCGAATCGCCCGTGAATGCTGCTTTCACACCGAGCGCGAAACAAATGTTCGCCTTGTGCTAATTCACGCCTGCACGCTAGGTGGCGCTGACCGACAATGCATTTTTTTCTTCATATAGTGTGTATCTCGTAGTTTACATAGTCCTCTGCTCAATATCATTACATTAAAATAAATGACTTGTTTCTTCTTTAGAAACAAAAAATCCATAATGCTTACAAGAATACATCTGAAATATTTGGCGATAACAACTAGCATCAAGCTACATTGAAAATATATGTAATTATTGAAGTTTTGCTCAAAACCCACTTTAAATTATCATCGAGTGCTTGCAATAGCTTACGATTATTATCTAAAATATAGTTTTATTTTATAATAGGCAGAAATGCACTCTTTGTGAGTTTTATAATGGACTGATCAATATACTTGCCATGTGTCATAAATATCTTTTATTGTAAAAAAAAATAAAAAAATACCATGAGCTGCATAAAAACATCTCTTCATAATTATAGGTCTATTTGCTTTCATATTTCATGTGTATACATTTTTATCTCTTTTTTATATATATATACGAAAGGGCAAGATATATGATAACATGATTGACAGGTCTAGCTAGAGTGAACGAGCTCTGACTCACTCGCTCTCCTGGGAAAAAATGGACGGTGCTCTTCAGATCACATAATTCAGTGGAGAATTAATTGAAATGTTATTTTGTATAAAGAACATGTGAGAATAGTCTGTTCTTAAATACCAACAATAACAAGAACTCAGCATTCACTCTTCTCTCTTGCGGAAAAAGTCCTCTACTTCAGTGTTTTTATGCTTGTGTTCAATACAGTCTTCTGAGCTTTTAGCGCTACCACATCAAACTTTTGGTTAACAGCAGTTGCTCTGGCCATGTGATGTAATGCTGAAATCTTATTGGACGACCCATGTTTTTACTGAAACTAAAAAGATTTGATAGACTGGATGAAAAAAAAAAAACATTCACATTTTCGGTGTGCGAATGTTCACGGTCTATGTGGAAGCATCCATAGGAAGCTGTTGTTTTATTCCAGTGCTTCATCACATCCGAAATTCCTTTCTCTTTTTCGCGCTTAGTGTGGAAATGCCTTTAGGTGCCAAAATGTATATGGAAAGAAGACGACATATGTGACATAGTGATAGTTAAGTTTTTAAGAAAGTAATAGTGACACTTCACTTTGCAAGTACCACTAATAATAATAGTAATAATAATAACAAGATATGTACATTTTCTGAAGAAAATGTAAGCGGTGCTTGCTGTAGCAAACCTAGGGTCTTCTGCGTGATTGCAAGAGAGCCAACTCTCATGTCTGTGCGATGTTCTGCTACTGAGATATGGCTTCATGTTGTTGCTAGGGTGCTCTAAATCATTGCTAGGCTGATTTTCACAGTTTATATATTTAAAGACTATCTGCCAGTCTGAATCAAAAGAGTCCAATGTTGTTCAGGTGCCAAGATAGGGCTGGCTCAAATTACCACATGGTTGCTAGGGTACACTAAATTGCATGATGCTTTGCCTTGGTGGTCTGCGATGATTTAAAACAAGAATAAGAGGGCATATTTTTAAGACAAAAATTAAAAAAAATCACTGAAAGTTATGCAAGAAGTCAAACAGTTTTCCTTTGGAATAAGACTTACTGATAAATCGCACACAATACCAAGACTGTGTATAATGAAAATATGTTCGATTTTAATTGCATGTTGACTTATAAAAATATATATTTTTTATTATTTAAATAAAAATCCGAAACGCAAAACTCAAGTATAAGAGGTCCCCCATAAATCTCATAACTCTTAATGGGCCTCATTCGTGAAACACGATCAGAACTAATTTGTGTAAATCGTTTGCAAAGGTGCTCTGACGTAAACATTCGAATTCATGAAAATGTTCGTATTTTCAAAATGTTAGTTGGTACAAAATAAATGTACACCTGTTCTCAACCACGTGTAAATGGTGCGCAAAACGTTCTCTGTTCATTTTGGAAAACTGATGACACTGAACTTTGATGCACTGCCGTTTTAATATTTTACAAGTTTACAAGTGCTCGCGAGCGCCCCCTTTGCGGCCATTATGCGCCCTCGATCCACATTTCTGCTATCAAATTAGATGATTACGAAGCGTTTGTGAATCCAAAGGAGAGTTTTTAGGAAGGACCGTTTCACACGCAGATTACTCAGAATTTACGAATGTTTCATTAATGAGGCCCATTGAATGCAGTAAAACGTTATGAATATTAATGTATGATATGTTTGTATATTGCAGTTTGCATGTACAGAGAGCCTTCACTGCATGAGATTGAAGAGAAGCAACGCTCCAGGAAAAGCTCAGGAACCCCAACAATGAACGGAGGCAAAGTGGTCAACCAGGACTCCACATAGCAGGGCCAAAATGAAGGAGGCTACTGCGAAAGAATAACCCCGTCCCCTTGCCCTCGCACCTCCAACCACGGGAATAGTACAACATGCTACAATAAGATAACAAACTGAACTCTTGCCTGATAAAACCTTTATAAGAACACAGAGGGGGAAAGAGAAATAAGATAAATAAATGTTACCGTTCCAATAAGGAGCTGAACTCACATTTTATGCAAAAAGTTCAATGGACAGTCGTTTGATTTTCAAAAGTATTAATATTATTTGGGGATCATGTTGTGAAAAATGAGCTTTAAAAGATTCTTATGTTTTCATGTGAATGCGCAAGCACCTATTTATGCTTTTACTGTCAAATTGGGAATGTTTATCTTTTCGCTCAATGTCTGTTTTTGTCTGATTCCTGTTTGTGAATATTATGCAGATTTGACCAAGTGTTTTGGCTTATTTTGTTTATTTTTTTGTATTACATGAGAGGTAAAGGTAAATGCACTTTGTGAATCCAAATTATTGAAATATCAGGAGGGTGCATCTAGAATGTATGCTCAGATATTGTAGAAGCTTTTTGAATCTAAGAGCATTCCACTGCTTATTCATTTTGGTATGAGGTAATATCCATTTTAACACTTCTTCAAAAATCTTGCCCGCCTTGATGCATATATGTCCAGCACAAGTGCACTGTATGTGTGTATGCTTAACACCTCCAAACTGCATCTTGGTTTCATTTGGAGTGTGGATAATAAGTAGATAATTCCCTGTGAATCATCCACACATTAATTTGCACTCAAGCAAACTTACAAAATCTAATAAACAACTCAGGATTCCTTAGTCTTAAAAGTGTGATGCTGACACCAACCCTGTCCAGTCAAAAGCACAAAGAAGGCCAGTTGTGTTGCCCCTGTACAGGGTTTCCCGGAAGTCGGCCTGGACAAGGTGGGTGGATTGTGGACAAGGTGGAGTCTGGCATTCATAAGTCTTCCAATAAAAATGCAGAGTGAGCTGTGCCCAAGTATGCAGCAATGAGGTGCAACAAATCAAAGAGGCTTTAAATGCATAAGTCATCAGAACGTGTGTTTGCAGTTAACTGAAGAATGATCAAATTAATAACACGTGTACAAAGAGTGTAAAAACAATCACGCAATGCAGACACTGTCCAGATAAACTAGGTTTCCAGAAAAGAAAACACTGTAATGTGTTTTTTTTTTCTCTGTACAAACAAAACTCTTTATTTTCATGTTTTCAGATGTTTTCACCCTTAAAGAAATATAATCATATGTGCATTATGAATAATAATATATATAAAATACACATTGATATTATAAACAGAATGAAATTAAGATTTAGAATAAAAGTATGATACTTAAAGCTTTAATCCCTGTGTGCATAGCTTATTTTCCAAGGATTCCCATGAGCAGTTGTACTATTAACGAGCTATGTGTGAAACTGTGTGAAATCAAACGAGCAGCACTAGGACGAGAGCACTTGGGAACCTGGGGTAGAGTCCAGGTCCAAAGAATAAAATCTGACGAATATGTGCATTGAGGACCAGCCTGCCGCATCACAAACCTCTTGGAAAGCAACTCCTGATATTAGGTCGAGTGGGACCGGACAGCCATAGGGGGAGGTTGACCGACCGACTCATAAGAAAGTGAGATGACCTCGACCACCCACTTGCTCATCCTTTGCTTAGATGCAGGGGACCCCTTGTTAGGAGGTCCAAAGCATACAAACAGCTGTTCATTCTTGCGCCACAGGGCAACTCTGTGGACATAAGCATCTAATGCCCATACTGGGCAAAGCAAATTGTGCCTTTCCTGGCAATTAAACCTTCAGAGTGGACAGGGTTAGCAGTGAACCGATCTTGCAGGAAAACTCCAGCACTGTACCAACTGGGCAGTTAACTGGGTGCAGCTGATGGTCACTACACCATGAAGTGAAAACCTTCCACTTCAAGGCATAAAGTTTCCTCGTGGATGGAGTTCTGGAGTGGAGAATGGTCTCAACAACCTCGGTTGAGAGACCTGAGTCTATGAGGTGGAACCCCTCAGAGGCCAGGACCACAGTTTACATAGTTCTGGATGGGGGTTAAATATCGAGCCGCACGCTTGGGAAAGAAGGTCCCTCCTGACGGTGAGCTCCAGAGGAGGCCTGTCGAGAAGGGATAATAGATCTGGCAACCATACTCTGTCCGGCCACCGTGGGGCAATAAGAAGTAGTGGGACCTGGTCCCAGCTAACTCTCTCCAGTACTCCCGGGAGCAGACCAATCGGGGAAAATGCATACAGACGAAGCCTCGGCCACGTCTGTGTCATTGCATCCAGTCCAAGAGGAGCTGGATGTGAGAGGGAGAAACAGAGTGGACAGTGAGGCATCTCTCGAGACGCAAAAAGATTCACTTGTGTCTGGCCGAACTCCTACAATATCAGCTCCACCACCTCGGGGTGGAGCCTCCATTCCCCGGACCTCAGCCCCTGTCTCGACAGGATGTGTGCTCCTATATTGTGGGCCCCGGGGATGAAAGTTGCTCGCAGAGGCAACAACTTCTCTTGGGACCACAGGAGGATTTGGCACACCAGTTTGCAAAGTGGATGTGACCGCAAACCCCCCTAGTGATTTATATAGGAGACCACCAATGTGTTGTCTGAGCGGACAAGCACATGTTGGCTCCTGAGATCCGCTAGGAAGTTCTTGAGAGCAAGAAATACAGCCAACATCTCCAGACGGTTGATGTGCCATGAGAGATGATGGTTCTTCCACAGACCTTGACTCGAGCGTCCCTCTAAGATCGCTCCCCAGCCCGTGAGGGAGGCATCTGTCGTTAGCATTTTGTGATGACATGAAGCACCCAACATAGGACCTTGGGACAGGAACCAATGTTCCTTCCACATTACCAAGGCACGAATGCATTGCCGCATGACCTTGATCATGCGAAAGGGATTGCCCCTCGGGGAAAACCCTTTGGTCCTTCGCCACCACTACAGGGGTCTCATGTGCAACAGTCCAAAAGGTATCACGTTGGATGCTGCTGCCATAAGACCTAACAGTCTCTGAAACTGTCTGACAGTGAGTGACTGGCCTAGCCTTATTCTTTCCACAGCCGACAGGATGGACTCTATACGTGCCGGTGACAGGCGCGCCTGCATCGACGTTGAGTCCCATATCACGCCCAGGAAAGTGGTCCTCTGTAGTGGAGAAAACACACTTTTCTTGGCGTTTTGCCGTAACCCCAACTTTTTCATGTGAGCAAGAACGACATCTCGATGCCGAACTGCCAACTGATGCGACTGAGCTAGAATCAACCAATCGTCGATGTAGTTCATAATGCGTATACCCTGAAGTCAAGAGGCACCAGGGCTGCATCTACACATTTCATGAAAGTGCGGGTGATAATGCTAGGCTGAACGGAAGAACCCGATACTGGTATGCTTTGCCCCAAAAGCGAACCTCAGGAACTTCCTTTGACATGGAAGGATGGATATGTGAAATTAGTCCTTTAGATCTATCGTGACAAACCAGTCCTCGGATCGGATCTGTGACACGATTTGTCTCAAAGTTAAAATTTTGAACTTCAGCTGCATAACGGAATCATTCAGAACTCGAAGATCTAAAATAGGACGCAACCCTCCATCCTTCTTTGGAGCCATGAAATACCGGCTGTAAAACCCGGTTTCCCTGTTGGAGTGAGGTACATATTATATGGCCCCTTTCTCTAACAGAGCTTTTATTTCCTGTTCAATTACCAGAAACTGCTGGGGGGCCACCTCGGTGGACAAAACCCCCATGAACCTAGGCAGGCGAGACCCAAACTGTATTTGATACCCTTTTTCTATAGTCTGCAGGACCCAATGAGATATATTTGGCAGAGGTTTTCACGCTCTCATAAATTCTACTAGAGGTATCAGCCTCTCGAGACTGGTTTCTGGATTTGTATGTATTTGTGCAGTCAGAACGACGTCCTGAAGCGGTGAACCGGCAGGAATCATCTGAGCTGACCGCTCGAAACCCTCCTCAGAGGAGGCGGGGATCCCAAGGCCACTATGTTTCGGGTGGACCTTGGGATATGCGCTATCGGAGACTGCTGCGCCCTGAAGCACACGGTGGCAGGGTTGGAAGACCGGTCCCCTGAGGACATCGAAGGGAGACGGGCACCGTAAAATAAGGTGTTAACCGCTCTACTTCGAGGGGGGAAGTCCTCACTGGCCTGAGCCCTCGGGCATCAGGACCTTTTCACTGCAGCCTTCTTAGAATTAATAACAGTCCTCAGATCCGTTTTACCATTTGAAGGCTGCGGTTGAGTGTGTTTACCATGTCCCCAGTCTTTATGTGGGGGAGCACGATAAGCCACGCTCTACTACCACTCAGCAGCCCCGGACATATGAATACGGTGTGGGAGGAGTTTCTGGAATGCAGCCGCTTGCTTAGCTGATTCCTGAAATCTCTCGACAACCGAATTCACAGCACCATCCAAAGAGGCCAGAGGGAGAAAGGGGAGCATCCATAAGCAAGTTCTTATCTTTTAATTTAATGTTACTCAAATTTAACCATAAGTGTCTCTCAGTGGCCACCAGGGCTGCCATAGACCGGCCGATTGATTTAGCCGTCTCCTTGGCGGCCCTGAGAGACAAATCTGCAGCCCGACGCAGTTCGCAAACTGTGTTTGGACTAATACCCTCGCCCTCATTGAGATCTGTTAATAATTCAGCCTGGTAGGCTTGCAACAGCGACAGAGTGTGTAAACATGCTGCTGCCTGACCAGCCGCTGAATAAGCCTTTCCCACCAGTGCTGATGTGATTCTCACTGGTTTAGTAGGTAATATTGGGGATTTAATCGATGAGGATGATTCAGGGGAGAGATAGCTCGCGAGCGTCTCTTCCACCTTAGGCATCTCACTATAACCATGCTCTTTTTTATTTAATATAGAGGAATAGTGTGACGAACTGCGCCATGAGCTGTTGAGGACATGACGCGCACGACCTCACCCCTGCCGAGCAGGACCAGGTCATCTGTTCCTGGACTGACACATGAGCAAAGGTGGAGGGGTGGTGTTGAAACATTCACCAGCTCCTCTGAAGAACTTTACCTCACGTCAAAGCCAAAAGAACCTGCTGCAGCCAGCCGCAGACCATTGCACAGCCTGGACCTAAAAGGCCTTGACAAGCTCACCAAGAACATTGGCAAATTCACCCACAGCATGCCAAATAGCCAAAATGTCCAAGCTTATCTCCAAGATATCGACTTCCATCTGGAAATGTGACCTAACGTTACCGACAAAGATAAACTCTATTTACTCTGAACAACATCCAGCTCTGAAGAGCGCAGCTTCCTGGACCGGCAGCCTGCTCACACAAAGACCGATTACCAATTGCTCCGAGAAGCCCTCATTAAAGAGTTTGCCGATCCTGAGTTCGAACAAGGCCAAATGGCTACCCTGGAGACAAGACAAGGACGTCATGAACCTCTTCAAGCTTATTACTGCTGACTCAAATGAGCATACTTCGGAACTCGCAACAAACCTGAAATGGAGGATGAACTGAACTTCAAAACCCTCTTCTTAAGAAACCTCCATCCTGCAGTAAGCCACCATCTTGGCATTCTCGCATGTTCACGAAAAATGAATGCTCAACAGTTGCGAGACTTGGTGCAGACAGCCTACAGCAAACAAAAGATGGCCTCAGAAAAGGGCACCAAAACCCCAGCAGTTCTTGACTTCAACACTCAAAGTCAAGGGCTGGTTCTAGAGGGCACCCAATGCAGAGACAGTGCCAAGCCGCCACCCAGAGAGTGGAATGCACCCTCATCCAACAAAGAATGAGACTCTCATGCTTGCACCTAGCCTAAACAGAGGTATGACCGCTGGGATGGATCGCTTGGACGACAACGCTCACCTGGACGGCATTGGGAGAAGTCATGGGACCAATCAAGGCCTCATGAGAATCATTGGGAGAGATTGTGGAACCAGCCAAGCTCGTTTGCGAAGCCCTTCTCGATACGGGAGCCGGTATTACTCTAATGGCTGCCGAACTCCTCGAGGAAGTCCAAGAAAGGACAAAGAGTACTAACAGAACCCTCAAACTCCAAAGGTGTGAACTGAACCTACAAGCATATTCCCTCACGAGCCTACAACTAAAACATGTGGCCCCAATCCACCTAAAGGTGGGATCAATGGATTTCGTCCATCCAGTATACATCTCACCACTTAACACGTATCCACTCCTCATTGGGAAAGATCTGCTTAATCGCTTCGATCCTTTAATAGACTTCAAGCACCTAAAGATGTGGACACAAGTCCACGAACCTCTGCCCTGCCAGTCAATAGACTCCAACGAGTCACCTGGGATGGCTCATCAACCACGCGTTCCACGACTTTGAACTAACGTTACCTCTCATAGGCCCATACAAGCCCAGCTAATGTCAAACGCATACGACGACACCGTAACTTTCACAAAACCCCATGACATAATTGTCTTCACTTCCATTTTGCCGGTGTCCAGAGAAAGCGTCTACCATTCAGAACTAACAGATGACTCTCACCTCGCTGTCTACACTGTCTCAACACAGCCTGTGACAGAATCACCTACACAGGTGACCATCAGGGCCCAAAGCCCCTCAAATGACTCAACTGCATAGGAACCCTACGCAGGGTTCAATGCACAAATTAAACAGATCCTGAGTGAGGCGGGCGCCCTCCACAATGAAGTGGATCGCCAAGGACTCAAAGAGGTTCTACACAAATACAAAGACTCTTTCGCAAAAGATTCCCTGAATTGTGGCCTGACCAACATCCACGCCGTGCGCATCCCAACAAACCCAAATGTGCCACCCACATTTGTGTGGCATTATAAGATTCCTACATATGAGCCAGTGCAAGAAATTGTTGACTCTGAAAAGAGGGTCATCCAGTAGGGATGGGCGATATGGCCTAAAACATTTATCACGATATTTTCAGGTATTTATTGTGATAACGATACCAATGACGATAATATTTATATATATTATTATAATAAATGATTTTCTTCTGTAAAATAGCAGATTATGTTATATTTTAAGTTGTGTTCCAGTGACTGTGCTGAAAACATCCCACAACAACAATTACACTATAAAAATTCAAATCAATTACAAGTTTAAAATGTAAACACAGATTCTGTATTTAAACAGTGCAAAAATAGTGCAAACAGCAAAAGTAACAATCACCAACCATGTCTTCAGTTGTGTTTCAAAATTACAAAAGTGTACAACTGCAAATAAATCCTGATAAAGTAACAAATATGTTAAAGTAACCTGATAAAGTAAAGAAGTTCAGTGTGAAACAGTCAACGAAACACTCTTAGAATGTAAATATAAAACTTATGTGGAGCATGCTACCACCAATAAGGTAGTTAATTTTTCAACACTCTTGTCCCATGGAACAAATTGTAAAAATAGTGCAAACACTGTATCAAAAAGTAACGATCCCAAATATGTCTTCAGATAGTTTACAAAAGTGCAAAACACAAGAGCATAAAAATAAATAAATAAATGAAATTTAAATAAAAGTTTAATTAAACTGTAAACACTGATATACCCTTAATTTGTAAGCAAAATGTAGAAATGAGACTGACGAGAACATGTCTGGTAGTGCAAGTTATATAACACACATACTAGTGGTATTCAGTAGCTTTCAAAAAGTGAACAGGACTCACACCTTAAGATTGTTGGTTAAGAAGACCAACATGTTCACTGTAGCTGGTTTCAGAAGAGACCTTTGGCATGTCACTACATTTCCAGCAGCACTGAACACCCTTTCTGAGGGTGTACTTGTGGCGGGGATGCACAAGTACTTTTTTGCCAAATGACTGATTTTAGGGAAATTCACCTTTTGTATTTTCCACCACGTAAGGGGATTGCTTTCACCATCTGCAAGTGGCCCATGAAGGTAGTTGTTTAATTCAGACTCAATTTTCTCTGTTTCAGAAAGGCTGGTTATCTCAGCAGCTGGTTGCTTGAAAAAACTTCCAAGACTCTTCTTCTGCCTTTTATATGCACTCTGAGTTTCTTTTTTTGATTCAGCTAATGTTACAGGGGGGTAGCAGAGCCAGCATCACTTGACATGACAGAATAGGATGCCACCTCTCTGACTACTCTGGCTTTGATGACCAGAATCTCTTCTTGGCTCATATACTGAGTGCGGAAGCGTGGATCAAGAATCGTTGCCATGTTGATCAGTTACTGAACCTCTAGGTCACCATATTTGGTGTTCATGTAGTCCAGTATTGAACTTTGAATTGTCTTTGTGAGATCTGTGTCTTCATCTTCATCTCCCCTGCAGCAGCTCACTGTTAAATAGGTGAAGAGTAGGCTTCAAGCATGACACTGTGACATAGTTTTCACAAGAGAGGGCATCTGTAAAATCAAGAAGAGGCGCAAGTGCCTTACTGACAGAGTCTAGGACATCAATATCCTGCCAAGTAAGCACCAGATGCCTGGTTGATCTGTCAGCAGCCAGGACTTGCGTAATGGCCTTCTTTGCTCAAGTATCCGCTGAATCATCTTCTGTCTTGATCCCCATCGTGTTGCCGATTCAGTTACAAGTTTGTGTGGTGGAAGGCCAAGTTCTACTTGAGCATCTTTGAGTGTTCGCTGCTTTTTCCAGCTGTGTACGAAAAAACACTGACAATCTTCTTACAGACTCCCACAGCTTTGTCAATCCTGGTCCCCATCATGCTTCTCTCTTCAAAACATCAACAAAACTATTTGTTTATTTTATGCATTCATTTATGTTTCTTTTGCACAAGAATACAATTAATACAATAAAAACAAACGCAAAAAGAGTAAAAGTTAAAGTTCAGTTAAAATTAAAATAATAGACTGAACAAAAGTCTTTTTTTTTACATTTAATATTAAATGCACATAATATATACATATTAGCTAATATAATGAATTACTGTTCAAAATACTGCATATAGTTACATTACTAATGCAGAAACATGCATAACAAATAAAGTAAATATTAAGCTCATGTTTGCTCAGTGTGCATGCATTCAAATAAACTGACACTAAGAGAGAAAGGGTAAACTTACCAATAGCAATGTGTAGACAATGGCCAAAGCATGACAGTCTTGTCCACATGTTTAGAGTGACTGATTTTACTATATTGGCCCCGCTATCCGTTGTTAGGCACATCTGTTTCTCCTCGTCTAAATTCCATTCTTGAAGAAACTGCTTCAAGCCACTCGCGATGTTTTCACCCCTGTGGTCATCTGGGGAAAAACTTGTCTGGATGCAACAGCTGTTCAAACTCCAGTCACTCGTTATGTAGTGGACAGTAAGGCTAATGTACGGCTCAGTCGTTCTGCTACTCCACATGTCTGCAGTTGAAGCATAAAACACGCCGTGAGACAATGCTGTTTTGTACCCTACCATGGCACTCTTCATACATCGCTGGCAGGGCTGTTTTGGAAAAGTACTTCCTTGAAGACATGTTGTATCTTGGGTCCAGTTTATGGATCATTCGCTTGAATCCTTCTTTTTCGACAGTTTGCAATGGCAACATGTCTTTTGCCAAACAAAGCGCCACTGCTTCCGTCAATTCGTTCCATCGTTTACTTTTCTTATCATAAGGGACGCAATTAGCAAATGCCCTGGCAATTTTCGTCTGGGTGGGAATTTTCTTACCCCTAGGTCCACTTGTAGTTGGTGCCTCCATTGCCTCGCGTATTTTCAAACTTTCTTCGTACTCTGGTTTGTGTTTGTGCTTCAGATGGTGGAACAGATTGGACGTGTTTCCACTCTTTGTAACCACTGTTTTTCTGCAAACCTGGCATATTACGGTAGTTTGCTCCGCATCTGACTTTCTATAACCAAACCAGTTCCAAATTGTGGAGGTAGCTCCTCGCTTAACAAGAAGCTCCTCGTCAGCCTCATGTCCGCCTTCCGCCATGCTTGTTTACACTCCGCACGTGAACAGTGAATCGGTCGCGCATGAAAGTACGTCATCAACTAGACTTATCATTATTATCGCGAGGAGACAAAATGTTATCGTGAAGAGAATTTTCAACGGTATATCGCAAACGATAAGATATTGCCCATCCCTATCATCCGGCCCTGTAACAGCACATGCTCTGCGCCGATATGGCCAGTTCTAAATCCCAACAGCAAATGGCGTCCCACAATCGACTATCGCAAGTTGAATCAGCAAGTACCCTTGTCACGATGGCCTATGACCCAGTTGGACCAAGAAATTAAAAAAATCAAAGGTTCAACGATTCCTTTCCATACTGGAAACGTCGCCTCCGGGTTCTGGACAATCCCTGTCCTCCGCGATGACCAACACAAGCTGGCATTCACCTTTGGCAATCGACAATACACCTTCACACGGTGCCCCTTCGGCTATGCCAGCTCCCCAGCAGAATTCAACATCTTCCTGAACAAAGCAGGCATTGATGGCAGAGTCAGAGGCAACCTCATCTATGTGGACAATGTTTTAGTGAAAAGCTCAAGTGTGGAAGACCACCTCAAAGAAATTGATCACATCCTAAACCAGCTAACAACAGCAGGAGCTAAGATTGCCCTTCACAAAGGACAGTGGTGCAAAACCAAGGTGAACTATGTCGGACTGCTCGTTGGACCTAAACGGCATCGAATTACAGTCCAACCACACCCAAGCTATCCAAAGCATAAAAACACAGACTAACATCTCTGAGCTGCGAAGCTTTCTGGGAGTGTGCAATTACTCACAACAGTTCATCAAGAACTATGCTGACATCGCACAAGCACTAACTTCCCTCCAAAAAAGAATGAACCCTTCATTTGGACGGAAGCCCAGGACAAAGCTATGAGCCAACCCAGACCCAGGAAAATAATTATATCTGTATCCAACCCATCAGTAGCACCCGTAACCTGCCACCCGCACGCGACTGGCGCGCATACCCCTGCCTCCTCCCACGTTGCCATCCCACCTCAGTTCGCTGCTGACGATCTCCTCACCCTCCACACTGCGGATCCGAGCCAGCGAACTATGGCCACTCACATTCACGACCCGTTAACCGTCCCATTTCCACCTCTGACCTAGCCACTTCCTCCGAGCTCTGCACACTCCACTCCATCAAGCACATGCTGCATCTGAGAGACGGTGTTCTCACGCATGTCCTTGAGCCCCTCACTGCGCCAAAGCTCATAGTCCCTCAAGGCCAAAGGGGGATGATGCTGACACATGGTGCCAATGTCACCTATGAAACACTCAAGCAAGTAGAATACTGTCCTGGCATGCAGCAAGACGTGGTGGAATACGTAAAAGGATGCCTGGTGTGTTTCCAGTTCCAACCGGCAAATCCAAACCACCAAGCACCACTGCAATGGACAGGAATGACCTTCCCATGGTCGGACCTCCAAATAGACTGGGTATGACCCTGCCACTGTCAACATGGGGTAACAAATACTTCCTCACCGTGGTTTGCGAATACACAAAGTGGATAGAGTGCCTCCCAGCTCCCAATGATACAGCAGAAATGACAGCTTGCCTTTTAATGAACCACATCTTATCAAGATTTGGACAGCCTTTAAGGGTCAACTCTGAACAAGGAACCCACTTCACCACCGAGGTCATGCAGGAAGTGTGGAAACTCCTGGCTATACAGGCCAAGCTCCATATAAGCCATCACCCAATTTCCTCGGGTCAAGTGGAACAGGCCAATAAGACAGCAGTCAGCATGTTGAAGAAGTACGTGTCTGCCAATCAAAAGGATTAGGATATTATACTTCCTCTGGTTCTGATGGCCGCTCGAGCCACCCCTCACCGGTTTACCGGAGTACCTCCGTTCACAATGATGGCAGGGAGAAGTATGATGCTACCGCTACACCTACTTTACCAACCCGGTGACATGAATCTCGTCACCGCCTATACTACTCACCAGTACCTGGAAAAGTTGCATCAGCATCTGAGAACGACTTTCGCCTTCACACAACAGCAACTCCAAAGAAGCGCGGGAGGCCGTAAAGGCTACTACGTACAAAAGGCCTCTCACAAGGAGGTGAATGTCAGAGACAAAGTCTGGTACTATAACTTCGCCCAACCAAGGCAGAACGCTCTCCATCACCTGTCAAAGAACTTACTACCTCACTGGACAGGACCCCACGAGATTGTAGACAAACTCTCACCTGTCGCCTACCGAATCAAAATCAGACAAGGGTGCAGAGAGCCAGTCCTTCGATGGGTCCAACGAAACCAGATAAAGAGGCACCTGGGCTTCAGCTGACAGGAAAAGGGGGGAGATCAAACCCACTGACACAGACCGACGATCCCACTCTCTACACCACATTAACATAATTTATGTAATTCTAGGAAAACATATAGCTTGCTTGCTTAAACACAACACTAACACACTCTCCTCCGCCGCACTGCTAGGACCAACCTCTAGTAGAAAAGAGTTACTCCACACATGTAACATTCGTTTGCTGCCTCACCTCAATCGGTGTCCTTGTGTCTCTTTGTTTTCTTTCTTGTCTTACTTTGTGTTTTTCCTTTTCCTCTCTCACTATAATCTCCTTTCCCCTCTAGTCCCCTCATCAGGGAACTCCCTTAACCGATCCTTAACAGAGCCAGGCCACGAAATTGAGATTGACTCCCTTCACTAAATTTGTCGTAAATCGCTGTGAGAACCCATCATCAACTAAATCGAGGCGACCCACCAAACCATGATTTTCACTGCTAATTGTGCTTTCTATCTGTTCTAGTGTCAGGAAGATGAGAAATCAACCAACCTGATTGAAAGCATGCCTATACCGCCTCGTCGAACCCCTGACAATTAAACCAATGAAATCCAGGCTGAATTGCCTGAAATACCATAACAGCTCTTAATCCAGAGCCACGCCCTACAGACCTTCGGGGAGTGTCTCTGAACGGCACCATTACAATTCCAAATATCCATAGCACCCTTCTAAACCAAACTATAAAATCCATCAATAAACTATTTTCGGTCGTGCAAAATGATTTAGCTCAAACACAACTCCTAACTACCCTCACGACCGACATGCTACAGGAAGTAAGCTCCTCGATTCATATCTTAGCCATGGGTAGGATTCCACACTACTTGATACCTCTTAGCCTCATCCAAAACATCCTAACATCTGCCACTACGGGCCTCGCTAGTCCCATCCAAACCCATCTCGCCTTCTCCCTGGGTAGCGCTATTCCCTTACACGTACACCCGAAAGCAGGAGACTTGGCCTTTCTCCTCAGTTTGCCCATTATCGACACCAATAAAATTGACCAGCTCAAAGACATTGTGAATCAGAGATTTTGGCAAGGGAACACCTATGTCAAAATCCACACTCCTGAAGTCGTTGCGTATCACGATAACAATGAGTAGTTGTATCTGGCCCCAAACCTAAAGATGTGTACGCTCACTAAGTACATTCATTTCCTCTGCCCGAGTAAACCTTTAGACCGCGATAATACAGAGGGCATCTGCGGTCTAGAATCCATTAGGACCGACACTAGCCGAAGCGACACCACGTTCTCAAGTTGAGGTAACGCAAGCCGAAATCATCGAAAATCGATGGCTAGTCAACACCCCAATGCAATCAGCTACCCTCACATACGATCAACACGACACCACCACGCGCATTATTTTGCCCAACCAAACTTTATGAATCACTGTCCCTTAGGGCTCGATCCTCCATATTAACGATTTTGCATTTTATCACCTTACCGACGGCGTGTATCATGCTGAACTCGAAGTTTCACCCTTCTTCAAACAGCATTCCCTTGTCCTCGATCCAGAATTGGAAGAAAGGATCAAGGAGGAAGGAACGGAAATCATTGATTTGACTCCGGTTGATACAGCTCTAGAAGCTATTGCTCACCACTGGTGCGCCAATTATTCGGCCTTGGTCTGCCGCTGACACAGCGCTTTGCATCTCTACTATTGTAGGATATGTTGTGACTTTGACACTGGCCTTCCTCATACACAAGCGAGTGATCGCCGTTCAAGAGTCTTTCAACAAATGCACGTTCGGCGTCCAGCGCATTTTCCAACGCCATAAAAACGACCAAGAACCTGAGAACTCAACCAACCTGATTGAAAGCACGCTTATACCGCCTCGTCGAACCCCTGACAATTAAACCAATCAAAATGACTCAATTACAAATAATCCTAAACAATGCATCCCTACGTGGTCTCAAGTTTCTAGCCTGACTATTCCCAAATTACTCAAGTCCTGCACCATAGTCCAGTCAGTGATGGAGATGTTGTTTATGTCTTGTGTCTTGTGTGTGCCTGTTTTATCTGCCTCCTGTTCCAGTGCCCGCCGATGTTCCACCGGGAACATCACCGAGCCAAAGGGGGATGTGTAGGACGTTTTCGAACAGACACACAAATTTACTTCGGAACAAAGCAGTCCTTATAGGAAATTGGTTTAGTCTTCTCTCAGCCATCTGTGGCCGTAAAAAGTAATAAGTTATCAACCATAGACTGACTAGCTTCCTGCCCTGCTCTGCTCATCTCCACAAAAGACACAGGAAGGGAGAGATTTAGAGAGTCGATTCCTGGATCTGCAAGCACTGAGACAGCAATAACTGACTCTTTTCAGATGGACCCACTAGGAACAGAATTTCAGTGTTGTTCCTGACTAACTTCGGCATAAATAACAATCTAAAGAAAAAAAAACTGCTTATCTGGAGATATTCCAGAAACAAATGCCTTGCGGTACCTGCAACCCTTTTACGCATAAACTACTAATCTGATCAACACAAACAATTGACTTATAGATCTTTCTGAGCTATGAAAATCACCAGATCAACACAACGTGACATTCTCATGCCCTCAGGACTCTTTTTCTATTCTTTGCCAGACAAATAAATTCAAAATTGCATAGAGGATTTCTAAAAAAAAATATTAATTATTATTCTCGCTGCTTTTCAAATCAAATCAAATCACTTTTATTGTCACATCACCACAGCACAAGTGCCTTGGTGAGTGAAATTCTTATGAGCGTGCTCCAGACAGTGCAGAAAAACAACAGACAATTTACCTATGGACAGACAGTGCCAAAAAACAACAGACAATTTACATATGGACAGACAGTGCAAAAAACTGCACTGGAGCATTTACAGTGCTCCAGACAGTGCAAAAAAAACAACAACAGCAATTTACATATGGACAGACAGTGCAAAAAAGCAACAGCAATTTACATATGGACAGTACATATTTACAGACTGTACAGAAGACAATGTGCAAAATACACATACATATACTCAGTACACAGTGTACTATAAAGACATACTTAATTATCAACGACACATTATACACCGTATGGGCACATCTGCATTATGTACAGTATCTATACATAATGTAGTCTATGCATAGTAATAATGTGAGGTGCAACAGATTATAAATTAACAGCAGATTGGTTGGTTGAGCAGCAGATAGATGTGCAAAGGTGCAACAGATTATGCATATGCAGTGTCGTGGATGTGCATTGTATGGTGTCCAGTGATAGCAGATAGGTTGTGTTAGTGCAGTGTGTGCGTGTAGTCCAGTTGAACTGTATTAAAGTGCAGTGCATGGCATGTTGTGTGAGTGGGAGTGTGATGTAAGTGAGTTATTTGTGACTGTTCATTAGCCTGATAGCCTGAGGGAAAAAGCTGTCCCTCAGTCGGCTAGTGCGGGATCGGATGCTGCGGAAACGTCGCCCTGAGGGCAGCAGAGAGAGCAGTCTGTGGGACGGGTGGCTGGAGTCTTTGATAATCCTCCGGGCTTTCCTTGTACAACGCCTGGTGTAGATATCCTGGAGGGAGGGAAGCTCACCTCCAACAATGTGGCGGGCAGTTCGCACGACCCTTTGCAGAGCCCTGCGGTTGCCAGCGGTGCTGTTTCCAAACCAGGCGGTGATACAGCAGGTCAGGATGCTCTCCACAGTGCAGGTGTAGAAGGACCTGAGGATTCTGGGGCTCGTTCCAAACTTCCTCAGCCGTCTCAGGAAGAAGAGACGCTGATGTGCCTTCTTCAGCACTGCATCTGTGTGAGCAGACCATGTGAGATCCTCAGTGATGTGAACGCCGAGGAACTTAAAGCTGCTCACCCGCTCCACAGGTGTCTTGTCGATGGTGATGGGTGTGTGTTCTCTGCTCTGTCTCCTGTAATCCACCATCAGCTCCTTGGTCTTGTCGATGTTGAGTGAGAGGTGGTTCTCCTGACACCATTTAGTCAGGTTACTCACCTCCTCTCTGTAGGCCGTCTCATCGTTGTCGGTGATCAGGCCTATCACCGTTGTGTCATCAGCAAATTTGACGATGACATTGGAGCTGTGTGTAGCTGTACAGTCGTGTGTGTACAGGGAGTACAGGAGTGGGCTGAGGACGCAACCCTGCGGTGCACCAGTGTTGAGGATCAGGGGGGATGATGTGTTGTTGCCCATTCTGACCACCTGACTTCTGCCTGTCAGGAAGTCCAGGATCCAGCTGCACAGAGATCTGTTCAGTCCTAGAGTCTGGAGCTTCGCAACCAGTGTGGCAGGCACTATGGTGTTAAATGCCGAACTATAATCCACGAACAGCATCCTCACATAGGTGTTTTTATTTTCCAGGTGGGAGAGAGCAGTGTGCAGGGTGAAGGCAATAGCATCGTCTGTGGAGCAGTTACTGCGGTATGCAAATTGTAGTGGGTCCAGTGAAGCAGGCAGCACAGAGCAGATGTAGTCTCTGACAAGCTTCTCAAAACACTTGCTGAAGATGGGGGTCAGAGCAACGGGCCTCCAGTCATTCAAGCATGTGATTTTGTTTTTCTTTGGTATGGGGACAATGATGGATTTTTTGAAGCATGAGGGAACCACAGACAGAGAGAGGACAGATTGAAAATATCTGTAAAAACCCCGGCTAGCTGGAAAGCGCATGCTTTGAGCACACGGCCTGGTATCCCATCTGGGCCTACGGCTTTACGGATGTTCACCCGTTTGAAGGATCGGGTTACATCCGCGACAGAAAGCGTGAGTGGACTGACCTCTTCTGCGGCCGCGCGGCAGCGCCTCTCTGTGTGCGGTGTTATCAGCCTCGAACCGAGCATAAAAGGTGTTGAGCTCGTCCGCAGAGAGGCGGCAATGTTCACAGTAGCCGGTTTATTCCCTTTAAAGCCTGTGATGTTGTTGATGCCCTGCCACATGCTTCTTGGTTATTGTTGTTGAAGTGTTCTTCAACTTTGTTTTTATATGTTCGTTTGGCTGCTTTGATGGATCTCCTGAGATCGTAACTGGCTTGTTTCCGATCGTCAGTGTTTCCGGTTTAAAGGCAGATGTCCGCTGACAAGGCTGATCGAACATCGCTGTTAATCCACGGTTTTTGGTTGGGGTAGATGCGGATGGTTTTGGTCGGAACTACATCGTCTATACACTTCCTGATGAAACACGTGACCGTATCTGAATACGCCTATGTCG
This sequence comes from Gymnocypris eckloni scoliostomus, assembly GCA_027564155.1. NCBI lineage: Eukaryota > Metazoa > Chordata > Actinopteri > Cypriniformes > Cyprinidae > Gymnocypris > Gymnocypris eckloni. The sequence continues at coordinate 22,798,957 of CM050422.1, read as the reverse complement.
TCTTCAGGCGCTGCCGGAACATGTCCCAGTCCACGTGATCAAAACAGTCCTGTAGTGTAACGTCCGATTGGTCAGACCAGCAATGAACTGTCCTGAGAGCGGGTGCTTCACGCTTCAGTTTCTGCCTATAAGCAGGCAGGAGCAGAACGGAAGAGTGATCCGATTTGCGAAGGTGGGCGGGGAGGGACTTGTATGCGTCCCGGAAGGGGAGTAACAGTGGTCGAGTGTGCGATCTCCACGCGTGTTGATGGTGACGTGTTGAAAGTATTTTGGAGCTATTGTTCTGAAGTTGGCTTTATTAAAGTCCCCTGTGACAACAAAAGCTGCATCTGGGTGCACGGTTTCCTGCTCACTTATATTCCTGTACAGTTCCTTGAGTGCCTGGTCTGTGTTGGCTTGGGGGGGGATATAAACAGCCGTGATTATGATCGCTGTAAATTCCCTCGGTAGCCAGAACGGTCGACACAGAAGCATATGAAATTCCAGATCAGGGGAGCAGAAGGATTTAATAGAGTGTATGTTCCTTTCATCACACCACGAGTTGTTAATATAGAAACACACACCTCCACCTCTGCTTTTCCCTGTGAGCTCCTTTGTTCTATCCGGCGGTGCGGAGAAGCCCGTGAGCTCGATGGCTGAGTCTGGAACAATAGCAGACATCCAGGTTTCTGTGAGGCAAATAACACAGCAGTCCCTTGTTTCTCGTTGGTATGAGATGCGCGACCGCAGTTCACAGAGTTTGTTATCCAGTGACTGAACGCGTTGGCCAGTAAAATGGTTGGAAGAGGAGGTCGGAAAGCATGGCGTCTCAATCTGATGAGAACGCCAGCTCTTTTCCTCGTTTTTCGGCGGCGTTTCCTCGATTCGCAACCCACACAAAGGCTCTGATGCGGTATCTGTGAACACTCCACCGGCATTCAGAAACTCAAAGTCCGGTTTGCGTTGCGCGACGGAGGAACCAATGTTCAAAAGCGTGTCTCTATTGTAGACAGTTATACTAACAACATCTAACACATAAAACAACAAAAAAACAAATAAAACATACGAAAAACTGCAAAGTTTTCCCAGAGCACGCAACACGGCTGCCATCCTCGGCGCCATCTTGAACAACTCTATTTTAATCTATGCCTTAACCTATTTAGTAGATACAATTAGTATATGCACTTTGTGAATGCCAAATACTTGATGTTTAATGTTGAATGAATACTGGTTTCAATAGTAATAATTTGGTGTGGATCAAATTTGACCTTTAGCATCATAATGCATGATTAAAACATGTTATAGAAATCTGCTAGGACATTTTCTTCATGGGATAAATTGATTAGCAGATAAGGGAGGCACGGAAAAGAAGCCTGTGAGGGGCGGGGCTCCGCCCTACAGGGACAATTTGATTGGAAGAGCATCGAAGGCTCTGCCCACTGCTTGCTTGCTGGCACGCTGCTTACACACACTGATCGCGTGGCGAAGCGCTTACAGCCTTAACATCAGGCCGATCATCCAAGACTTCTAACACTCCGTCAAACTGCTTACTTAAGAAAGCTTCAAAGCCTGAAGCCATGCAAAACTCTGAGAAAGAACTTCAAGTGAACAAGTCATCATCACGTCACAAAGAAACCAACCGACCACCGAAGGGCTTTCCTAGAAACATGTCACGCAACAACAACATCAGCAGCCAATCAGCAGCCCCGGAGGTTTCCCAACCAGGAAAGGGAAACAAAGCCGGAGATCAGCTGGCAATATGAAAATGTACCCTTTTCTAGTATCTTTGACAGAAAAGGGAGATTCAAGATTGGTCTGTAATTAACTAGATCTTTGGGGTCAAGGTATTTTTTTTTTTAAAGAGAGGCTTAATAACAGCCAATTTAAAGGTTTTGGGGACATACCCTAATGACAATGACGAATTAATAATAGCCCAAAGAGGATCTATGACTTCTGGAAGCACCTCTTTTAGTAGTTTAGATGGAATAGGGTCTAACATAGATGTTGTTGGTTAAGCTGATTTAACAAGTTTATACAATTATTCCTCTCCTATAGTAGAGAATGAGTGGAATTGTTCCTCAGGGGATCTATAGTGCACAATTGTATATGATACTGCAGCTGGCAGCTGCATGGTTACAGTTTGATCTCTAATAGTATTGATTTTGGAAGTCAAATAGTTCATAAAGTCATTACTGCTGTGCTGTTGGGAAATGTCAACACCAGTTAATGATTTATTTTTTGTTAATTTTGCCACTGTATTGAATAAATACCTTCTTCTAAAAGAGACAAAAAGTAATCAGATCTAGCAGTTTTTAATGCTTTTCTGTAGGATATGGTACTTTCCTCGCCAAGCAATATGAAATACCTAAAGTTTTGTTTTCCTCCGGCTGCGCTCCATTTTACAGGCTGCTCTCTTTAGGGTGCAAGTGTGCTCATTATACCACGGTGTTGGACTCTTTTCCTTAATCTTCCTTAAGCGTAAAGGAGGAACCGTATCTAAAGTGCTAGAAAAGAGAGAATCCATAGTTTCTGTTCCAACATCAAGTTTTTCTGTGCGGTTGGATAGGTCCTGACACGTGCTGTCTAACCCCGATAGTGTAACCAATGACTGGTCAGAGGCGAGAGTAGATCCACTTGCAGCTTTATTGATACAAAGAGAAGGTCAGACAGGCAAATATCAAATAGTGGTATCCAGGGCAACGTAGATAAGACAGATACATAAACGGAGGCAGAGCAATGGATCAGGGCAGGCAGCAGACAGAGAGGATAACCAGTAGGCAGGCGGGGTCAGCAAGGCAGGCAGCAAACGATCAGGAGAGAGAGTCAACGGTCCAGGTAGTACACAGGTAAACACACAAGGGAAAACCGCTCGGAAATGTAAGCCGGGGGAAAACAAGACTTCGCAATGGGTGAGTGTATGTGTGCTGCTTATATGTGAGTGTGAGAATGAGGTGCAGGTGTGGGGAGGCAATCAAGACTAATGAGTGAATGGTGACAGCTGTGTGATTGGTGTAATGGTGGACGGGAATGTGTGTGTGCAGTGCATGATGGGAGATGTAGTCCATGGGTGATGTGCAGTTGTAGTGAGTGGTAACCAGATTCATGACAGATAGAGTTCAGAATGTCTTTGAATGAGGATCCTAACGCATCTTTTTCATTATCAACTTGAATATTAAAATCACCAACAATTAAGACTTTATCTGCAGCCAGCACTAACTCTGATAGGAAATCACCAAATTATTTAATAAATTCTGTAAGGTGCCCTGGTGGCCTGTATACAATAGTCAGTACAAACATCACAGGGGATTTATCATTCATACTTTTTTCTCTAGATAATGTTATATGAAGCACCATTAATTCAAAGGAATTATAATTAAAGCCTGTCTTCTGAGAAATACTGAGAGCATTGCTATAAATTGTAGCAACACCTCCCCCTTTGCCTTTTGGACGCAGCTCATTTATGTAACAGTAAACTTGGGGGGCAGACTAGTTTAAAATAATGTATTCATCTGGTTTTAGCCAGGTTTCTGTCAAACAGAGCACATCTAGTTTAAGATCAGTGATCATATCATTTACAAAAAAACGCTTACGTAGAAAGGGACCTGATATTCAATAAGCCAAGCTTTATCATTTGTTTCTCTGTGTTATATGTATTTTTCATTTGTTGAACATAAATTAAGTTGTTACTCATAGACTGCTTTGGACGTTTTTGTATTTTCCAGTTCGGGAACAGACACAGTCTCTATAGTGTGATATCAAGGTGAAAGGGTCTCTATGTGCTGAGAATTCAAGTCAAGTCAAGTCAAGTTGAGCTTTATTGTCATTCCACTACATGTGTGGACATATAGTGGGACGAGATGTCGTGCCTCACAGGACCACGGTGCTACATAAATACAGATATACAACACAAAGTAAAACAGTATAAACCTATACACAAACTAACCTACTGTCAGCTTTGACTATACATATGCTATATATAAAAGTGGTTACCTATACATAAACTAAAAAACAAGAAACAAAAAATACAAACTGTACAACTGTGCAGATGACTTCAAATACTGTACATGTGCAAAAGAGAGACATTCAAGCAGCTGGCTGGGGAACAGTGTAAGGTGATTTGTGGTGCATGAGCCAGTAAACATACATACATTACAGTCATATATTACAGTCAGTCTTTTGTGGGATTATGGACACACAATGGTGTGTGAAAGTGTCTAGTGCATGCAGAGGAGAGTGTGTTGCTACAGGTGGCTTGTGCAGGCCCGCTCACCTGAATTCCACAGAGATAAAAGTTTAACAGTTTTTTCCTGAGATGTGGTAAGGTGGGGGTGTTGTTTGGGGTTTCAGATTTCAGAGGGGCTGTGTGATGTGAGTTCAGGGCTCTCACAGTCTGGGGAAAAAGCTGTTGAGCAGTCTGGCGGAGCGGGCTCTGATACTCAGTACCGTCTACCTGAGGGTAGGAGCTGGAAGAGACTGTGGGAGGGTGGGTGGGGTCCTCCACGATACTTTTTGCTTTGCTGGAGCATCGTAAGGAAAATGTCCAGGATGGAGGAGAGGGGCACCAATGATTTTTGCAGCGGTGTTCACTGTCCGCTGGAGGGTCTTGGCGGTCTGCTGCACAGCAGTTTCCGTACCAGACAGTGATGCAGCTGGTCAGCACGCTCTCAATGGTACCCCTGTAGAAGGTGGTGAGGATGGGTGGAGGGAGGCTTGCTCTTTTCAGCGGAGAAAGTGTAGGCGCTGTTGTGCCTTCTTGGAGATAGACTTGGTGTTGGTAGTCCAGGTGAGGTCCTCTGTGATGTGCACCCCAGGAATTTAGTGCTGCTGACTCTCTCCACAGTCGAGGTGTCGATGGTCAGTGGGGGTGGTCAACAGAGTTTCTCCTGAAGTCCATCACAACCTCCTTTGTCTTCTCCACATTGAGGACAGGTTGTTAGCGCCACACCATTCAGCCAGCTGTGCCACTTCCTCTCTGTAGTGCGTTTCATCGTTGTTGCTGATGAGACCTACCACTGATGTGTCATCGGCAAACTTGATGATGTGGTTGGAGCTGAACTTGGCAGTGCAGTCGTGGGTCAGCAGCGTGAAGAGCAGCGGGCTGAGCACACAGCCCTGTGGGGCCCCTGTGCTCAGTGTGGTAGTGCTCGAGGTGTTGTGGCCGACCCGAACTGACTGAGGTCTTCCTGGTTAAAAAGTCCAGGATCCAATTGCAGAGGGAGTTGTTGAGGCCCAGCAGGCTTAATTTATTGATGAGCTGTTGTGGGATTATTGTGTTGAATGCTGAGCTGAAGTCGATGAACAGCATTCTAACATATGAGTCTTTATTTTCTAGGTGGGTAAGAGCCAGGTGGAGGGTGGAGGAAATTGCATCATCCGTAGAGCGGTTTGGGCGGTATGCAAACTGGAGCGGATCGAGTGTGGGGATGCTGGTTTTGATGTTGTGCATGACTAGCCTCTCAAAGCACTTCATTATGATTGGAGTCAGTGCTATGGGACGGTAGTCATTTAGACAGGACACAGGTGATTTTTTTGGTACCGGTATGATTGTCGTGGATTTGAGACATGTGGGGATGACTGCCTGGCTCAGCGAGGTGTTGAAGATATCTGTTAGGACATCTGTCAGCTGTTCAGCACAGTCTTTCAGTACGCGGCCAGGTATATTGTCAGGACCCGCAGCCTTGCGTGGGTTAATCCTAGATAGGGTCTTCCTTACGTCGGCTGGAGACAGACAGAGTGCCTGGTCGTTGGGAGGTGTGGGCAGTTTTTGTGCAGATGTGTTGTTCTGCATTTCAAACCGTGAATAAAAGTGGTTGAGTGCATCTGGGAGGGATGTGTCGTCGTCACAGGCCTGTGGCGGGGGCTTGTAGTCAGTGATGGTCTGAATGCCTTGCCACAGGCTCCGTGTATCTCTGCTGTTTGTGAAATGATTATTTATTTTAATGCCATATAACCGTTTTGCATTTTGATGCCACGGGACAGATTGGCTCTTGCTGTTTTGAGGGCCGCTTTATCTCCTGATCTGAACGCTTCATCTCTGGTTTTAGCAGCCCACGAACCTCTGCTGTCATCCATGGCTTCCGGTTTGCACGTGTGGTGATGGTCTTGGTGACTGTCACATCATCAATGCAGTTTTGATGTAAGCAGTCACAGTTTCAGTGTACTCCTGCAGGTCTGTATGGTTATTATAGGTGGCCGCCTCTTTAAACATGTTCCAGTCTGTGTCCTGGAAGCAGTCCTGCAGTGCTGAGGTAGCATTGTCTGGCCATACCGTGATCTGCTTTTGAACCGGTTTGGCCAGTTTGAGAAGCGGTCTGTATGCTGGGATTAGCATAACAGAGATGTGGTCCAGTATCCGAGGTGGGGGGGCGGGTTCGGCTTTGTATGCGTGTTTCACTCTTGTGTAAACAAAGTCCAGTGTGTTATTTCCCTTGTTGCAAAGTTCACATGTTGGTAGAACTTTGGTAAAACTGTCTTTAAGTTAGCGTGGTTGAAGTCGCCGGCTATGATGAAAAAGCCGTCGGGTTATTTGTTTGTTGTTCGCTGATGGCGCTGTACAGTTCACGGCGCGTCCTTAGCATTTGCACACGGGGGAATGTACACCGCGACAATAACAATGGCCGTGAACTCCCGCGGCAGATAGAACGGTCGGCATTTCACAACCATAAACTCCACCAGCGATGAACAGTGTTTTGATAATACCGCTGCATTGTTACACCATTCTTTGTTGATATACACACACAAGCCACCCCCGCGAGTCTTACCAGACAGTGATGAATCTCTGTCCGCTCGGCAGCAGGTTAGTCCGTGCAGCTGAATGGCGGAGTCCGGGATGTTGTCGTTTAGCCATGTTTCAGTGAAAACAAACACACAACAATCCCTTGTCTCATGCTGTGTAGACCGGCTGAGTTGAATTAAGTCCAGTTTGTTTTCCAGAGAGCGAACGCTTTGAGAGCATGAGTGATGGAATTGCTGGACTAGTTGGATTAGCCCTTAGCCTAGCTCGAATACCTCCACGCTTGCCGCTTCTGTCCCCTCTCAAACCGCCGGCGTCGCCGCTTTGTGCGGGTAGCATCAGTAGGCGAGGCCGCGGTCTCGGGGTCCGGCTTCAGCAGCAGACAGAGGCCTTGTAGCTTCTCAGTAGTCGCCGGTGAAAGCTGATGTTTGTAAACATTGTCGATATCCAGGAGGCTCTGGCGATCATAGATGTGTTTCCGGGTGTTTGTCTTTTGATTTTTCAATAAAGTCAGACAGTTTGAAGACGAGGAGACAAGACTAACAGACATAAAAACACCGTTTTTAGGACCCGGAGTAGCCGCTGCGTCCGAACGCGCCGCCATCTTGGATAGGAACCAAGAATTAACTGACTTATGTGAAGTGAGGCGGCTAGCATGCCGTTGGTTTAGCCAGTCTGTCTGCTTCCTGACCTGGGCCCCAGTTAGTCAAGTAGGAACTCTAAGACTATGTGCCATATTTCTATAGAGAAGAGCGGCACCACCCCAGGAGGGATGAAGACCATCTCTTTTCAACAGGTCAGGTCTGTAAAAACTAGTCCAGTTGTCTATAAAACCTATGTTATACTGCGGGCACCATTTAGACATCCAGCCATTGAGTGAAAACAGTCTGCTATGAATCTCATTGCCCCGGTAAGCAGGGAGTGGGCCAGAGCATATTATAGTTAGGGTTGGGAATCGAAAATCGATTCCGATTCCAGAATCGGATATTTAAGGTCAGGAATCGGATACTTGCTGTCAAATAAAAATTTCGATTCCGCCTATCAATTCCTATGCGTTTTTTTTTCTTCATCTGTGAGGACCGGTGTAACCTAGCGATCTGCCAGAACCTTGCTCGCTAATCTAAGCCTCCAAAGTTTGGCTGCATTTGCGATCAAAAGCCAAAAAAGCTAAGTATAATATCTGTGATAGCTAAACATGTTGCAAGAGAGGTGTCACCACCAACATGACATTAATTTAATAGATCATTAAAGATCGCGAACATGACTCAAACACTAACGTGATTCTATTCCTAAATTAAAATGATTTGTCTGTTTCATTCCTCAACCTTTGAGGTGTGCGGTCACAATGTTGTGATCACTGGGTTCATCCGTGCAGCAGTGCCACCACAGAGAGAGATAGTTGGCTGCTATGTGGCACATAAAAATGATTTATTATCCTCATAAAATATCCCCCCAAACTGGACATCTGTTTGTACAGCCCCCACCCTTCCGTCTAGTCTCCCCACGTGGGGATCTTAGCTGGATAATCCCACATGGGGATTTTAGACGGCTAACCCACGTGGGTTATCTGATGCGGGGGAGGGTGGGGGTGTGGTGTGGAATGTTTTTCAAAAAACGTTGTGTTTTGTGAGTTTAAACAATAAAATGTGAAACTGTGTAAAATGGGGAGAAAGGGTAGTTTTTATTAAAGTTTTTTCATACACATACATGTGAAGAAAATGCACCGTATATACACGTAAAATGAACAATATCTATTTTTTCCAGAAAGCGTTGTTTAAAAATAGGTAACATACAGTGTAAGAAAACAAATAAAAATCTAGGTTTAGTCTTATCTTACAAATGAGAAAATAAATAAAAATGCGTCAGACGCGTTTGTTAAAACCTAGTAATATTGTAATTCAAAAAGCAGTTAGTTCGACAGTTAAAGAAAAAATACAAAATCAAAGTAAATAGACAGAAGTGTGTTACAAGTAAAGCGGGTAAAACGAAGGTAAAAAGTTTAATACATTTACCAAGAATCTAAAAAGAAAGACAATCTCAAAGGCGTTTGTTAAAACACCGCAGTCAAAAGATAGTCTCGGGGCTCGCTGTACGGAAAGTTAAACCAAAGAGAGTAAGTATGGGTCAGGTCCACGCGTGTCCGTAGAGAGGTCCGTGCACGACACCAGCCAAGCTCGAAATGAGCTCCCAAACACAGCGGGGGCAGACCACGCCTACGTCCCTATCCCCTAGATCCGCAGGAGGAGGGTCCCAAAGGTGGATGAAACGATATGCTTAAAAAAGGAGTGTTGAGTATACAACATCTTTGCCTAGACAAAAAATACAAAAGAGGGTTTTGTGAGTTCGAAAAAACAGGAATTATTCTACGATAATGGCAGAAGCAACATCGCCTAAAACCCCCGAGAAGATTGTTGAGCTTGCTATGACTGATCTCACTCTAGCGCCTAGGAAGATGAAACACGGCCCGTGTCTGGCTAGCTTCCTACACGAACCTATGGATAATGTTAAACGTGAGTTTCGTTTATCCGGCAATCGTATTTGCGGTTACAACTTTGACAAAACCAACAGAGAGGTCAGGTTGAGCACCACGGACAGTGATGAAAGAATCACCTACGACACCAGCGACGAACCCGACTTATTTTTTACCGTAAAAGACTGGTGTTTATTTTACAACTATGTTTGGCGTGATTTAAAAGACGGGTGCGATGACCCTCTATTCATAGGTGAATGGAACGGAGTCACACCCGGAATGCGATACAGAGTGTTGGGGGATCACGTCAACAAACATGCGGATGATTACATTTACATACTTTGCAGCGAACACACCGAAGGTCTGCCTGAACGCGTAAGGCCAATATCTGAGGAAGATCACCTCAAATACTATAGCATCAAATTCTTGTTTCGATGGAAAGATGTACCTGCATTAGAAGATATATTCGGAAAGATCGACAAATTGTTTAAATGGTGCGAGGCGTTTGACAGATACAACCGCATAAAAGTAAGATTGTTTCATCCGGAATGGTGCGTGACCAGTCGGAGAGGCGTTCACGTGGCTCCGCCTACATTCTATAATCATTAAATACAGAACTCAGGACTCTCAGAGGATATAAACCTCGACCGTTAACGTCAGCAACATGTCCCAAGAAAATACCTCAGCGAGTCCTAGTCTTGTATGCGATGACGGCGTAACCGCTACGGGGTCGTCTACGGACAACAACGTATGGCTGGACAAAATTTGTACAGAACTTGTATACCACAATCTTGCATTCTTGGCAAAGTACAAAACATCTCAAGCCGCCCCGACTGATACTGCAGGCACCGAGGACGTCTCGGATGCGGTCGACGGGTGCATCAGTGTGACGGGTCATAAAATCATTAAATCAGTTGTCGGGATCATTCTGGAACATCTCGTAGACAGACATCTGAAGAAAAATTGTTACGGCTGCGAAGTCGATCATCCTTCGCAAACGCAACATTCCTGTCTCTACAAGGCCCCTGCATACTATTTTCTCTGATATTTTGAAGAACTGCGAGCTAAAGTGTGTAAACCTTCTCTAAAAATCCTTCTGGCCCGAACCTTGAAACTGTTTGGCTTATCACCGCACCTCCAAAGGATTCAAGGTGTTGTCGATGCTGTTCTGTGCGAGCTCAGAGATGAGATGTTCATAGTTGGTGGATTGGCTGAACTCAGGACGAAACTTGTGGATGAAACCTGTGAACAAGCTCTATACGACGCTGTTGACAGCTGGAAGGAAAGCGAACCTGCAGATTCTGACTAAAAGTGAAGAGTCATGGGGAATATCTGTAATTGTCTGACAAAACTCTTAATTAAAGATCAAATTAAGAGTGAAATAATGCATTTATTATATAAGATTATCAATGATGATGATGGGGGTAATTGTTTTGTGGATAATAAACGTTTAATGAAATAAAAATCTAATGTCTGTTGTACGGGGTATGTCGAGTGAGTGGAATGTTATGACAAATCAATGTATCGTAAAGGGTTGTGAAACCCAGACTGTGGTTAAAAACATTATTGAACTTTTGTCTGAAACTGAAGAAAGTCTTAAAATAGGTAACATTTTATGTCTTTGTACTTATGTAACCGATGTATGTGTGATGATACAGGCAAGAAACAAATCGACGGATGTGCTTAAAATTATTGATGTATTAGTTGATTATATGATTGAGAAAAATATTGTAATGTGTGTGAAATTCCTTCACTATCTAGATGTTGTGTGACCAATCGTATTTAATGTTTTTACATCCATTGTAAATAAAAACCTTCGACACTATCATAGTAGTCATTATTTTATGAAAAACATCAGAGTAAGATGTCTGAATTAATGAAAAATGTGTACTACAACCCTTCAGATCCAGGATCTTTGGGAGGTAAAGAACAGTTAAAACAAGGTGTGTTACAGGAATACGGAGTAGCTCTGAAGGATAAAGACGTAACGGATTGGTTAGCAGCTCAGGACGGGTATACATTACACAGAACTGCACCTGTCAAATACAAACGTAATAGAGTGGTGGTGTACGGGAAAGATGTGCAGTTTCAAGCAGATCTGGTCGACATATCTGCACATTCGAAAGAAAACGATAATATAAAATTTTTACTGACTTGCATAGACGTTTTCAGTAAGTATGCTTGGGCTCGCCCGCTGAAGAATAAGACAGGAAAGGAGGTTACGAAAGCATTCGATTCCATACTCAAAGAAAACCGAGTGCCGCAAAAATTACAGACTGATAAGGGCACCGAATTTTTTAACAAACATTTTCAGCAACTGATGAAAAAGTATAACATACATCATTTTGCTACAGCGAGTGACGTCAAAGCATCTGTAATCGAGCGTTTTAATAGGACTCTTCGTGACAGATCCTCACGGTTTTTAACGGCTGTCAACTCAAAACGTTATTATGATATCTTACAAGATCTTATAGATGGGTATAACGCGAGTTATCACACAAGTATTAAATCGACCCTGGACGTACATAAAAGAAAAAACGAAGCGGATGTGTTTAATAATCTGTATGGAAGGATGCCTAAAGACGTACCCATTTTTAGATATAAAATCGGTGATGTGGTTAGGGTGTCTAAAGTCAGAAACGTGTTTTCTAAGGGCTATGAACAGAATTACACGGAAGAGTTTTTCACAATAGCGGCCTGTGTACCACGAAACCCTCCGGTGTACAGGTTGCAAGACTACGATGGCGATATTATCGATGGATGTTTTTATGAAAAAGAATTACAAAAGATTATAGTAAATCAAGATAAGACATTTAAAATAGAAAAGATTTTAGATCGAAAAAAGAGAGGAAAACAGATGCTCTGTCTTGTGAAATGGCGTGGTTGGCCTCCTAAATTCTCGTCATGGTTGCCAGAACGGGATATCTTGGACATACAGAATCCCTTAAAGTAACAACGAGTCTATCATAACCATCATTCGTGAAAAATCTACATCATGGGCGAAGGAGGGTTTTACGTCACGCTACCTTGCAACGCATCAATGAACATATACCCTGACAATCGTATTTCTAATTACAAAATAAGACTAGCCAGGAACATTAATCTCAAGGGGCCGTGGGAGGTGGGTTTGATCGAATTTCATTATCCGAATACCTGGTACACATTTAACGATGAGGATGCAGCATTTATTATCAACACGGACCCCACCATACTAGGGTATGATGAGAAATACCCCAAAGAGGTCGAGGGTGTGATTATGTATATTAAAGAAAAAACCTTAAAAACATATCTAAAGTATGCAATGCATTAAAACCAAGATATTACGAGGATGTACTGTTTCTGGTTAGAGAAATAAATACAAATCTGCCTCCTAGAGTGACCATCGGTTACGATCATGTCAAAAACAGGACATTTCTTAAAGCACCGCTGAATACATCTCTGATATTTCACGGAAAATTGGCCATTATTTTAGGCTTAAAACCAGGAGTTCCTCTAGGGTCTGTAAATCAAAGTCGTAAAGACCATTCTGGTGACGCACCTGTCGTGACGTACGCCCCTCACCAGTCCGATATAAGAGGTGCGTTTTATAGCATGTACATATACACAGACATTATCGAATATCAATCAGTCGGTGATTCGTATGTGCCGCTACTGAGAACTGTACATATAGAGGGAGCGTCTAACGATTTCGTCAGTGTCAGGTTCGATAAGCCGCATTACGCGCCTGTGAATAAATCTAATATTACGGACATTTGCATCGAAGTCAAAGATGATCAGAACAAACACGTCCGTTTCACTTACGGTAAAGTTGTGGCCAAACTACACTTCAGACCTGTGAAATAGGTATTAACAAACTATCACGCGATCATGGACCCCGAACGCTATGTTGCATACCACCGTAGCCAAGCCGGTAACGGGTTACCCGGCTATGCCGATGGGCCTGTTATGTACGGGGGTGGTATAGGAGGCATTTTAAAAGCGCTTTTCAGAACTGCGCTACCTCTGTTGAAAAGAGGTTTTAGTATAGTAAAACCACATCTAAAAACCGCCGCGAGAAACATAGCTAGTGACGTTGTAACCAGTACCCTATCAAGATCTTATAACGACACTAACAACAACAACAATGGTCAAAGCGCAGCGGATTAATGGTTATGTCGCGCGGTTCTTTTAAACCGCCCGGTAGCGAATACGTGGGGAGTGGCCGTGTGAAGAAAGTTAAGCGTGCTAGTAAGAGGCGGCACGGTCGCCAAAAGCGTTCTAGCGTTCCCGTCTGAGGCGATGTAAAGCGTGTAAAGAAAATCCTCCGTGTCAAAAGACACCTGAATACTATTTTCTAAACCATGGCTCTATTCCACAATATGTCGGAGGAATGTATTAAATCTGAACTAGATTTATTTACAGTGCCTATGACCCAGGCGTCTATTGAAAAAAAATACATCGATGAAATACCTCCTCTATCAGCGATAACGGATTCGTCACCGATATAATTTTTTATTGCAGGGACGGGTGAAGATTACATCGATCTAAATAACACATTGATGTACACCAAAATAACCAGACCGGACGGGGGCGATATAGCGGATGGTGCACCTGTCGGATTAATAAACTACCCCGGAGCGTGTATATTCTCGCAGGTGGATGTTTCTCTAGGCGACCGTCTGATAACACAGAGCTCCAGCACGTATCCTTATAGATGTTTGATCGAAGCTCTGATCAATTTCAGCAGAGACACGCTCGAAAGCGTCTTTTCGGCAGGCTTGTTTTACAGAGACACGGCGGGGCACATGGATGCCACAGCGAGCAGCGTTTACAACCGCTAGCAATGTCGTAGAATTATTAGCCCCCATTCATAGTGACATTTTCTTTCAAGAAAAAATAATGTTGAACGGTGTGGATATAAAAATACGAATGACGAGGGGTAAAGACGAGTTCTGTCTGATGAGTGATGACGCTATCGCTTATAAACTCAATATAGTCTCCGCATCTCTTTTTGTGAAAAAAGTCTCGGTTTCGCCGGGTGTTCGGTTAGGACACGTGCAGGCTCTTCTATCAACCACGGCTAAATACCCCATAGAACGCGTATGCCTAAAGAATTTTTCTATACCTCCAGGATCTCGAGTGTCTAATCAAGAAAATCTTTTTCTTGGGACGTTACCAAAATCTATAATTTTGGCAATGACAGAAAATGCAGCTTTTTCAGGGGCTTACGATAAAAACCCCTTTGCCTTTAAACATTTTAATCTGGAATTTCTGGCTTTATATCGTGATGGAGTTCAAATCCCTTCCAAACCGTTTCAGCCGGAATATGAGAGCGGATCTGCCGTGAGGGACTTTTATCAGCTCGTATTATCTACCGGAAGACATCTTAAAAATCAGGCTCTGGCAATAGATCGGCAGGATTTCCTCAACGGCTATACTCTCTACGGATTTAATTTATCACCCGACGAAGATTGTTCGAATCACGTATCGTTAACACGGTCAGGGAATATTAGACTAGAAGCCCGTTTCAGACAGCCTCTCACACGGTCCATAACCATCATCGTATACGCTATTTTTGATTCGATCGTTGAAATATCCAATCGAAGACAGGTGCTGGTCGATTATTACTGAGATGAATACCATCCAACTAACGGCTGTTATGGATAAAATTACATGTAACATGTATTTTTTGGGTGTTCTTCCATGCGATTACCTAAATCTTACTGCCTAAAACTCCATTAAAGAATTTACCGGCCATGGTTATTTTTAACACCGACCCGTCCACAGAACCGGGTCAGCATTGGGTAGCCGTCTACATAAACAACGATGGCGTTAGTTGTTTTTTCGACAGCTTTGGGGGAGCTCCTAAAGATCCACGTTTTCCGAAGAGCCTGTGTGATTTAAAAAAAAACAATTCTATACGTGTGGAATACTCTAAAAAGCAGGTCCAAGATTTCACATCAGATACTTGTGGCCAGCATTGTGTGTTTTTTCTGTATCACATGTCAAAAGGACATGTTTATGATGATATTGTTAAAAAGTATTACGATGATCTGATTAAAAATGATGCCATGGTCGTTCGATTTGTAAAGAGATTGAAACCTCGTCTCTGTGATACATTTAATTGTATTCAGTGTGTGCAAATATGTAAATCGCTGTAATGCTCCTAGAACAAATCTATAATTTGTGTTTAATAAAAGGTGTTGTAATCACAAAAAGTCTCAATGTATGTACTGTATGAATAAAAGACAATAAGCAATCAGTCATTTTTTTATTATTTTTATTAACAACAATTTCGTTAATACAAATCGTTCAAACATTTCAAATTTTACAAACATGTTTACAAACAACATTAAAAAGTTAACCACGCATTAGCATCAAGAGTCGGTGAATTAAATGTGTTTCCGACGGGGGTGATAAGATGTGACGTAGCCACGACCCTTTTACCTCTCCGTTTTTTCAAAGGGGATGGTATCTCTGGCGCCATCTGGTGGGTACGTGTGGTTGATTTCCCTTTGAGAACTTCGACAGTGCGTTTAACTTGAGGATTAGTTATGGTTGAAAAGGGTATATTTAAAACAGCAAAAGCATCCAGAAATTCACTCCAACCTCGAGGTCTGTATTCATCACGGATCGTATGAGGTGCTGTTATACTTAACCAAGTCCAGCATGTGTGATCCATTAATTACACGTCCTTTAAATACAAATTCTCCAGTATTTGTCCATGTACACAATTGTTTGGCATTAGACATTTTATTCAAGATGAATTTGACATTTTTTTAACTCCTTTGCGATACATTGTGTAAGATTTCAGACGATTTGATCTTGTACATCTACAACGTTATTAGACGTTGGGATGGGCGCGTTAACATTTGTATCACCATCGGTAATGACGTCCGGTTTCGGGAGTGTAAGAGTTAAAGTGTCACTTGCCAAATCACCCTGTTTTACTATTGTTAAAAATCGCTGCAAGACGTTGGAATAAAGTTTAGCTTTCCCGTACGAATCTAAATCAGACCTCTGTAATATGTTTCTTATAGCCTCGTCCAAATTGTTCTCCACAACTTCTTGAATTGTCTCACGTGCATTGCCAGCTCTCAATTTATTCATCTGATTCTGAGGAATTACATAATGCTTTTCAGCATATTCCATTTCTAATGTTGTCTGGAGGTTATTAAACTGGTGATAAACGGGATGGCCACACTTAACAGAGGCAATAGAAAACCACCTCTTTGATTAATCATACGTTTTTTCTTTCAACATTTATCTTTTTACTTAGCGTATTTGATTTCCTCTTTTCTCTTTTTTAATCTTCGGAACTGTGCGTTGTTTAGAGGTATGGTCCCACGGAGCACGTTAAGAGCTATTTCGCATAAGGTTAGAATCAACTGATCTGACGCCGATTGCAAAATAACATGTCGTTGCTTCGACGAAGCCTTATATAGCAATTTTAAAAGAGGTAGGTTTTTACAAAGCCTATCACTCATTTTTTCTTATTTTTTCTGTACGTACACCACCTGATGATCTGAAAACAACCCCGATCTGAGACGAAAACGCTCTGGCGTTTTAGCTTTAAAGTCAATCAATAGGAAGCCAAAAGGCTGATTGGTCGCGTCCTGATAACATTCCATGAAATATTTAGTGTTGCCGGGAAAAATCTGACGTCCTAAAACCATTATTTGCATCGCATCTCTCGGACTCTTGTACAAAATAATATATTGGGTGTTCAACGTAATAGCTCTACTGGTTTTACCTTGAAAAAACAGATTCTGAGTTATCAATATAATGGAAAATGATTTATGGTGTACATATTTTGTGAACGCTCGTGTGAGTTCGTCGTTTGAATAGGCTACTTCCATCAAATCATCGCAAATTAAAATAGATTTCTTATTGGGTGGTAATACATTTTCATCCGTTAACGATTTTGGTATACCTTCGATAAATTTAATATCAAACAATGAAGAGAGTTCGTCATACAAAGGTTGCCAGCAACTATATAAAAAAACTATGTTATCAATTTTTACATTGATCATCTTATCCACATTACACAATAATTTTTTTCACAAAGACAGTCTTCCCGCTGCTTGAAGGTCCGGAGATCACAGCGGAAAAGGGGAATTGCAAACGGAAGTCAAAACCTTCTTCTTCAACATACACATCATGCGATCTGGACATATTGTTAATATCCATATGGTAATGTCGTGTAGTCAGACAAGAGCACACTTTGTCATAAACCACTTTGAACCTTTTCAAAACTGATTTATTATGTAATGTGAACTTCTTTTTATTACGTACAATGGTATCTGTACGTGTGAGCAGATGAGTTGTGTCACGTGATGTCACATAATTGTGGACCAGACAGACCATGCTTTCTAAGGTAACTATTTGAGCGTTTGAAGAATTGAGTGTGATGCCCTTTGCTTTAAGAGTGACTTTGTTTTTTGCAGTTTTAAAACCGTATGATTTTGGTCCGGTTGCCGCGAATTCCATTATGTTATCGTCTGACTCAAGTTCGTTTGTCAGCTCGCCGAGATATGAGCCTGTTTGAGGCATCCAATCGTCTTTTTTCGATGAGAAGATAAGACTGTCAGTATCTACGTAAAAAACGCGTGGCCCTAATTTATCCATAAGTTTGTATAATTCCAAACGGCCATATGCAGTAGTGAAAGAGGCGATAAACACATTAGCGTCGCATGCGGGGGCGGGGTCCTTGTCTGCATAACACCACTGAACTAGAGCCACAGAGTCTGACACGAACGCAAAGTGTTTAATGACATGGCAATTCCCAAATATATAACGGGCGAAATCTTCAGGCTCCGTTAAAAGTTCCGCCGTAGGTAAATTACATCTAAGCCCGAACCTTCCCCAAAGAGAATTTAAAAGGTATTTATTTATAGATCTGCGTGCGGGGTTGAGAGATATTTTGTCAATGTCGAGTTGAATTCCCTCTTTCTCGAAATAATCTTTGATGTAAGATTGTTTTTTTGCGTCTGACACTACGTGCGAGGGGAAACCCGAAGCCTCTTGTTTGAATTTGAGAAACGTCTTCACATAATCTCCGAACAATGTGTCTGATGTATGCGGAAAGTGCCAGACTTCCACAATTTTGACAACTGTATATCCTTTAACGATAGCGTGCGAGAGTTCCACAGATGTCCAAACCCCTGAAATTGATCTTTCTTCATCGCTGTGTTGACACAGCTCCTGTTGTTGTTTTTCTGCGCATGTATGACAAAGTGCAAACAACAGCTTCCCCTGCGGGGATTTGAACGGGATGAGCGGATGCAACTGCGCGCAAGGTGGAAGTACCGTGCATTTAATAACCCCAAAATACGACTCGACCGGTTCGAAATCTTTTAAAATGATTTCGGGATGCCCGATCGGATAAGTTTTACGTGACTGTACGAAAGGATACAGCAACGTAAAGTCCAAATATGATAAGCTCTCATCTTCAGCAGTCTTATGGTAAAGTTTCAGAGCGTTGGTTCGGCCACCAAAAAGCGAATCCCTAGGATTAAGTCGTTCAGGTGCGCTGTAATTACTCATAAAAGCCATAACATCAGGATTGTTTTGTTTGGCTCTCTCCCACATGCATTCCCAAATAGTAACCACTTTGAGATTGTAAGTGTTACGCAAAACGTTCAGCTTGTTATCAGACTGTCTTCTGAGTGCACCGAAAGGTCATTTTAACATGGGATTTAATTCGTTAGGGTTAAAGCGACAGTTACAGCCGTGCCAGAAACACCCCCAGAAATTCCAAAGCTATTCTGTCGTCGTTAAACTCGTAATACCCATCCACATGATAAGGTCCGAATTTGACTTCGCCGTGATTTAATGCGTGATGTACGTCGACATTTTTGCTTGCTTTAATATATTCCAGCCACTGTATTGACAGAGTGGAATATGCTTTGTATTGATTAAGATACACGTTTTTGAGCGTTAGGGCTATTGTGTCTTTGGTTAAAAAAAGGGTTTTATACACTTTCATACACAACCTGCAAGCATCACACAACCGAATGGATCCACATTTGTACACTCGATAAACTCCTTTCTATATTTTATACAACCCTCTCGCAACAATACAACATCATTTGTGCAATACATTGCGAGTTGTTTTTTTAAATCAAATATCTGTCCTTCTACGCTCTTGTACCACCTGTCAAACTTTTCACGCTGGGTCGGACATTGTGAGATATCCATAATGTTCTTTTACGGATATGGTCCGAAATAATCTGCATTTTGCAAACGATTAAAATGATGTGGAAAGTAACCTTTTCGTCTGTGTCGAGGTTTAAGGCCGAGGTCATTTTGACAATTTCATAGGTAAGAAACTGTAGCTGTCTATGTATCTCTGTTTAAACGCTTGATCGTACATATATACGAGTCTGCACCTTGGAGTATAATTTTCGTGTCAAACCCTGACTTGTGAAATACTCAAGCAATATATAAGAATCGAAACCTGCAGGATTGTGTGCTATAAATGTAAAGTCTGCAAATTTTGGTCTGAAATGTTTTATCATCTGATCTACACAGCCAACCCCTTCAGCTGTAAACACCTCGCCCCCTTGCGAAATGGCGCATACGTAATTTGCTGTGTGTTTTTCATATTCATACAATGTCTCGAAATCAAAATAAATATACTTGTCATTGTGTTCATCAGGTTTTAGGGGTTTAATATAACACCTGTGATGTCCTTCGTCTATCAGATTGTCATTGCAATGCGGACATTTGGAAGGTGTACATATGTGTGATAATAGCTTATCACCCGACCATTTCGTTCTATACTGTATGCAACACTTGTCGCAATATTTTACGAGGTCGCACTTAGACCTCAGTCCGTCACTTTCCGGTTGTTTATGCATTTCATAACAGAACTCAGATCTGCAATGTCTCGCACAATCCTTGCATTGTATCCATGCCTTGGTGTGTGTTTGACACTGAGATGTATTGCATACGTTACATGTAAATTTACAATAATGTAAACTACGGTCGTTAAATCCTTGATAGCAATACTCGCAGACATATGTGTAACCTAAGAACACCTTCAGATTTTTTATCATGTAATAATGTTCCTCGTGTAGATATAAGTGTACGGTGTTCTGATGTGTTTCATCTGTATTTTTATACAGTTCCAATTTACCTGAAGATGATCTGTGAAAGATAACTATTTTCAAGTCTAGGGCCTTCTCGAATTTATATACGTCGTGAAACGCAATTTTATCTTGCGGTTCGTAACCCTGCTCTGTGTGTATGTCTCTGCCTATTCTGACCAGCTCCTGATTGGGGCACTGTGGGTTTAAAAATTAGCTAGACAAATGCTAAAACACATATTATCTTTTATATTTTGGGTATGAAAAGATTCATCTTTTTTTGAATGACCATATTGTCGCTAAATCGGATAATTTTCTCGACGCCTCCTTGTCTGTTACGAGCCACGAGACACATAACTGTCAAGTAGAATCACATCCCACATCCGCGTTGCTTTGAACCACTCATTCGATTTTCTATGAATGTATTAACATCATGATTATTATCTGGTGTTAGAACCGCGTTGATATCTGTGGGAGACTCTCACCATGCAGAGAAACATTCATAAAACCGTTTTCGCCTGCCATCAGCCGAGAAAAATCTATATTCTCGTTCAAAATGTCCTGCAGAAAGATATGATACGCTGCATAATCATCTGCAGTGAAATTTAAAGTTCTATGAATTTCTAAACCATTAAATCTCTGTCTTGGGGTAATTGTAAAATCACCCACGCGACCTCCTTCGCTTATTAATCTGTCTATAAAGCTTTGAGTAAGACCAATATCTGGAGCTGACGGATCGTAATCTGAGGCGTCGTCGTTAGACGGACCTCTGCCGATCTGGGCACCGTCATTTACAGATGCACCCAACCATTAATTCTGTTCGTCTATGATTTCATGTAATCTTTCGACCATATTGAGCGAATGTGTTGGTATCATCTGTAACTGATGATCAATAAGTGTATGTAATTGTTGTATGTTATTTTGAAAATCATGTCTAGGTCTTGATGATCTCTGATCATCTTCTGGCACACCGTTGTGTGAATCATCATGACACCTCTTACCGCTCATTTTGAAAATTTATTTTAAAATCAGAAATACAAAAATGGTTCAACCTTAAAGACAAACGCATGAGCTCTTGAAAACGCCACAGCTTTTCATAACTTGATATAAACAGATGTGGCAAAAATAAACCCCTACAACATAAATCACAAACAACCAGTAAAATAAAATCAATAATAATAAACAGTCAAAATCAGCATATATGAAACGACTTAAATCAAACAATTCACCCCTTATATGAATAAAACAATAACAAACGTTAATAAATGTAGACAAATACAATGCCACTAACATACAAAAATGGTTTAACCTTAAAGACAGTCATAAATCAGCATATATGAAATGATTTAAATCAAACAATCGACAATCAGCATAAAACACTAATAATTGTATGAAAATACAATGCCACTAGCATACAAATAATGTGAGATTAAAAAAAACTAATAAAAACAGTGGGAAGAATATATAATTCAACACTTATTATTACTCCCTCCTAAATATATATTCGGCCATCATTCTCTGTATTACATTTAGACGCTCTGAAATCAATGATAACGCGTTTACCGTAAGATTTTGCTCCGTGATTAGCAGTCTCATATCTTCTGGCATCCCGTCCATGCGTTGCTGCAATTGGATAAATTCACCATACAAATCATTATGACATTGTTGCCAGAAATCTGCTGCGTAGCGTAAAGCCTCCGTGTGTTGCTGCTGACATGCTATTATATTTGTTAAAATCGCAAATACATCAGCTTGTGCGTTAACCGTCGCCTCTTCGACCTGTCTGTAAATTAAACGTTGATCCGCAAGATCAAATAGTCTTTCAAAATACCTGTTAACCCGGTTCAAAATATTGTAATCCAGACTTCTGTTTAAATCATGTTCTCTGAACACTGGCTGTGGGATTTCATGCGGCAAACCTCTGTCTTCCTCGGGTTCCGAATTACTGAAGGCAGCCTGGTCCCATGCGTGGACCATGGAGTCCGACCACGCCGTTAGGCCCTGCTCATCGTAACCTGGCTCTGTAAAAAAGAATAACAATAACCGTTATATTATTTTATTAAATAAAAGTCAAACATAAAACGTAATAGATAAGTTTTCTGTTTTAACACTTACCGTGATTCTCTGAAGTCCTACTTGTGGACGGCGATCGCTATTATCCTGTTCGGGTATTCTGATGCGTTTTACACAGGCTCCGACACCGTACTGAGTAGGCGGACGCTCCGTGAAAGTATTTCCTACGGATATACTCTCGCTTGCACTGCCTTCAATCGTGTGAACAGAATTCTCTACACTCGGCCCTCGGGGTGAAATTCTTCTTGTGACGTTTTCTGGATCATGACACGTTTCCGTACTGTCAAGGGGTTCTTGCATAGCGCCCTCTGTAGGATGTATTATCACACAGTCTACGTCAATATTGCGCTCAGCTGTTAAATTTAGTAAACATATTTGTCGAATTACTGAAACTTTTAAAAACATTTGTATATCTTACCGTCAAGACCTTCGGCGGCACCGCCGTATACAACCGGAAGGGTTTCATCAACTGCATTAAATGATAGAGATCATATTTATTATTGTTTTAGACATTAAACCAGACGACATAAAAGTATAAACACGTACATATCGCTTCAAGGATTTCTTCCAGATTGTCGTCAAATTCGATATCCTCAAAATCATCTGTAGATAATGATAATATGTAAAAAACAAATATTCACATTCAGATATTTAAAGAAAAAAAAAAACTATGAACAAAATACTTACCATTGTAGTTGTTAGCCATTGTTCCGATGGTTGTTGTGGTATAATGTTATCGACCGTCAAGAAATTAGTGTTTGTAACTAATGAACTCTGTATGTAAATAACCATAAGTATATTTGTTGCAGAAAAAGGTCTTTTATTTTGAAATGTTTGTATTGAAATGGGTGTCTTCCGGTCTTCCGTTCTTGCCTTTGTTTTTCTTTTGGAAGCGCGCGCGCGCCCTGGTTAGTGCTGTTTATAACACATAGCTCATCGCAAGTACGGCAATAACTTTGACACGGAGCCGTGTTTAAACTTCACTTTTATACTTGCAGCCCCTCTGAAGAGGCAAAGGGTATGTTAAATCATTTGAGATATTAGCATTTTTTGTTAATATGTTCGTTTGGCGCAAATGTAAGATTTGTAAATGTGAACAATGTTAGCTGATCAGTTACATGTTTTGTATACATTTCAGCTCTTACGTTGGTGGTATGGTGAACGGATTAAAGTTCATAAAGGATTAAACATCATAAAACCATCAGTAAAAGTCTCATCCTTGTCCGGGGGGCCTGCTACACTGTATATTCTGCATTTTTAACAGATCGACTCATGATGGGGCGTCTCTCGAAGCAGATCATTAAACACCCAACAGGGGGTGTCCTGACGCCATAAATAAATACTGTCTTATACATTACAAACCTGATTGCGATTTTAACTCTGTCTAATTTGTGAAATTAACGTTTAAACGTTATAATAAGTATTCTATAAATAACTTTTTAAGAACATCATTCTTGCATGTATAAACATTTTGTTTTATTATTTTAATACCAAAATCAAAACTAGTCCTATCTTTTACCTGATGCCATATTTTAGTTTACATTAAAACAAAACCAGTTTATTATTATTCACAACCCTCATATATTTATTTGGCTTCTGACTTTTGTTATAACATCTCAAAACAGTATTAATCAATTACATGGCCGTGTCTTTAGCAGTTTACTTAATGCAACGTAGATTTTTCTTTTAAAACTTAATTGCTTGATGTTACCTTACCTCCCCATCACGTGTAGGCGCTGTTTTATTCATTATTTTCACATTTACATGCGTTTGAACTCTACGGTTGTTTTAACCGCCAAAATCAGAGCAAGGGATATCTATTTATCGATCGCACCTGATGTGAACAGATATTTGGATCCGAATGTGTGTGTGTGTGTGTGTGTGTGTCTGTGTGTGTGTGTGTGTGCATGCTTACACTCTGAGCTTTCCCACACCAAAAACTAGCAGACGTATACCATAAATGAATGCAATGGAACTACTTTGATCATCGATGTAAAATCATTCCCTAAAATGTCAGACCGTCTGTTCAAAAACTCATTAAATTGTAAATGAGTAGGTCCGTCAGAGATGTACTGGTATTTGTCTGTAGCGGTTGTAAAACTCACACATCTGTCTCTACTGATAACACGTCTCACAGAGACTATTAAAGCATTTGGTTTTATATCAGTTAGTAGGATAAATTTTAAACGTTATAACGTTTGTAAGATTGACAAAAACAATTAGTAATTAAAAGGAACATGTGTTGTTAAAACAAATAAAACAACTTTTTCCGCGACTTAGAACCGGTTTGTTTAAAATAACAACTTTTAAAGGAAGGATTTCTATTTATTTATTTATTTAAATGTAATGTTGTCATCTTCTTTAACCAACCATCTTGAATTTCAGTTTGAAGTTACACTCATCTGTATGGTAAACATGACGTTAGAAAATGTATTTTATTTTCTAAAACACAACCCTAACTTTTAAATTGACATAAACAGGATTCAATAGGGGCGTGTGATCCCTCTCTGACCAGGCTGTGAACCGTTCCAGTGTGTGTGTGTGTGTGCAATAGGTTAAATAGTTCACACTCTGAGCTTTCCCACACCAAAAACTAGCAGACGTATACCATAAATTAATGCAACGGAACTACTTTGATCATCGATGTAAAAATCAGACCCTAAAATGTCAGACCGTCTGTTCAAAATCTCATTAATTTACAAATGAGTGGGTACGTCAGAGATGTACGGGTATTTGTCTGTTGCGGTTGTAAAACTCACGCATCTGTCTCTACTGATAACGCCTCACAGAGACTGTCAAACATTTGGTTTTATATCAGTTAGTATGCTACATTTTAAACGTTATAACGTATCGTAAGATTGACGAAAACAACTAGTAAATAAAGGAACATGTGTTGTTAAAACAAATAAAACAACTTTTTTCCGCGACTTAGGACCTGTTTGTTTAAAAGAACAATTAGGCTAAACTATTTTTAAAGTGAAAAGATTTGCATTTATGCATTTAGCACACACTTTTATCTAAAGCGACTTACAGTGCATTCAAGCTATACATGTTTTAGGTGTATGATATTGAATGCCTTAATTAATTAAGACATGTAAAATACTTAAAAAATAACTTCTAACATTTTAAAAACAGATCATGGATTAATTCCTTTAAATCGCTGCTTTTGGGACCCTCCTCCAGCGGATCTAGGATGGGGACGTGGGCGTGGTCTGCCCCGCTGTGTTTGGGAGCTCATTTCGAGCTTGGCTGGTGTCGCACGGACCTCTCACGGACACGCGTGGACCTGACCCGCACTTATTCTCTCGCTTTAACTTTCCGCACAGCGAGCCGAGACTATCTTTTGACTGCGGTGTTTTAACAAACGCCTCTGAGATTGTCTTTCTTTTTAGATTCTTGGTAAATGTATTCAACTTTTTACCTTCGTTTTACCCGCTTTCCTTGTAACACACTTCTGTCTATTTACTTTGATTTTGTATTGTCTTTAACTGTCGAACTAACTGCTTTTTGAATTACAATATTACTAGGTTTTAACAAACGCGTCTGACGCATTTTTATTTATTTTCTCATTTGTAAGATTAGACTAAACCTAGATTTTTATTTGTTTTCTTACACTGCATTTTACCTATTTTTAAACAATGCTTTCTGGAAAAAATAGATATTGTTCATTTTACGTGTATATACGGTGCATTTTCTTCACATGTATGTGTATGAAAAAACTTGATTAAAAACTACCCTTTCTCCCTATTTTACACAGTTCCACATTTTATTGTTTAAACTCACAAAACACATCGTTTTCAAAAAAGCATTCCACACCACATCCCACCCTCCCCCGCATCAGATAACCCACGTGGGTTAGCCGTCTAAAATCCCCATGTGGGATTATCCAGCTAAGATCCCCACGTGGGGAGACTAGACGGAAGGGTGGGGGCTGTACAAACAGGTGTCCAGTTTTGGGTGGTATTTTTATGAGGGTAATCATTTTTATGTGCCACATTATGCGCCAGGCGCGAGTCAAATGAGCGCAGAAAAGATACACCAACCAAATGGGCTTCGGCAGAACAGTGAGACGCTGTTAGGCTATATGTAAGGCTACAAACTTTCCTGTCCTGTCAGAGCCATCACTGTGCTCACGGCGCACGCCCTGATCGGCGTCATCATAAATAAGTGCACAAGAAACTGCATATGAGTCTGTCGTCAGTTAAGTTATGAAATTACCAAAAAGGCGATTAAAGCTACAAACTGTGCATGCAACTGTGCTCTAGCGACTGACGCTAGAGGCTGTAGCCTTTAGCCTCCTTGGTAGAGCGCCCGCCTCCGGGTTCGAGACCGCTCGGTGTGATGGTGCGGATGCGGGGGTTACACATCTATGAATGCATTACATTTCAGAACGCCTCTCAAATGCATACTAAAATATAGGCTCTTGTGCAATGGTTTGCTAAAAAGAGACACGGGATAAATGCTTGATATCATTATTTAATCACATTGGAATCGAAAAGAATCGGAATTGATAAGCAGAATCGGAATCGAAATCGATAAAATTCAAACGATACCCAACCCTAATTATAGTGTCTGACATCGTATTTGCAAGTTCAGAAACCTCTTTAACATTATTTATAGTGATCTCCGACTGGCGAAGTCGAACATCATTAGTGCCAATGTGAATAACAATCTTACTGAATTTATGTTTGGCATTAGCCAGCACTTTTAAATTTGCCAAGATGTCAGGCGCTCTGGCTCCCGGTAAACAATTGACTATGGTGGCTGGTGTCTCTATTTTCACGTTCCGTACAATAGATTCGCCAATAACTAGAGCACTTTCATCAGGTTTCTCAGTGGGTGCGTCACTGAGTGGGGAGAACCTGTTTAATGTTTTAATCGGAACGAAAGAGCAGTGTTTTGACCCGCGATTATGCCGCCTCATAGTCACCCAATTGCCCTGCTGCACGGGCTCATCCGGAACGGAGGAATGTACAGGATTCCCTGAGCTAGTCGCATCCAAAGCCGTATCTACAGCCCTCACATTCTTACTATCCTCAACTAAAGTTTGGATGCGTGTCTCTAGTTCTAAAATCTTCTCTGTCAGCCTAACTACTTTCCTGCATTTATTACATGTGAATCCCTGGCTGCTGACAGAGATAAATAAACTATACATGTGGCAAACAGTGCAAAAAACAATAGCAGGAGAAGAAGCCATTACTAATCTTGATTGATGAATGATTCCAACTTAACTTACCACTTATCACTGTTTACCACTGTTGTTTGATGAACTTGTGAAAACGGATCAAGCTAAACAGAGCTACAAACGCAAACCTCTCAGCAGCACGGCCACGGCCAAACAGGAAGTGAGCTTCAGGTGTTGCAGGTTACACAATTATTGATGAATGCAATGACGTCAGTGCGAAGTGTGGACCACCAGAATTTATTTGAGAGAAGTTGGATGGATGCAGTTATTCCCGGATGTCTGGAAATTGGAAGATCATGAACCTGTTGAATGACTCGGGTCCTCAAGGAAGTACAAATGCCCTGTTGGGTGGACATTCAGTAGGTATGGGATCTGTGCCCTGGGTCTCCGCAATCTCAGTCATGACATCCCACTGAACCGGAGCTACATTGAGAGTGGTATGTAAGATGGGATCAGGTAAAGTGGCTGAAGCATTGACTCAAATTGTCGAGAGAGTGCATCTGCTTTGGTGTTTTTGGAACCAGGACGATAAGTTACTGTGCACTGAAACTGTGTGAAGAAAAGAGCCCACCTAGCCTGTCTGTGATTGAGTCTCCTTGTGCTGCCAAGGTATTCCAGGTTGCGATGGTCAGTGAGAAGGGAAATCTGGATCCCTCAAGCCAGTGTCGCCACTCTTCAAAGGCTGCCTTCATTTCTATTAGCTCACGGTTTCTCACATTTAGTTCAGTTCAGCTTGATTTAGCTTGCGTGAGAAGTAGGCACAGGGGAAAAGCTTGGGTGGACTGCCATGACGTTGTGAAAGGACTTTCCCTACACCTGTGATGGAGGCATCTATCTCTACCACAATCTCACGTTCAGGATCCGGGTGATGCAGTATGTGTGCAGTGGAGAAATGTTCCTTGAGGTGACCAAACACTTGGTCAGCTGCTGGTGACCAGAATAGGCGACTTCCCTCCTTTTAGTCATAGATGTTAGACGGGCTGCGATTGAGCTGAAGTCTCTGATGAAACGTCTGTAAAAGTTAGCAAAGCCGAGGAATCTCTGCATCTCCTTGACAGTCATAGGTTTGGGCCAGTTCAAAACAGCTTGCACCTTATGGTCATCCATTGCCTCTACTTCAGGGCTGACTACATATCCCAGGAACATGGTAGAAGTCTGGTGAAACTCGCATTTCTCTTTTAGCATATAACTGGTGGTAGATTAGTCATTGTAAAACAGCTCGGACATGGCTAATGTGTGTCTATAGGGAGTCAGAGTAAACAAGCATGTCATCCATGTAGACGATGACCCATCTATTGAGCATGTCACGGAATACATCATTTATGAATGCTTGAAAGACTAAAGGACTGTTGACAAGCCCGAACGGCATAACCCGGTACTCAGAGTGCCCAGATGTGGTGGAGAAGACCGCTTCCACTCACCCTCTCTCTGATGTGAATAAAATTGTAAGCTTTGCTTTAGTCAAGCTTAGTGAAATATTTGGCTGAACGAAGCTTGTTCGAGAGCTGGAGGGACCAGAGGCAGGTGGTACCGGAATTTAACGGTTATATAATTTAACCCTCTATAATCAATACAAGGCGAAGAGTCCCTCTCTCTTCTTGACAAAGAAGAATCCAGGAGACTTGAATGGAACAATGAAGCCTTTAGCTAGTTCCTCCTCTATATAAGTTCTCATGGACTCAGTTTCTGGTTGTGAGAGAGGAAAGATTTGACCCTTGGGAGGTCTGGTGCCTGGGAGTAGTTCGATAGCACAGTCGCTGGACCGATGTGGGGGAAGTTGAGTAGCAAGGGATCCATTTTGACGGTGGCTGCTTCAATTAACGGTGGTTACGAAATCTGAAGACACTGTGTGAAACACTTGGCTGACCAGTGAGTGATTTGACCCTCCGTCCATGAGATCTGGGGTTTGTGTAGTTGAAGCCAGGGGAGTCCAAGAACAACTAGATTGTTGGGAGCTTTTATGATGAAGAAACAAAGGATTTCTGAGTGCATGACGCCGGTGGTTAAGCAGATGTCATTGGTGGTGTGCAGGACCTGACCAGCCCCTAGAGGTCTCCTGTCTAGCGCTGCCACTGCCAATGAAGATTTACAGGGTATGAGAGAAAGCTCCAGAATCTATTAAGGCCATTGTCTCAATAATGACATCATTAAAGGCTAGTTTAACAGGCACTTTGACACATCTTGAATAATTAAATGACTGACTCACCGCAGAGGAAACATGCTGTTTGTGTCTGGTTGGACAGGAGACTTTTACATGACCGGCCTGGCTACAGTAGAGACAAAGATTTTGACGATACCGGCGATCTCTTTCCTCAGGAGAGATGCGTGCGTGTCCCACTTACATGGCCTCTTGCTCAGGCACAACTGAAGAGCTCAGTGAACGGAAAGTAGAACCCCTGCTGAGTTTTTTGGAGCAAATCATATTGTCGATGCGAATGGCAAGATCAATCAGTTGATCGAAAGTTTTTCCCTCATCTCGACAAGCGAGTTCAGTCTGCAACTCCAGGCTCAATCCCCTGTGAAAATGCAGCTTTAACGGATCATCAGGCCATCCAGTTTGAGCAGCCAGTGTGAGAAAAGCCAGAGGAAACTCTGCTGCTGTATTTCTCCCTTGTTTCAATATGAGAATCTGTTCACCCGCTCCATCTCATCCCTCAGGGAGATCAAAAAATGCTCGAAAGCGCTGCAAAAAACTTTCAAATGAGTTAAAGGCTTGACGATTGAAATTCCACACTGCGGTAGCCCAGTCTAATGCTTTAGCAGTCAAGAGAGAGCAGTGAATGGCTCAGGGACATATGTGAGAATACACTTGATAAAGGTGAAGCATGCAGAGCTCCTAGGACATTTTTAGGTCAGAGGTGGAAATGGGTTGAGTTAATGGGTCGGAAATGTGAGCTGCCATAGTTCGTAGTGACGAATCTGCAGTTTGGAGGGTGAGGAGATCGTCAGCAGTGAACTGAGGTGATAGGACAATGTGGGATGAGCTGCCAACCCTTCAGTGGCAGCAGTAACCCGCCGCCAGCACACCACTGGCGCGCACACCCCTGCCACTGAAGGGTTGGATGGGAGGGCATGAAATGTCCAGGACTCTCCATGTAATGCACCTGTTTTGGTGAGGGCTTCGGTTTGGTCATTTAAGTCTTTGTCTTGTCCTGGTTGATGTGAATTACCTTTTTCCAATAAACGATCATGTCATGTTCAGTGACGATGGCGTCGCTTGCTTGGAAGAGTTCCTGGTACTTGACAGGCTTGTTGTTAGCTGTCTTGAATCCATTCCGTTTTCATCCAGTTAAATGGCAGGTGAAGCTTAGACGGGCATAGTTCGAGTCGGTACAGATGAGGAATTCTTTGATGTTGTGGGATGCAGCCAGTTGTAGGGTGATGAGGATGGCTGCTATTTCTGCGTATTTCGATGATTGAGGGCCTAATTTTAGTTGTTGCGGTGGGCAAGGGTCGTTGTTGAGCCAGACCACTCCCGCTCCAGCTTGTAAATTGCCCTTGCGATTGTAGGATCAGCCATCGACATATGCTGTAGGCATTCCTTCACAAACATTCTCCTCGAAGTACCTGTGATTTGTAAGTTGAGGTTGTGGCGGTTCTTTCGGTTCTGCTGAGGTGTACAGCGTGTCCGTTGAACAGTTTTAGCAGGCCGCTAGCCCGTTTCCAAGTGAGGATTTGTAGTTTTGGGCATATCTTGCCTCAACGTGCTATGCGTGCGTTGGTCACCACGCCATCTCTGATTCGTTGACTGTTGAGGAAGGTGACTGGCTGGTGACAAGTCTCGATGATGACTTTCTGTGCACCGATGTAATTAGAGAAACCCTGGATGGCCCACACAGTGCTAAGCAAAGCTTTCTAGCAGTTTGAATACTTGCATTCTGGGGGAAGCAGTGTTTTGCTGACATAAGCGACCACTCGCTTGTCTTTGTCATGGAGCTAGTATAGGCCTGCGCTCAATATATAAACAGGAACTGTAATTAAATATTAAATGTAATTAGAATTTTTCAAATTCGAAATTATGAAATTAAATTACAGATTCCAAATCCCTAATTTCGGATCCCTAGCATAACAAGTTACATGAAGGCTCCACAATTCCAGGTTCGGGTGCCACACCAAGTCATCCACCTGAGATAGTAGATCCTTCCTGATGGGGATCAGCCAGGGCGGTGCCACCAGCAGTTCTGCCAGGTCTGGGAACCAAAGCTGGTTCGGCCAGTTCGGGGCGATGAGTATCACCGAAGCTCGCTCCTCCCTGATCTTGTATAACACCAGTGGCAATATCTTGATCGGAGGAAATGCATACAGCCTGGCTGCAGGCCAGCGCAATGTCAGCGCATCCCCTTTCAGCGGGGTGAGACAGGGAGAAGAACAGCGGGCAGTGCGCATTCTCGCTCGTGGCGAACAGATCCACATCCGCTCTCCCAAAGCAGTTCCAAATCATCTGAACTGACTGAGGGTGCAACCTCCACTCTCCTTGAGGAATCGCCTTCCTCGAGAGCATATCCACCCCGTGGTTCTGGAGACCAAGGATGTGCGTTGCTCTGATGGAGAGGAAGTTACAGTCCGCCTATAGCAGGAGATTCGCTGCCTGCTTGCACAGAGCCCTGGAGCATACGCCGCCTTGGTGATTTATGTACGAGACCACAGACGTGTTGTCGGTGCGAATCAGTACATGCTGCTGTTCTAGCTGCGGCCGAAAATCCTTTAGAGCTAAGCCGAAAATCTTTTAGAGCTAAGAACACTGCTTCCAGCTCCAAGCGGTTTATGTGTAACCGGCTCTGAGGTTTTGACCACATCCCCGAACCTGGCATGTCCTCGCACACTGCTCCCCAGCCCCGGGGATGCCACAATGTGGCATCGTGACCACAACGCGCGATGTTACCAAGCCCAGGGGAAATCCCGGTTGAAGAGATCTGGGTTGCGCCACAGCTGCATCGACGCTCTGAGGCCGTGGCGAGACCACGATGCTCAGACGTCCCAAAGTCCACGCCATCCAAGGGACTCGAGATTTCAGCCATAGCTAGAGCGTATGTGTAGTAAGCCCAGATGACATACCGCTGAAGTAGACGCCATGAGTCCCAGCAGCCTCTGAAATTCCTTTATTCAAGTGAACAGAGCTGTCTAGTCTGAAATTGTGCAGGGAAGACAAAATGGCTGCTCGCATCTCCACTGAGTCGAAGCACATCCCCGGGTATGTTGTAGACTGACTCGGGGTGAGAATGCTCTTCTGCATGTTGACACATAGCCCTATGGACTCCAAGTGAAGAAGCAGCGAGTCTATATGGCTGTGTAGCATGTCCCGGGACTGAGCTAAAATCAGCCAATCGTCCAAATAGTTTAGAATGCGCATCCCACTCGCTCTGAGGGGGGAAAGTGCTACATCGATTTTAAGGAAGTTCCTGACTTATGTATGGATAGATTTCCTTAAAAACAAGAATCACGCAGATGTAATACCATTATTAATGATTTTTGTAACTTCCTTTCTCTATTGGATGTTTATTCATGCTGATGCTTGTTCATATTCTTGGTTTAGTGCAGATCTCTTAAGAAAATTGCGTATAGATTATTGGCTTATATCTGATTTTATGTCTCCTTTAATTAAATCCAGTGATATACAGTGGGGCAAAAAAGTATTTAGTCAGCCACCAATTGTGCAAGTTCTCCCACTTAAAAAAGATGAGAGAGGCCTGTAATTTTCATCATAGGTATACCTCAACTATGAGAGACAAAATAAGAAAAAAAATCCAGAAAATCACATTGTAGGATTTTTAAAGAATTTATTAGCAAATTATGGTGGAAAATAAGTATTTGGTCACCTACAAACAAGCAAGATTGCTGGCTCTCACAGACCTGTAACTTCTTCTTTAAGAGGCTCCTCTGTCCTCCACTCATTACCTGTATTAATGGCATCTGTTTGAACTTGTTATCAGTATAAAAGACACCTGTCCACAACCTCAAACAGTCACCCTCCAAACTCCACTATGGCCAAGACCAAAGAGCTGTCAAAGGACACCAGAAACAAAATTGTAGACCTGCACCAAGCTGGGAAGACTGAATCTGCAATAGGTAAGCAGCTTGGTGTGAATAAATCAACTGTGGGAGCAATTATTAGAAAATGGAAGACATACAAGACCACTGATAATCTCCCTCGATCTGGGGCTCCATGCAAGATCTCACCCTGGGGTCAAAATGATCACAAGAACTGTGAGCAAAATCCCAGAACTACACGGGGGACCTAGTGAATGACCTGCAGAGAGCTGGGACCAAAGTAACAAAGGCTACCATCAGTAACACACTGCGCCGCCAGGGACTCAAATCCTGCAGTGCCAGACGTGTCCCCTGCTTAAGCCAGTACATGTCCAGGCCGTCTGAAGTTTGCTAGAGAGCATTTGGATGATCCAGAAGAGGATTGGGAGAATGTCATATGGTCAGATGAAACCAAAATAGAACATTTTGGTAAAAACTCAACTTGTCGTGTTTGGAGGAGAAAGAATGCTGAGTTGCATCCAAAGAACACCATACCTACTGTGAAGCATGGGGGTGGAAACATCATGCTTTGGGGCTGTTTTTCTGCAAAGGGACCAGGACGACTGATCTGTGTAAAGGAAAGAATGAATGGGGCCATGTATCGTGAGATTTTGAGTGAAAACCTCCTTCCATCAGCAAGGCCATTGAAGGTGAAACGTGGCTGGGTCTTTCAGCATGACAATGATCGCAAACACACCGCCTGGCAACGAAGGAGTGGCTTCGAAGAAGCATTTCAAGGTCCTGGAGTGGCCTAGCCAGTCTCAGATCTCAACCCCATAGAAAATCTTTGGAGGGAGTTGAAAGTCCGTGTTGCCCAGCGACAGCCCCAAAACATCACTGCTCTAGAGGAGATCTGCATGGAGGAATGGGCCAAATTACCAGCAACAGTGTGTGAAAACCTTGTGAAGACTTACAGAAAACGTTTGACCTCTGTCATTGCCAACAAAGGGTATATAACAAAGTATTGTGATTAAATTTTGTTATTGACCAAATACTTATTTTCCACCATAATTTGCAAATAAATTCTTTAAAAATCCTACAATGTGATTTTCTGGATTTCTTTTCTTATTTTGTCTCTCATAGTTGAGGTATACCTATGATGAAAATTACAGGTGTCTCTCATCTTTTTAAGTGGGAGAACTTGCACAATTGGTGGCTGACTAAATACTTTTTTGCCCCACTGTATTTCCTGCTCCTCTCACAGATCATGCTTCTATCGATCTTATTTTATCTGATTCTGGTTGTCATATAAATCCTGGATACTGGAAACTAAATTGTTCTTTATTAGGACTTTCCTCTTGTTGTTCAGGTATTAAGAATATTATTAAAGAATTTAAAGGAAACCCATCAGTTTCAATATCTTCTAATTGGGAGTTGTTCAAATATGAGTGTAGAACATTCTCTATTCAATATTGTAAACAGTTGGCAAAGGCAAAATCTTTGAGGTATACCTCTAGGAAAACAACAAACAGAAGAAGATAAAGTAAAACTACACAACCTAAAAGAAGAATTAGACAACATTTATACAGTAAAGGTTAAGGGTGCTGTAATGCAGACTGACTCGGTTGAGTATTTGAATCCATGTGCGGAGTTTATAAAGGTTCAACAGCTTCTAGAAGATGAGCGGGAAGCGTGGTCAAAAACAAGCAAAGGGTCGATAACCAATACAGCAGTCCAGACAGCAAACAAATCCAAAACAGATATCCAAGAGACGAGGTCAGAAACAGGCAGAGAGACGTCACTGTGCAAACAATACTGGGAATGACAAACGCTTGGTAGAGACAGGGTAACTGGCAATACTTCGCAACATGATGTACAAACAACATGGCTTATAACAGGTGTAGACAGGAAGAGGAAAGAGAAGAACCGGCAGTGTTCAGTATTCGAGATGGCTCCTCTGGCGGTTGGAGGAATGAATGGCGGATGCAGATGTTACAGGTGCATTTATTAGCTCGAGGGTGAAATGGCTAGAATTTGGGGAGAAAAATTCTGTATATTTCTTTAATTTAGAAAAGAGGAGAGGAAAAGTACAAATAAATATATTCTCTATATAGTGAGGGTAGTTTATTTACAGATGAAGCTAGAGTTTCTAATTTTGTTTCCAGTTTTTATTCACAACTTTATACTTACACATTTAACCCACAAATGTCAGATAGCTTTTTGAGAGGGTTCAAGTATTCACACCCATTATATGTGATGATAATATGTCTTCTTGGGAGACGGATGTTATTATTCAGAAATTGTCACGGTGCTGCACGGGGGAGCCAGGAACGGGGAGCCAGGAACGAGGAGACGAGGATGTAACAAACAGGGTATTTAATGGATGACGAACGGAGGAGACACAGGAACACGGGGAAGAACATCCAAACAAGTTTGACACATGACATTTACAATAATCCACAGGTAACATGGGGCAGAACAGACTATATATAGGGAGACATAACTGGAGATACCTGGGACATAATCAAGACACACGGCTGACACTGACTGAACTAATAATGACTGGGAAACAGGAAGGACCATATATGGGTGAGGAAACAAAGGCAGAGGAAGACAAAGTCTGACATTACCCCCCCCCCCTTCCAATAGGCGCGTCCCGCGCCGTATGACATCGAAAGGGGAGGGGGGGTGGGCGCTCTGGAGGCCTCAAGGACTTGGAGACCGGACAGGTGGCCTCCAGGGCGGATCCGGGGACTCAGGCGGCCACGGCGGATCCGGGGACTCAGGCGGCCACGGCGGATCCGGGGACTCGGGAGGCCATGGCGGATCGGGGGCCTCGGGAGGCCATGGCGGATCGGGGAGCTTGGGAGGCCTCCATGGTGGGTAGCCCCCCCAAAAAAAATTCTTGGGGAAACTCTTCTCAGGGGGGTGCTCAGGAGGCGCCGTCGCTCGGGGTTCTGGTGAGCCGGACGTAACCGGCAGGGGCTCTGGTGAGCCGGACGGAACCGGCAGGGGCTCTGGAGAGCCGGGCGGAGCCGGCAGGGGCTCTGGAGAGCCGGGCGGAGCCGGCAGGGGCTCTGGAGAGCCGGACGGGGCCGGCACTGGAGGAGGCTGGCGAGGACCGGCACTGGAGGACGCTGGCGAGGATCCGGCACTGGAGGACGCTCGGGCAGCGCAGAGTCTCGGGGGCGCTCTGGCAGCGCAGCGTCTCGGGGGCGCTCTGGCAGCGCGGAGCTGGACGGGACCAGCGGGAACGACGGAGAGCCAGATGGGACCAGCGGAGAAGCATGAGTGAGCTTGCGAGGAGCGGCCACAGGAGGGTGCTGTCTAGGAGCAGGCACTGGAGGGCGCAGTCTCGGAGCAGGCACTGGAGGGCGCAGTCTCGGAGCAGGCACTGGAGGGCGCAGTCTCGGAGCAGGCACAGGGGGGCGCAGTCTCGGAGCCAGGAACGAGGAGACGAGGATGTAACAAACAGGGTATTTAATGGATGACGAACGGAGGAGACACAGGAACACGGGGAAGAACATCCAAACAAGTTTGACACATGACATTTACAATAATCCACAGGTAACATGGGGCAGAACAGACTATATATATATGGAGACATAACTGGAGACACCTGGGACATAATCAAGACACACGGGTGACACTGACTGAACTAATAATGACTGGGAAACAGGAAGGACCATATATGGGTGAGGAAACAAAGGCAGAGGAAGACAAAGTCTGACAGAAATCCCCTCTTAATAAAAGTCCAGATCCAGATGGACTGGCTTTTGAATTCTACGGGACCTTTTGGCAAGACATAAAATAGTTTATTTTAGAAGTGTTCAAAGACTGCAAAGAGTCCATGAAGCAGGGGCTAATTACTTTAATTCCAAAAGCCAACAAAGAATGCCTGTATTTAGATAATTGGCGCCCGATTACTTTGCTTAATTCAGATTATAAATGGTTAGCAATTTAAGAAATTGTTTCTGTTTCCCAGTCTTGTTTTATGAAAGGCAGGCACATAGCAAATAATATACGGTTAGTGTTAGATATTTTAGACTATAAGGAATTGATAAACGATAAAGCAATTATTTTTATTTTTAGACTTTTATAAGGTCTTTGACACGGTTGAACATGAGTTTATATTTGAATTTTTGCATAGGTTTGGTTTTAGTCATTCTTTCATTAAAATAGTACAGACTTTTCACAAAATATTAATAGCAATGTGTCTTTGGCTAATGGTGTTTCTCCTCGGTTTGTGACTAGCAGGTGTATCAGACAAGGGTGTCCCATATCACCTTTTTTATTTGTATTTGTCGCTCAGTTTCTTAATATTTTTATTTTTCACTGCTTAGATGTTCAGGGTATTTTAGTAGAGGAACTTACTTTTATAATTAGTCAACTGGCGGATGACACCTGTCTGTTTTTAAAAGATGAGAAGCAGGTTCCTGTTATTTTGGATGCTTTGAATTTATTTTCTAATGCTTCTGGTTTCTCAGTCAATTGAAATAAGAGTGAAATTATGCCTGTGCACAGTCTGGACAAAGATCAGATAGAAGGTATTGAGGTAAAAAATGCTGTAAGATATTTAGGTATTTTAATTAGTAAATCTCCAACTGATTGAATAGTAGATAATTTTTCGCAACAGATACAAAAATCTATTAATATTTTCAATTGTTGGTTACAAACTTAACCATTTATGGTCGTGTTTCGATATCTAAAGCGGAAGGTATTTCTAGGATTGTTTACCCAGCTTTGTCTTTATATGTTGACCGAAAAACATGCTCATCTATTGACTCTATATTATTTACAATTTTCTGGAAAAATCAAACGGAATATGTTAAAAGGAAGACACTGATTAGAAATACTTTGGAGGGAGGTGGGAATGCTTTGGACTTTAGTACTCTCAATCAAGTTTTTAAAATTGGTTGGATTGAATGTTGCCTGAATGCTGACCCTAATTTGTTCTGGTTTTATATTCCTAAATTGATATTTGAAAAATGTGGCGGTTTAAATTTTGTATTAGCTTGCGATTTTAGTTGCAATAAACTAGTTATGCTTGCTAATTTCCATAAGCAAGCTCTGGACGCTTGTAAGCTTGCCTTTTCTAAAAATTCCTTAAAAAAAAAAGAAGTATTGGAGATCTGGAGCTTTGTAATATTAAATGTAACAAGTTCTGGGTTAGAAAAACCCTCATTAAAAAATGAATCTAAAAATCAAAAGCATTTTATAAGTGGAAACTACATTACCCTATTCTTTCTACCATTAAAATGAAGGCTGGTTTTAACAAGTTTCTGTTACCTAACAAGATGAAAGAACTTCACTATAAAATTCTTCATATGTACTATCCCTGTAATTCTTTATTCTCAAAATTACATTTGGACATTTCTTCACAATGCACATTCTGTAATTCTAACTGGGAAACAATATCACACTTATTTTTTAATGTGATTATGCAAAGGATACATGGAAAGAAATGTCTTGGCTTGTTTTCTCAGCTTACAACAAACTTTTTAGTTTTGAAATAAGTAATGCACTGTTTTTAATTTGGGAATCAGGATCAAATGAGCTGGATGATATGTTAAAACGGTTAACTCTGTGTGGCCTATTTCATCTCCACAAATGTAAAGTTACTGATTGTATACACAATTTTTGGATTTCTTTTTATTAATTTGAAATTATTTTATTAATCTCTCTGTTCATCACTTAATAAGAAAGCTGCTAAACAACCATATTGATGGAAAAATAATGACTTTGTTGTAAGGGTTACCTCCTGAGTATTCTTTGAATAGTAAGTTGACATTGTATGTGTAATTTTTTATTTTAGTTATAGTTTATTTATATTTATTTATTAATTATTTATTTATTTTAAAAGATGTTTATGGTAACTGTTATTCATTTATTTTTCTCTTTATATTTCGTTTTTGTTATTGGTTAGGTAATTACAGTTTTGTATTTTGGTTGTGCATGTTTTTTTTTTTTTGCTTTAACTGTATATCCCATGTGAATGTTATTTGTTTAATAAAAAAAAGAAATACATAAATAAAAAAAGGATAGCCTATCCTGCTAAGATGGCGGCGCCTTTCCGAAATGCAACGCAGATTGAAAAGATTGTGACGTAACTCCTCATTCTCTATTGTTAAAACGGCTCTTTTCGAAAGCAATCTTGCAAGTAGATAATGTTAAATTTGATCAAGATGGGGGTTGCCCTTGTAGTGTCACACAAGTTAACTTTTAGCCAGCCAATATTGGGAAATTGAAGATCTTGGTTGTTGTGAAGTATTTTTGTTTAAATGTTTCTTAAGTTCACTGAGGAACCAATATAAAGTGAAATCACCTACTGTAGTTTTGGCTGGAATGAAAGCTGCATAGTGAATCATAAAAGTGCAAGTTGTGCTGCTCTTAAAAGGTGCACTTCAGCCTGAATAGAGTACTTTTACTTTACTTTTTAGTCATTTAGCAGACGCTTTTATTCAAAGCGACTTACAAATAATAAAAAGTAACTAAAACTATAAGTTAAAACTCTATAAATACTATGTATATATATACACATTTAAGAAAATTGAGAAAATTAAATAAAATGACAAATGCATACAACAATATTTCAAAACTAAAAATTTAAATGAAAACAAAAAAATAAAGCTAAAAACAATATATATATGTTATTTCATTTCCATGTAGTATGTTGAAGTAACATTACTAAAATAACTCCAATTTATACAACTAAAGAAAACACCTATAAAGACATAATAAATTCATACATAATTTATCTAAAATTAAAATAGATAACAAATCAAACGGCAGTAGTTTATAATCCTAAAAAAGAACAGTCAAAAACATGCTAAAAAACAACAACTTACATATAGTAAGAATTGGTTTTAAAAACTAAAACAGAAGTGAAACAAGCAGTAAGAAAGAAGATAAATAAAAAGCGATACTTATATCCTTTGGCAGTGTCCCTGTCCGGTAGAGTCGCACGGTAGAGTCGATGGTCTTTACACTCTTCGGTCTTCACGGGAAGGCTGCCGCGGTAAACAATGCTTTTTATACCCATCTAACAAAATACTACTCCAATTCAGCTGAACACATTTTCCTTTATCACAATAAATGGCCAAGCAAGCGCCCAACACTGACAAGGGACGCGATACAGTATGAGACCAAACGCGATTTCGTTATTTAATGAGCTTACTGAAATTATGTGGGTATATTACACCTGTTGAGAAAATGACTCTTTTGTAAAGTGTTTTTTTATCTAATGATGATGTGTAAAGATGTAATTCTTAATTTGTATTTGCTTCCAGCTTCATCCATTCCCTTCTGTAGGGAAGGTACATTAAAAAATTTATTTCTGCAGCAAAATGGGAGAGAATTCACATGTTGTGGCACATATGCAAACCCATGAGAAGACAGCTGTTAAACATCGAGGCATTTGCTATTTTAGATAAATGTTGCAGATCTTGTAAAATTTACAAATTGTTCACTAGTAATGTTAAGCTTTTTATTACAATCTTAGTTTGTGTACAGTTTTAAATGTGTGCATGCCTTTGTAATCCAAAATATTTTTTTTATGTTTTATCACTGTCAAATACTCAGAACTGCCATTGTCTTGCAGTGCATGCCAATTTCCCTACAGATGTGGACATGGCAGCTGCATGCCGAAGTCTCTACAGGTGTGGACATGGCAGCCCACTGTGGTGAGCAATGTGAGGCTCTGACTACGAAATCAAACCTCAGGCCCTGCCGCACCTCATGGACTCT
Source organism: Gymnocypris eckloni scoliostomus (assembly GCA_027564155.1). Taxonomy (NCBI): domain Eukaryota; kingdom Metazoa; phylum Chordata; class Actinopteri; order Cypriniformes; family Cyprinidae; genus Gymnocypris; species Gymnocypris eckloni. Next base: position 22,757,735 of record CM050422.1, on the reverse strand, counting down.
AGGACCGCATCATATCCTTCAAGAAAAATGGTATGTTTGTTGATTCATGATGTTGTGTCATTTATTTGGTATTGTTGCAATTCTTTAAGTGTCAGAGCTTAAAGTGATCAGGTACCATGCCTGAGTTTAGGCATAGAGCTGTTTTAAATTCACGTAATACTAAATTAAATAAATTTTCTCCGGGACAACTTTACAGACTCACAGATGTTTTCTGAAGTGCTTTTTGTTTGGCACTGCTTGCATTTCTTTGTAATATGTGTAATGTGTAGGTGAATTCACAAAAGAGTACTTCGTAACCCTGGGACTAAGAAAGGATATGGATTCAGTGGTTTAGTTTTTATTTTTAAGTAATTGCACTTTTTATGGAATTGGGATAAACAAAAGTGTTGTATTTACAGGTGGGAAATGTTTGTTTCAAGATTATCAAGGAAATAATTCAGCATCAGGTATGTGAGTCTGTATATACAGATATATGTGACAAATTCAATTGAAAAACTGTCTGTAAATATTGATAGAGATATCTACTACAGACAGGGCCGGATTTATGCATAGGCATTCTAGGCACGCACCTATGCTCGCTCGTCCAGAGGGGCCCAAACACAATGAAGAGAGATATATATATATAATATTTTTTTAAACTATCTACAACTATTTTTATTTTTTATGCATGGAAATTGCACTTTCTTTCTCCTGTTCTCATTCTTAGACGCACACACGCGGAGACGTGGACTGAAACTTGTTGTCAGCGCTGCACTGCAAATTGAAAAATTAAATAATTTTGCAGTTGAAAAGACAAATGATATTTCTTAGCAAGGTTCTTCAAGCAGTTCAACTTAAAGATGTGCTATTAGTAGACACTGCAGCTGCTGAACAGAGCTGAGAGACGCATAGATGCAGGTATTTACACCCACTTAATCTCTTTCTCTCTCTCTCTAATAACTGCATTAGCCTGCACATAGAGCAAGTATCTGTTATTATCTCTAAAATGATATTCTGGAGTTTGCAACTGAAGGTTTGGGATGAGAAACTTAATAAATTACTTCAACACACACGAGATTTCAGGACGGAAACATTACAGAAATAAATCATCTGATTTGGACAGGTGGTTGGGACTCCAGGCCGTTAAAATTAGGCCTATTAGAGAAATAATGCACACCTGACGTGGTAATATTGGCCTTGACGCCGGAGCCTATTAATGGAACAGTACCCCGTTCACAAAGAAAGAATTGCATTCGAATCAATAAGCACTTATTGCGATAGAAAACACTGTAATGTTTCCACTGATTACAAAATATTTTTGGTTTCCTGGGGTGGCAATATATATTAATAGGGAAGGGGACCCAAAAATATGTTTTGCCTATGTCACGATCAGAAGTAAATCCGGCCCTGACTACAGGGCAAAGATGTTTACATTGTAGATCTCCATATTCCACCAACCTGGCTCTTGCCCTTATCCTGTGACTCTCTACTCTGTCTTCCAGCAAGTAACCACAATACATTCAACTAATAGTGATAACCCTTATATCTTACAAAACACTTTCAAAACAAAGTTCCATCTCACGACAAGATAAAAACACTTCAAGGTCATACAACATGGAGGAAATGCAAAAGAAAAAGGAATTTCAAATATCTTTACAAATTTAAATAAAATCATATGAAAGGAAAGCCCTTTCCAAAGCAGGTGTTAAGAAGTGACTTCAAAGATGAAGGGGTGTTGCTAGCATTCTCAGGCAGAGTTGAAAAAAGCCTTTTTCAAATTAATGTAAATTTGCAATACATTCTTTCTTGTTTAAGTTGGACTCCCAAAATAAAGATACATTGATTTACCCCCTATGGACCCCAGGGCACTATCTGCAGTGTGTAAGTAAAATGTTTTGTATTTAGTCAAAAATTACACTTATGGCAAAAGTGAGGATTTTTACTGAAATAAACAAACACCTTTAAGTTGTAGGCCCTCTCTTTTTAGCCTTTTGTAATCAAGCCATTAACTTGGATCTTTCGTGTTATGGTGAATAATCTTTGACTCATTTCCAAGACCACTTTCCCTGTAGGTTATTAAGCCACTTGCAGATTTACCTGCATAAAACTTCCAGATTTACCTGGAAGCCCCGATCATCTCTGACTTAAGAGAAAATGCCAATGAAATTGACTAGTGGATTTTGCATACCTGAGCCACTCCCTGTGCATACGGGTATAAAAGGGCGACAGGTGCATCCACTGATTAGATTTTTGCTTCGGAGCCGAGTGGATGAGAAGTGTGCTGATCTCCACAAGCCTTTCATCTCTTATTTGTTCCTGGTTGGCGTAACGGTGCGATCAGCGGAGTCCCTCTCAGCAGCGATTCCCCTGGGCACTTCAACTAAAAGAGCAAATTCTAAAAGAGCAAATCACGGACGATCGCGTCTTTTTCAAGATGCTGTTTCGTCCGTGTCCTTCTGGTTGCGGTCATTTCCTTTCTGTGGATGACGGACACGATCGTTGTCTTCAGTGTTTGGGCTTTCAACATGCTGAAGATGCGTTCGTGGATGACTCATGCACCTGTTTTGGGCGTATGAGTATGATTTCGCTGTGATCTTGCCTTTCCTTTCTGAAAGGATTGGCACCCTCTGCCGCCACCCGTGCTGGTCTCTCTGGCTCGAGCAGAGGACCACCGGCTGGCGCTCTGGGAGATCTGAGGGTGACAGTAAGAGCCTCTCCGCTGGGTACATCCCCACGGACCTCTTACTCCTCACGCAGCGAACATCCCGTCCGGTTCCGGATAATTTCGCTGGTCTGTCCCAGGCGCCCAGCATTTCATTGATGCGCCATCTGTGGATAAGATGTCGATCGCAGCATCGGGGGATGGGTTCAACAGACCGCCCAGTCCCGAGCCCTCGCGGCTGGATTATTGGTTTCTCGGAGCAGGGCACGGCTCACAACCACGTTCTGCTCCGGTGCCTTTCTTCCCGGAGGTGCATGAGGAGCTGGCGAAGTCGTGGATGGCCCTTTCACAGCCAGAAGCCGCTCGCCCAACTTCCTCCATCCTCACTACCCTCGGCCGGTGGGGCTGCCAGGGGTGCAGCGGGCATTCCCCAGGTGAAGAGAGCGATCACGGTGCACCTGTGCCACGACGCCGCCACTTGGAGGAACCGTCCATGTCTCCCGTCCAAAGCCTGTAAGCTGACAGCCGCAGAGGTAGTACGAGGTAGTACCAACTCGGGGTTGATGCAGGAGCTGCGCACGGCGACTGACTTCGTTCTGACGGCCGAAAGTCATAGCGGTCCCTCTGGAAGGCGATGTCCACCATGGTGGTCAGGGAGCGCCATCTCTGGCTCAACCTGGCAGAGATGAAGGACGTCGACAAGGCACGCTTTCTTGACGCCCCCATCTCCCAGGCGGGGCTGTTCGGCAACACCGTTGAGGGCTTTGCCCAGCAGTTCTCGCCGGTACAGCAGCAGACCGAGGCGATCCAGCACATCCTGCCCGGCGTGATGCACCATCCACCGTTGCTCCCGGGGCCAGGCCTCAGTCGCCATGGGCGCCCTCCTGCGTCCTCCAGAGCTGCTCCGCCCCAGGCTGAATAGAAACCTAGGCCGGCGCGTCGAGCCTCTCGCAGGAGTGCGGCGCCCCCCGTGTCCCAGCCAGGCCCCAAGTCGTCCAGGAAGTCGACGAAGCAGCCCTGACGCGAAACCCGGAGATGTTGGAATTTTCTGTTTCTCAGGAGACGGTGAGAACAGCGCCGCTCCTTCCCCCTGTGGAGGGCCGAGAGGAGAATCTTCTGTTTCTGTTCGGTACCCACATTTTCAAAGAAAGAGCCATTTCCTTTTCCTCCGGGTTCTCAGGTCCATGGGGCGACAGTGTCGCGACGCCCTGCTTCCTCACTCTCGCCCACGACCCATTTTGCCAGCAGCCAAGAGTATGATTCGGGGACGATATGCCTCCTCACGCACCTCTGGCCAGTCCCGTTTGGGACACAGGGAGTTCGGTGAGGATGCCTCAGAACACACCGCCTTCTGTACCATCCACTCTTACTCCCTTCGCTGCACCACCACAGGTATGCCGATTGTGCCATTGGGCCGCTTGCACAGCGTCTGGGCGTGGCTCAAACTGCCCAGCCTGTCTTGCTGGCTCACAGCGTACAATTCGACTCGGCTCACGCGATTCAGTTAAGCCAGGCGACCTCGCCAAGTTCAGCGGCGTTCTCGAGGCGTCGTGGCTGTCCAGAAACGCCCCTGTCTTGCGAAGGATTGCTGCCTTCCTGGCAAAGGATGCTGTCGAGCCAATCCCTCCAGCGAGATGAGGCAGGGTTTTATAGCCCTTACTTCATCGTGCCAAGAAGGTGGTGGCCTTTGACCAATCCTGGATCTGCGAGTCTTGAACCGGACTTTACACAAGCTTCCATTCAAGATGCGGATGCGCGGGCGCATTATCAAATGCATCAACCCCAGGATTGGTTTGCAGCGATCGGCGTGAAGGATGCTTGATTTCATGTTTCGATCCTTCTGCGACACAGACCGTTCCTACGGTTTGCGTTCGAGGTCGGGCATGGCAGTATGGGGTTCTCCCTTTCGGACTCTCCCTGTCTCCCGTGTGTTCACGAAGGTCGTGAAAGGCAGCCTTGCACCCTGTTACGGGAAGTGGGCGTCAGGATCCTCAACTACCTCGACGATTGGCTTATCCTAGCCCAATCCAGAGAGCAGTTAGGCGATCACAGGCACTTGGTGCTTCGGCACCTCAGCCAAGTGGGGCTTCAGGTCAACTGGGAAAAGAGCAAGCTCTCCCTGTGCAGATAATCTCTTTTCTCGGTGTGGAGTTAGACTTGGTGAGTATGACACGCCTCACAGAGAGCGTGCCCAATCAGTGCTGAGCGGCCTGAGTTCCTTCAGAGGCAGGAATGTGGTACCACTGAAACAGTTTCAGAGGCTCCTGGGGCATATGGCATCCGTAGCTGCAGTCACGCCGCTCGGATTGCTTCATATGAGACCACTTCAGCGGCGGGTCGAGGTGGGCATGGCGCGCGGTACACTGCGGTGGGTATCACCCAGCAGTGTTGCTGCTCCCTCAGCCCCTGGACGGACCTTGCCTTTCTACGGGCCGGGATGCCCCTAGAACAAGTGTTCAACAGATGCCTCCAGCACGGGCTGGGGCGCTACATGCAACGGGCAGGCAGCCTCGGGGCTCTGGACAGGACCCCGACTGCTTTGGCACATCAACTGCCTAGAGCTGTGGGCAGTGCATCTAGCCCTACGGCAGTTCCGGCCAATGCTGTTGGGCAAGGACATGCTAGTCCGCACGGACAACACTGCGGCTGTCTCGTACATCAACCGGCTGGGAGGTATACGATCACACCACATGTCACAGCTCGCCCGCCATCTCCTCCTCTGGAGTCACCAGTTCAAGTCACTGCTGCGCTGTTCACATCCGGGAAGCTCAATTGTGCGGCCGGCGCTCTCACGACAGCTCACATTCCCGGAGGTGGGGACTCCATCCCGAGGCGATCCGGCTGATCTGGAGTCGATTCGGGGAAGCTCAGGTGGGCCTGTTTGCTTCCCAGGTCCTCCGCTGCCAGCTCTACTTTTCCTGACCGAGGTCCCCTCGGCACAGATGCACTGGCACACAGCTGGCCTCTGTCCTTACATAGTGTCGTTTCCCCAGTGGGCCTACTCGCACAGACACTGTGCAAGCTCAGGGAGGGGCGAGGCAGGTCGTGCTGGTTGCGCCCCATTGGCCCACCGGACCTGGTTTCCCGAACTCATTTCCCTCGACACCTCCTGGTGCATTCCTCTGTGGAAGGACATCCTCTCTCAGGGCTCGGCATCATATGGCAGCGTCCAGATCTATGGAACCTTCATGTGTGGCTCCTAGGCGAGGCCAGCGGCAGACTTGCGCGGTCTACCACCGGCAGTGGTGAGACCATCATTCAGGCTAGAGCTCCTTCAACAAGGCAAACCTCTGAAATGGAGTCTGTTCACGAACTGGTGTACTTCTCACGAGAAGACCCCGAAGATGCATTGGAGTAGTGCTTTCTTTCCTGCAAGAAAGGTTGGGCGTAGGCTGTCACCCTCCACCTTGAAAGTGTATGTAGCCGCTACCGTGGCTCACCACGATGCAGTGGACTGCGGTCCCTGGGAAAGCATGATCTCATCGTGAGGTTCCTGAAGGGGCCAGGAGGATGAATCCTCAGGTCACCCTTGTGCCCTCTTGGGACCTCTCTATCCTCCTGGCTGGACTTCAGAGGGCCCCTTTGAGCCACTGCAGTCGAGCTGAAGTTCCTGTCTCTTAAGACAGCTCTCCTGACCGGAGTGAGTGGGTGAGGGCTCACTCCACTCGGAGTGCCTCCTCCCATGAGCTGGCGCCAGGCGCCTCTTTGTGAACATCTGCAGAACTACGGGCTGGGTGACACCGAACACCTTGCAAGATTCTACAGTCTCCGTGTTGAGCCAGTTTCTTCCGTGTGTTGGGTAACATAATGGGCGGGAAGAACTGGCTGGTGTCATCTTGCTGCGCCATTCCCCTCACCGGGGATACGAGTGCCTTTTTCCTCTAGTTCAGTTCCCGGACGGTGAACCCTGGTGGAATCCTCCAAGCACCCCGGCAGTCAGACTGGGCAGAGCAGTCTGGCCAGGCCCAATACTGGTGTTAGCTCGCCCTGGGTCTCGGTTAGCCCCTGTGCGGGGCTGGGTGTCCGTATGGCCTGATTCCCCTTCGGGTAATCCCATATGTGTATTCTTCCATGGTAAGGTTTCCCTCACGGTAAACCCTTGTCTTCTCTTTGACAGAGGTTCTGTCAGGTTCTGCTGGCAGCCCTCCTCCCTACTCTAGGCAGGAACTGCCCCAGAGTCAGTCATATGTAGTATTGCCCCAAGTCTGGGCCAGTCCATATCAGTGTCTCCACATGTTACCTCCCGGGCAGAATGTGGCCTCCGTGGCGCCCTTCTCCGGAAGGCTTGCTTTCCATAGGACCCCTATGTCGTCACGACATAACTTGTAGTGACCGACAGATGAGGGGCGTCTGGGTTACGTACATAACCCCGTTCCTGATGGAGGAGCGGAGACGTATATGTCCCCATGCCACAATCTTGAACCATCGCTGGTTGCCAGGGACTCGTTCTCGGCTCCTTAGAGTAAAACCTAATCAGTGGATGCACCTGTCGCCCTTTTATACCCGAATGCACGGGGAGTGGCTCAGGTATGTAAAATCCACTAGCCAATTTCATTGGCGTTTCCTCTTAAGTCAGAGATGATCGGGGCTTTCAGGTAAATCCCCTATGTAGTCACGACATAACGTCTCCGTTCCCTCCATCAGGGAATGGGGGTTACGTACGTAACCTAGACGTTAGTCGTCTTCCCCAGACTTGCTCAAATAGTTTGAACTATAGCTGTTTGCCAGTCGTGTTCCTAACCCTGACATGCTCTGCAGCTCAAAGACACTGTGTTCCTCAACATAACTTTTTGTGTGCCGGTTCCAGTATTTATAGAAGTTACTGATGCATTGTTTTTGTTTTTATCAGGTCTGTTGCACAGCACATTGTCTCGGGACCATTGACCAAATCAACACGCCTGGATGTTAAGGTAAAAATCATTTGCAAAGGACATTTAATGTGAAGGGTACATGCAAATTAAGTGGTCTTTTATATTGGTCCAAGATGACGATGACTTAATATTGAGCCTACTGATTTTGCAGTGACTTTGCAGTGCCTGAGGAAATGTTGCACATAATCTTCATCCTTGTGGTGCTACAAGATGGTGACCCTGCACTCCATGCCCTGGGTCACATGCACAAGTTTCTGGAGGGTAGTGAGAGAGAAGAATCCTTTCTGAAGGTGAGGTGGTTTCCGCCTTCTCTATGAAGAAACACTCTTTAAGTCTTGGGGTTTTGGTGCCAGAATATAGACAATATTATCATTTAGACAATAAGGCCGAAATCTGCAGAGAAATCTCCAGACTGATTTTCTGCATTCTATTTTATACAGTTATTTTCTAGGCTTGTTCAATACATTGTATACATGTTTGTTATCAGATCACGATGCAGTCAGGAGACAGTCAGGATACAGTCAGGAGAACTTAATTTTATGTTCTGTGAAAACAAGGGTCCCATTATATTTATATACATGTAATTAATTATAATGATATATACATTACAAAGGAAAGAACATGACAAGCAGCTTCTCCTTATGTCTGCGCTTCTCATTCTGATTTCTATACACGCAGGCAATCACATGATTATAATAGTGGGATGAGTCGATATCACATTGATTATATTCAAATAATTTATATTTTGATTAGAAAAACTTTTCCACAAAGGAAGAACACTTCTGCTGGCTTGACATTAAGATTTGTTTCTTTCCTTCTACCCTCCTCCTGTATTTTTAGAGGCAAAGCACCTCTGAAGTCACTCACTCACAGGGTCACTGTGAGATTTGGGTGCAGTCAACTTGGACATGTCAGCTTTCTGCTTTTTATATTGCAGCAAGGGCAGAGCAAATAGGTTGAAACTCGAGAAGGGTCAGTGTTTGTCCATTTTGTACCACTGAATGTCCTGCAAATGCCAAGCAACACAACACAGATGGCACCTGGGTGGTCACTTGCCATTATTAAAATGCAAAAAGTGTGTTGTACATAGATGTCCCCTGATTTATTGTTTTCTATACCAGTTCACGACTGTGATGCTTTTAAGTGATTATTCTACATGTATCCTTTATCTGTCTGTTTGGGCCCAAGTTATGATTAAAGTCTAGTTTCTAGTGCTAAAATGATTTTCATCATAACAATAATTATTTATGCACTGGCCTAATGTTTTGTTTTAGACAATAAGTTTTATTTTAATTTGAAATGTATCTTGCTGTGGTGGCTCACCACTCCTAAAATGAATAGAGGAAACACTGCAACCAGAAAATTTTGCATCAAAAATTTTAATTCTGAAAATTTTACACATTTGCCCTTTTCTTATTTTGTCATCAGATGTGGTGAATTGTGTCATATTTTCAGAGGAGCACAGAAAAGAGCTAAATAACTTCATATCGAATCTCCTGTTGCACTCAGTGCTATTCTCTATACAAAGACTGTGAAGGCTACGTAACCTAGGCGTTCCCTATCTGTCGGTCCTCTACGAGTTGTGGACAGTGGGAAAAACTACAAGTTCTACTCCGACAATGAATTTGCAGGATACTGCAAGCGCTGACTGTTTTTACAAGGCTGGAAGCACTTTGTAATCACTGATGTTCTATTGGATGCGATTTTCTATTGGAAATGTTATATGCGTGTTAGAAAGTCTCAGACTACATGCATTTCTACATATAAAGTGCTTTCAGTTTTACAGAACTGAGATCAAACAAATATGGCAATTCAGTAGGCTATACAAAGAATTTATGCAGTTTTGGTTTTATTTTTTTCCACAGATATTGTGTATTGTTGGTATCTGTTTCAATAAATCTAAATGCAAAATGGGCTGTAAGGTGGCACTATTTTCATCATAGGCAATTTATGTTGAAAGGCTTGTACAACGATTCACCATGGCAACAGGTAAATTAAAGGCATAAGCTTAATTTGATGTAGATATAGTAAGCCATATTTATGTAGACTGTGGACATTTCTTTAAAAAAGACCCTGATAGAGCAGGGAAAAGTTGTAAAGTTAAAGTTTTATTCAGTTTTGTTCATTAATTCATCATTAACCAGACTTACATTATCTTGGGGTGTAGGCTATGTAGAACATCATATATTATAAATAAAAAAGTAATTAAATGACACATGAAAACCAGAATGTCGAGGAAGGTTAAGTTTTAATAGATTATCAGCTCCAGAAACAATACTGCACAACATGAAAATGACTTATACACTTAACTATTGTATCTTTCGGTTCGGTACATGGATGTCAGAGACGCTGCTCGTTTTTCACGATTTCTCTCCACACTCCAGTGCAGTTGATGGCGGTAATTCACCAAAAGTTGGCTTGCCCACCGCCAATAAACGTTACAAGAAGAAGAAGGAATGCAGGAAGGACGTTCGTTCCTGCTTCGTTCCTTAACACAAAATAGAAGTGTAAAAACGCTCCAGTGGGTTGGTTGTTTGAAATAATAATTTCTAACACTTTATAACATTAGTACGGACTCAACAAAATGGGAGGTGGTGACCTTGTAAGTACAATTTTTTTTTAAGTGTTTTTGGTAGCGCATTTGCTAATGATAACCATTGTGGCCTAACAGTTCAGCTTGTTTATGAAAACGTAACATTACCAGTTTCACTCACTGGCCGTAAATAAAACGGACTCAACAGTTTACCAAGTCATGTTTATACAATACAAATGTGTCAAAGCAGCTTTACCGTGTTAAACCGGAAAATAATGTTTCAGTAACGCAAACAAATGTCTGCGTATAAAGCTGCTCTAAAAGAGAACAACATCCAGTTCAGTTCTCAACCAATAGTGTCTGTGTGATAGAGTCGATTAAATTGACAAGTATCAAGTGTCCCCAACTAAGCAACCATTAAGTCAATATATAAATGTGATTAACTCCACATCTGTTTTAACACACACATCTGTATTATCTCCACAAATAACACCAGAACTTGAAAAGAGTTGGCATCCGCAAACTTTGAAAAACATCGAGCGCGTGTGGAAAGCGGAGCAGAAACATGAGGCGGAGAGAAAGAAGATCGAGGAGCTGCAGAAGGAGCTTAAAGAGCGAGCCGAGAAGAGATTACCAGATATGCACAAGAGACAGGCGCTGTTAAGTGTGTGACGTTCAACCATTCTTCTCTGTTTTCACAGTCAATCCAAGAGCATTGCTTTTTCGTGAAAGAAATACATTAACATAATGTATAATTGGACTTAGTAATATAACAGACTTGCATGTTTAAGCCTATAATTTAATATCAAATTTGTCAATATTGCAGAAAGAAAGATGACCGTTTGGACTGGATGTACCAGGGTCCAGCAGGACAGATCTCTCGGGAGGAATACCTTCTTGGTCGCCCCATTGACAAGCAGATCACACAACAGTATGAGGAACCAGAGTGGTCCATCAGCTGAGACAGGACTCCTGCCTGGATCTATATTTAACCCTACAAGTTCTGTCTCTACTAATGATATGGCTGCCAAGATCAGAAGACCCTCTTTTGAGATCCGGTAAGTTGGAATGGTATTGTTAGGTAAGGAAAGGATATTGTAATGGTATACACAAATGATGGGTCAGTGCATTCTTGGGTTTTGAAGTTGTGGTTCATTATAATTTCAGTACAATGGGGAAAAAGTCTAGAATAAAATGTAGGCCGGCAAGATCTTACATTTTAATTGCTGTTTATTGGTATTGTTAACAACCAAGCTCAAACTTAAATTGAATTACTATTTATTTTTAACTGTAATAATCAACACTCAAATTAAAAACTTGTATGCAAACATGTAAATTGCATTCAATGTAGTTTTTAAATTAACTTCTAAATTATAGGCTACCATTTCTATTTGTTGAAAAAATATAATCATTCAGGGCTCTAGACTCTACTTTAGTCACACTTTTGTGACTAACTTTCTCGGTTGGTCACACGAGCTCATCTAGATATTCTAATTATATGACCAGCACCTGTATAAACAACATCTCCAGAACTGCTCTGAGAGTCACTTCACGAGCATTTTAACATTTAATTTGAGTAAAAGCCCGTGGCTAAATCTGGTCGGGACAAATGCAGCAATGCAGACCTCTGCTGCTGTGATGCACCGAGTGCTGCGCATACATTAGTCTACGTGGTGATGAAGCAGGTTAAACAGTGCGCATTTAGAGCATGTTCTTTCACTGCATGATTCAGCCGATTAAAATGCATTAAGAATGATCACAACATTCAAGATATGGGGCAGAAAATGTAATATATTTACATTTCACATAGTTAAAATCGCATAAAGGGTGCCGTTTTCTTCAAAATAAGCATGATTACAAATGTGATATTGATTTTATACAACAGGTCAATAAACAATAAGTTAATATTAAGATACTTATGTTTTAGACACCATATGGCCTGTTTTTGCACCATTTAGCGAAAAAAATAATTCCAAACAGCTACAGCACAGTTTTGCGTCTCTGAGCAACATGACAGTGATTAGTTCCTGAATGAATCAATGAACCGTTTAAATGATTCGGTTCAGTGTCAATGACTCACTTGTTAACAGTGACGTGTTGCCACCTGCTGGCTGTTTAATTTCACATTTAAAGTCTATTTTCATTTTTTTTAATAATTTTAAATATCAGTATTCAATGTTTTATTTTTAAAAGCGTCAAATTATGCATTTGTAACTGGTTAAAGCACTCCATGTCCCTCTGAGCTGCATTAAACGGTGTGTAAATACATCTTCAGATGCAACTTCTGCAGAGATTAATTTTGATGATACTGGTTTCATTTGTTTAGTAACTGCCAGAGGTGGAAAGAGTACAAAAATATTCTACTCAAGTAAAAGTACCATTACATAACTGAAATTTTACTTAAGTACAAGTAAAAGTACCAGTCTAAAAAATATACTCAAGTAAAAAGTAAAAGGTAGCTCATTTAAAATGTACTCTGAGTAAAAATTACTTAGTTACATTTTAACAATGGGAGGAGGAAAAAATGGGATAGAACCGAGGGTGTCAAACTCGGTTCCTGGAGAACACAGCCCTACACAGTGTAGATATTACCCTAATTAAACACATCTGATCAGCTAATCTAATCATTTAGGCTTATTTGAAAACTACATGGTGTGTGTATTGGAGCAGGGTTGGAACTAAACTCTGCAGGGCTGCGGCCCTCCAGGAACTGAGTTTGACACACCTGGGATATGGGCCTATAAATCTCAAACTAGGTGTTTTTTAATTAAAGTAATCAGTTAATTCGAATAATAAGATATTTGAGTTGTTACCAGGCAAATTAAATCAGTATCAACAAAATTCATCTTTGCAATGCAGAGAAATGCAGAAGCTTCATCTGAAGTGGCATAGATGTATTTACACTGACATGAATGCATTTAGCCTGCAGTTACAAATGCAGAAATAATGTTTTTGATAAATAGGACATAAAATGTGACCCTGAACCACAAAACCATAAGGGTCCATTTTCCTAAATTGCGATTTATACATCATCTGAAAGCTGAATAAATCATCTTTCCATTGATGTTATGATAGGACAATATTTGAAAATCTGGAATCTGAGGGTGCAAAAAAATCTAAATATTGAGAAAATCTCCTTTAAAGTTGTTCAAATTAAGCTCTTAGTTTTGATATATTTATAGTAGGAAATTTACAAAATATATTAATGGAACATGATCTTAACTTAATATGCTAATGATTTTTGGCATTAAAGAAAAATTTATAATTTTAACCCATACAATGTATTGTTGGCTATTGCTACAAATATACCCCAGTGACTTAAGACTGGTTTTGTGGTCCATGCCAGGGTCACAAATGTTAAATAGTCATTTGAAATTAAAAAATAAATAAATCAAAAGATACTTTAAATGTTAAATTAAAACCACCAGTAGGTGTCAGCAAGTCACTGATAAGTGAGTCATTGCGATTGAACAGAATAATTTAAGCGGTTAATTCAAGGAATGAAACACCATCATTGCTCAGAGTCAGAGGCAGCAAAACTGTGTATGGAAATATTTTGTTGTCGAAATAGAGCAAAAACAGGCAATATAATTGTCTAAAAGCGTAAGTCTCTTAATTAACAACTTGTTTTTTGAACTGTTGTAAAAAATAAAAACTACAGGCCTATGTAATCATGGTGATTTTGGAGAAAAACGACATTCTTCATGTGATGTTGACTTACTATATTAAATTATATAAATATATACATTTTATGCTTCTATATCTTCAATTTTGTGATCATTATAAGCATTTTAACAGACTGAATCACGCGGTGAAGAACACACTCCATATGCACGTGGATTAGTCTTATCTAACGTTACTAGATTTCACGGCACTACTGTTTAGAGTGTTTTGTTTGGTTTTGGCAAAATACTGATAATCGCACATCGTTAAAACAACAATTACTATATTATACATGAGCGATATTGCACACCCTGCACCACTGTCTTTTTGGCTCATTTGTGCAAAACCTTTTGTTAAACTGTTAAAGCTTCATTTTAACCACCAATGCAAGTATTTACCTTCGTTACCTCTACGTTAACTGCGAAGGGTTGATGTCGATATATTATAAGCTGCTAGTTTGGTCTCCCGAGGCAAACACAGCTTACACTGCATAATAGAGCATGAATATATGGCCAGGGTTCACTTCATTCCTTTGAGTTCAACTTCAGCAGAAATGCAGCGGGGTTTGGTTTTCAGCTGGGTCTGCACCATTAACGCCTGTCATGTCCGTCTGTATCTTTCTTGTGATTTTAAGCGCCAGTTTCTTCTTCTGCCATTATTTACTGCAGTTGTTTCCATGGAGCAATTTATTTTTACTCAGTAATTAATGTGTTTTAAAATGTGGCCGGTACAATACTTCACACAAAATATACTTAAGTAAAGTAAAATTACAGATAAAAGAAATTCTTAAAAAGTACAAGTACACAATAAAGGTACTCAATTACAATGCTTAGCGAGTAAATGTAATTTGTTACTTTCCACCTCTGGTAACTGCCTAAATGTGTACTATATTAATTTACTGATTAAATGTAAAAAATTGACTCCAAAAGATGTAGACTTTTAGAAAAAAAATTGCTTTATTAAAGGTAAAATCTATTTAAACTTAAATGAAAATATTAATTTTATCACTGATGTGAGCGGGCTCATATCAGAATATCAGAAACTGCAGCTGAATATCAGAAACTGCAGCTGTCCACAGTAGTCAGATATCGGCACAATAATACACTCTGCAAAATATCGTCTAATTATCGTTATCGAAAAAATATCTAAAAATATGGCGATATCATTTTTTTTTTCAATATCGCACACCCCTAACTACTAGTGTGGCACTGGCTTCTTTTATCCAGCCGAGAGCTGTAGTTTGCGTATCTACGTGTGCAATAGGCTTGCTGCGATAGACGGTGATGGCGGTTATACTGGTGTTAAGCCGCAACACCGTTACGTCACCCGCCTACCGTGGCACCGTCCCTCACCGTCATTTAGATTTTTTTTTATAGTAATAAAAACGATTTTTTTCAGTTAGAGGACACTACAATTAAAACTGAACGCGGCTGCTCAATGCAGTGCACCGACCCAACGAGAATCGTGCATCACAGCAGCAGAGGTCTGCATTGCAGCGGCTGTCCCGACCAGATTTAGTCCATGAGTTGATTTCCCAAATACAACGTGGTATCGATTCGGTAACTCTGGTGCAATTTGAACTGGAGCGGACAGTCTAACAATATCCCGTTCCGGACATCCTTTCAGAACAGCATATCTGCGCTTTATTCTTATCGAGCGCCGGTACAGCCTGCACTTGGACCGTTATGCGCTGTCCTTGAAGGACGTTCAACTCGACTTTCCTTTGTTCTTTCTTTTTTGTATTATGCTTATCCTATCATTTTAAATGACAGACTGTGTCAAATTTATTTATTATTCTCTGCTGCACTTTTCACTGTGTTAACAGCAAGATGTTAAATTCATTTAGTGTTTTGACAAATCGAATAAAATAGCTATTAGGCTAAACCTACATTTTTTTCCTATTGTGTTGTAGGCTGAATATTAGCTTAAAGGAATTATGTCCTGACAAGACGAATAAAAATAAGGATGACAATTTTTATGTAACTTTTTTTTTTTTTCTCTGTCAATTTTTCTGTCAATAAATTCAAGACTCTTGACAAGACGAATAAAATAAATAAAATTTTGTGCAGACTAAACTTTTATTTGTTAGCCTATCTTTCATCAGAAATGTGAACAAATGGTGAATATATTGTGGGAGGCGGAATAAAACCTCAAACAGTCCGCGCGAACCTCTACATCACTGAATAAGATTTCATTTATCACGTGAAGAGAGATGACTGACAAGAAGAGTGAGGTGACACAGACAAGGCGATGGCGGAAGAGTTTCAAAAGCAGAAATGTAAACACGCCTGTTTTAAGCCTGTTGACTTCTGAGTCTGACAATAATCGAAGTCATTAATCAACACTTTTCTGTGCGGATATACTTTTGAATAAAATTAAGATCTACCAAGTGAAATGAAAATAAATGATAAAATACATATTAAATAAATAATTAAAAAGGCTTGTTGTGATGTATGTGTTGCATTAATTTAAATAATAAATAAAATATTTATTTAATATTATTCACTATTCACGGCGCCATCAACAGTTCCTCTGTAAGAACAAGCTGAGTGGAAGCGTCTGATGCCCGTATGAACACCACTGATCCTCACAAACTTCTCCAACACATGCGAGCATCCATTATAAACACTCGCTGTATTCAACTACGTGAATATGCTGAGCTGTATTCAAGCAGAAATATGATGTTAGAGTGATTGAGGCGCATACATGCTTCGTTTGCGCATCATTTATAACGGACATAACCGGCGCCTAATGCCCGCGATCATGTCACCCTGTAATCAGCTTTACCCTGATTACAATAGTGAATCCATCAAAACTTTAGGCTACTAGTGTGAAACTGGCTTCTTTTATCCAGCGAGCTGTGGTTTTGCGTATCATCTGATCATGCAGAGTTTTTGAGCTGCCGATCAGTCTGTATTCTACGATGAAAATCGTATTTCTCCTCTAAACACAGAATACGTGAAAGGTGGTACTGTTATTTTTATAGGCTATATATTTTTTTTTTACATTACTTAACATGCGAGTCATAGTATTAGAGAATGTATTATATTGTAGTTTTATCTCTTGCCCCCCTGGTTGAGAAACACTGACCTAAAGCATGAAGCGATCTATTACCCCTGATCTAAGTGATAATGTTTAAAAAAAAAAAAAACATTCGTTTCTCATTTATTTGGTTCCACAGTTTTTGCTGTTTTTATTTGAAACACTCCTTGGCCGGTGCTGCTGATATTAAAGTCAAAATAAAAGCGTGCACAGCGCTTGCAGGGTATTTAAAACCTAAGGAAAGAGGAAAACTCAAGCGACCCCCCACACACACACACACACACACACACACGGTGATACCGGTGTGACATCAGGTCGAATAACCCGATTGGGAAAATTACTCACCATCACAACCCTAGTGTGCAGTTGTTAAAACAATGCTGCGTTCATTTGGTAAACATGCATGCTGAAAACACCTATCAGAAAATGTTCAGTAAAATGTGTGTTAAGTTATATTTATCTGGATCTGTGAACATACTTTCAAAGGCTGGTAAGATAAAATATTTGAAGTAAGTGTAATCCTTATTTTGTTTTCAGAAAACGTGAGGAGGAGAAGAAGAGAGGGGTTCTTACAAATCCTGTTAAAATGAGAGAAATCCAAAAGATGGTGAGTAGTGTACTTTGCTTGATTTTTTTTTGTGGTACGTTTAGTGCTTTTAGAACTGAAACTGTTAACTTGTAACTCACTTCAAAATGAATTGGTCTCATCTCATAGAAAGTTGCATTGGAAATGTAATTGACAAATATACATGTATCTAATTGCATTCCAAGGAATTCAAGAGTAAATGGTAGAGGTGTGCACAAATAGTCAAATTAGAGGCCAAGCGTATTCGTTGGCTTTCTTCCTCGTCTTTTTCTTCAACTTTTTCAACTTTTTAGAACCGTCCTATACGGTTTGTCTGATTTTCATCAAAATTGGCTCAGATCATCTTCAGTCCATACTGACAAAAAGTTATGGAATTCAAGTCAATTCTTCAAACCGTTCTCGAATAACAGACAAACGAAGTCTACAAAAAGCATGCAAAAATGGATCTGAGGGTGTATCTCTGCAACGGTTTGGCATATTGAGACCAAACTTGGTGTTTGTTATAACAAGCATGACCTGAGACTACCTGCAGTGTTTCGGCGCTGGTCAGGAGATAAAAAAATGCATAATTTTGCCTATAACTTCTGAATGGTTTGGCCAAAAATCACAAAACTAGTCTCTTTAGTTTAGGTGCATCATGCCGAGTCGAATGATACCAAAGTTAATCGGATGGAAAAAGCAAAATTTTCTTTTTTTTATTTTATTGACAAAAAACACTTCCACATTCTGCCCAATCTCCTTAAAACAAACATACCAACTGAATGCAATGAAAACATACAGTGCTTAACAATTTATTAGACCACCTGTCATAATAAAGAAAAAAACATAAATATTTTAGGAATCTGTCAAAAAATTGTTTAAATATACAAAATATTAAAAAAAAAAAAAACGGTATTTATTCACATAATAACAGAAATGGCCTCCTATGTCTTTCATAATAGCTTGCATTCTTTCTGGTATTGTTTATGTACTTTTTGACTAATTGGGTATCTGAGAAAAAAAAACATGATAAAGCGCTTTACTTTTTTCAGATTTTCTTTCTTAGATAATAGCAATAATTATATTATAGCCTTATAAATAGCCAATTGTTACTAAAGAGCTTATGCATATTGAAGGACTGACCAATATAGAAAGCTAAAAAAAATGATTTCGGTAATCACCAATATTGTTAGTTTAGAGCAGCAGTGGCACAAACTAGTTTAAATCTCTACGTTAACAAATAAAATAATAATAAAGATGAATAATAACACACACTCAGTGTTAACCAACAGGTGAGAGGAATGTTCTGCAGGAATGCGTTCACTTTGATCACAGTCGGTCTTATCATTTCTTTATCCTTTAAAAAGCGCATGAAGCGTCTGATAAATACACGCGGTTATCCCTTTTACAGTTCCTACTCATAAAATATGTGCACTACATGTTGACTTTTGAACCTTAATTTATGCACTACATGTTGACTTTTGAACCTTAATTTAATGTACAATAACAGATATTTCAGCACAATGAATGTTTTTGCGCTGAATATTAATTGTCTCCCTCTCTACTGTGTTCCGTCTGTCTGACGCAATTGCATGCGCCAACGCTCATTCAGTAAATCTTAACACAGACTGTCAGGATGCACCTTTACGTAAAAATGTAAATGCTTACGCGAATTTGTGACATTTACAGATTAGCTTATGACCGTAAACTGAAAGTTTTTGAGCTGAAGATGCACACGCATCTGTCAAAGCGCCTGACAGGGCAAGCTATTACGCTAATGCATTAAGTTAGCGTAAAGCTTAAAATAACAAATTCTCATGTTTTGTGCAGCTAGGATCTCGTACATCTCATTTTGTTTCCACCACTAATTTTAGATGCATTTTGTCTAGTGATCAACCGATATTGATTTTTTATTACTGATACCAATTATTTGCATGTTTATGTACCTGATAACCGATTTGCAGAACCGATATTTATTTACTGTTATGAAGTAAATAAATAACTGAGTGAAGTAAGTCTATTCTTCACTTAAATGTATCCTCCTTTCAGTCATGTTAACAACAACAAAAAACAGTTGAAAATTAACATTCTTTCATGTTAAATTTTATCTTCAAATTACAACAATAAAAACATTTTATTTATAAAAAGCATAATCAGCAACACCTATATTAACAATAAGCAAAATAATGTCTAATGTTTTCAAATGGAGAAAATAAAAGACAGGAGTCATATCAACTTCATTTTAAACTACAGTTTTAGTAGGTTTATAAGCTGTTTAATAGGCTAAAGAGTGAAGAATAATTCACTGGATAATGTTAATTAACTAAATAATATTCTCTGAAATATTGAAATAAGCTATAACGAACAAAACATCGTATTTTATTGCATTTCTCAACTGGCATGTTATATCAGAATTATTCATGTTTTTGTCATTCTAAATTATGAAATGCCTGCTGATAGCGTGGTTTATCTATGCATTTACACAGAACTATAGGGAGAGTGGGGACGGTTGTAAAACTTTTTGCATTTCCTTTAGTTTTTCAGAGACTATTTGCATTAGAAAGTCAGAATTTTAAGACTATAAAGCCACATTGCCGTAACACATGTACGCATATGATTATATACACACTATTTATACTTGAATAGACAAAGTCAAATGTTGCAACTGACCTCACTACGGTAAATTTAGTGTGAGCGCTAACCACGCCGGAGCACAGAACTTCTGATACGTGCAGCCTGATTGCGTGAACAATAGACCTGTTAAGCAATATATTGTGAGAAGGCAGTTTGTTACAGCATTCCAAACAACTCAAAATAATAAACCACAAAGTTAACAAAACGATACACTCCACTGTGCTGAGCGAGAGCGCTTCTCTGCCACCTTCACGTGCTATCGGACACGTCCTGTTTTCCCACTTATGAAGTCGTGATTACGAGCTAGCTGCATTCAAATTATTAGGTTTTTATTGAAAGAATAATTTAATATTCCACTGGTTGATAACCATAAATATTTATATGCTAAATATTTTTGCTGTTTTTAGTGTTAAATGTTAAGAATGAGAGGTTGGATGCCACTGATTAAAAAAAATACGCAATGTAAAATTGTATTATCGTAATTATCGTAATTTACTATTTTATTATCGTAATTTTTACATTATTCTTTAAATATTATGACGTTAATCTTATTTATTTATTTGAGAAGGATAAACTGATCAAACTTGCGCTGGCCGCTTGGAATTAAAAACAAAACAAAAAAACCTTGAATTTAACAAACATAAAATGTTCCAATCATATTTCTGAATTAAATTAATAAAGAAACTAAACGAATGAATGACCACTTTGCTATTAAAAAACAAAATGGAACTATTTTATTGGCTGCAACAGCAGCTTTGTAATAGGGAGGAGAGATGGAGAGAGAAAGACACGGGCTCTGGTCGGACTCAGGCGGAGAATTCTGATAAGCTGCAGGGCTCTATATTTGTTCCCTTGTTTCAATTAGTTCCCTGGACTAGGGCTGTGCGATTAATCGAAATCGAAATAAAATCGCGATTTGAGATTGCGCGATTTCTAAATCGCTTTATAGCTCGATTTTTTTCTGCTCCCCTGCCCCAACCTCCGCAGTATGCTATCCGAACCAATCAGAATGCAGCAGAACAGAACAGACCGGGCATACAGACAGATAGTATGCTAAAGAAACAGGGAAGATGAGTTCAGAACAGGATAAGGACTTGGTGGCCAAAAAAATGCATGTTGCATGCAGAGCACACAGCGGGGAGTAGCGATCATATTTCCTTCAGAGCAGAGAGCGTCTTTCTGAAGATCCTGCTCAGCTCGCTCAATACACTCAGCGCTGCTCGCTCAGCCCAAAATCCCCCTTTGGTAATTTGTTAATTCCAGAATCTGTGGAATAGGCTAAGCAATGTTTGTCTAAGCTAATGTTTCTAAAAGCAAATTCTAAAATCCTGTGAAGATTGACACGTTTTAATGGACCGCATTTCCCCGCAGTTTTGGTCTATTTTTAATTTTAGAAAGTGTTTCTTTTATTTATGCCACGAAATAATTATTTGTCAAGTGCATTTCATCTTGTGTGTGCTTTCATGGGCCTGATAAGTATTTTGTGAAATTCTATATCTGCTTTTCATCTTGTGTGCGTGTTTTGAATATGAAGGTTGTTTTAATGGAAACGTATACTTTTTCAGTTTTTTTATTTTTTACGCAAATGTTCCAAGTGGCTTCAAAACAAGACACGTTTTTAAATTAAGATTTTAAATGTTATACATTTAAATTAGGGATGTTAATTTCGGTTATTTTTCCTAACCGTTAACCGACAAATATTATAGAACTGAATTAAATTAAAAAGAATAAGTGTCTGTGACCCGTTAAAAATAGCATCTGTTTTTCGGGGATTAATTTCACATGTGCAAAAAGCAGCAAACAACAGAACATGAGGATTCACCTGATCATATCATATTACATCACGCACCTGCAGCACTTCTGCAAGCAGAGAAAAACATAATTCACCTAAATGCTGGGTTGAGCCTTTTGGGTCATTTATTTGGGTTATTTGTTCAGTTTTTGGGTACATTTTATTTTATTTATAAAATTGTTTCAGTCAGTATATTGTTTAAATCTATGCAGAGCAACATTCGCGGTGTGAATCACTAAACGAACGTCTCGCGTCGGTCTTATTGCTTGATAAAGAGTCTGATGCTTTGCATAAAATAAACGATTATATTTATAAAGATACAGAACACAAATACTTTGGATGTTAAAACATGTCCTCAGAGCTGTTGACTGTTTGTTGTTGAGCAGGTTATGAAGGCAATCGCAGTTCATTTCGTCCATGAGTGAAGCGCAGGGGGTCTTATCCGTGATCAGTCCCCGCCGAACACGACTCCAGCTCGGCGTGAGAGCCAGCGCCGTTACGGTGGAAACACAGTTACAGAGTGGTCCATTTACTCGTGAATTACATCGGTTTAATCTTTACTTCTAATGTTTGTTAAACGAGATTAAATAGGCAATGTGTAGGCTTATAGCTTATAAAAACAAGCAAATGAGAAATAAAGGAAGTTATCACGTCTGGAGTATTTTACAGAAGTTTAGAGGATTTAAGTTAATCTGTAAATATTATTTCATGCATAAAGTAAAAAAAAAGGAAAAAAAAAGCGAATATTATAATAGAAACGAATAAAGCCATTAGCTGAGTTAAATCATCCATTAATGATGGGTTAAATAAACAATCAAATTTACTGGGTAAAATTAACCCCAAATGTACTCTTTTACCCAGCCTCTTTTTGAACCCAGTGTTTTTTAGAGTATGCAGAGTTTGTTCATTATTGTGCTGCGCGAAATTAAAGCAGACGGCAGAAAGATGTGTAAGGAAGGACCCGGCTGGAACGATCCAATGACGGCAGTCGTTCCGCGGGTGAAGGGCTTTGCGTGTTACGGTCTTTCCTTTTCACGACACAACAAGAACATTAAAATGGAACACTTTTTCTTATTATATATTTTATCTCGTTATTTCATCTGACTCCATAAAATGAAAAGGTTTTAATGATATCTGTACATCATTAAAATATGAAAAGCGAATGATTGATTATTCTTATCAGCTCTTTTAATACTTTACCCGCTCAGATATAGGAAGCTATATCGCTCAGAGGTCCTGTTTTCCACAGGTCTCACGGACACAATCTCGTCAGGCCCGGTCATCAGTCAGAGGTAAATTATGGTTACGTATCTAAGATTTGCCGTAAATTCACACCGTACACAATCAGAGACATCGAATAACCCTCATGGGGCACCCTCAGAACTCGAGTTCAATCGTTTACTTCAGTAAAGGGTTTTGGCCACTATCAGATATGTTAGCAGATCAATATACTACACTCGTAATAGCTTTGGGTTGGTCAAATCTTTGTTTAAAGTAACATTAAATCAAAAGTCAGAGGTGTGGGACGTGCCAATTCAGTCTGATCAGACGGCGTTCACCGTCACTGAGCGGAATTAGCCCGTCCCTACACCCAAGCACACTTAAAGATGCCGGATATTGGCCGTCGCTAAAACTGACGCAGGCTTGCGGAAATATCTGAATCCACTAATCTAGTAGAGAAAGCAATCTTCAGAGGCAGTTAGAATAGAATCAAAGCGTTACAATTTATTGACCAGGTAATCAAAACAATAATTCAAAGCTCCAATGTTACAAGAATAGAATCAACGGTTAACCATAACATAACAATAATTCAGGAATTGAAGAATTTGTAGAAATTACTACCTGGCAATGAAAAACTACACACAAGTGACATGTGCGGGCAATCAGCTTACTGACTCCTAACCATAGCTGGAACTGAAAACTACACACAGTGGTTGTGCGGGCAATCCTCCTACAGGGCCCAGAACTTTCTGTCCCTTCTCCTTATATACCCAGATAATCTAATAAACCTACCACATGGTGGTATCTTGTCATTATAATTAGTCTTCAGAATTGGCAACCAAAAGGCTTCTGGAGATCCTGTGGCCGGGATTACTTATTTACATACAGGAGGTGTTTTGAGTAGGAAATCAGGGGGAGGGCACGTCCCCCTGCTGTACACTATTCTTCTCAGATTTTAGAACTTCTTTTAGCTTTTCATTATGATTGGGAGGATGAGACCAT
This sequence comes from Gymnocypris eckloni scoliostomus, assembly GCA_027564155.1. NCBI lineage: Eukaryota > Metazoa > Chordata > Actinopteri > Cypriniformes > Cyprinidae > Gymnocypris > Gymnocypris eckloni. The sequence continues at coordinate 22,733,771 of CM050422.1, read as the reverse complement.
TTTACCAGGCGCACTGAGACATTTCAAAAGATATCAAACATGTATGGTTACTTATTTGTACATATTACATTGCATGGATTTTTCAGTGAATTCTCGGTGGTGAGGAGGAAATGATGAGACCGTCAGTACAGGGTGTGGATCCCCAGTGTGCTGCACCCTGGATGTTACTGTTACATATGCAAGAGACAGCTTTGTGGATTCCCCAGTGTGCTGCGTCCTGGATGACATATGCAAGAGACAGCTTTGTGGATTCCCCAGTGGGGCCTTTTGTCCTCTAGAGGGGGGCCCAGACACATTGGCGCCAGTCTTACAGATGCATTCTATTTTTTTTCTTATTTTACAAAAAAGCAAAGATAATTTTTTTTTATTGAATGTACACAAATAAAAGCAGACCTTTTACAATTCCGATTATCTTCATGACCAAGAGGAGTTGCTTCCACTGTTGGAAGGGAATAAATCCAGTGATTGCTCCAAGTGCGCATGCACTCACATTTAAGCATTCTACCTTCACAATGCAACCTGTTCATTATCATTATAAAACAACTGGTCAAACATATGGAAAGAAAAACACACACTGCTTAGTTTAAATATGTAGTAAAATCTGTGCTGTTTAGCGTTATCTTGATACCGTGCCACGCCCGTGAGATTATGCAAAACATTTTGTTTTGTATATGGATATTGTAAGAAGGGTAAATAAATAAAGGTAAATAATAATATTTTGGCATTTAAATACATGAATCTGAGGAACATTTGATTTTGTGTTGAAGGAGAGACCCAACATGGTTTCAGTTTTGTTTAGCCTAAAATAATTAGTTTTGGTTTGTCGTTATAGCTTCTTATTTTTATTCTTGTTATTTTCTAGCCTACTGTTAATTGTAAGGATTTGTTGTGGAGTGAGGGAACTAAAATAGCCTTAGCTATGTTTACAGTGTTTATTATAATGTTTGTAATTAGCGTTGGCCTATTTCTGAATGAAATAATAAAATGCGACTTATAGGCTACTGTTTTTTCTCTCGCTCTCTCTAAATACGTGTTTTTTTTATACGTGTAGCTTAATTTTAACTAGGGATCCCGGTTGACCCGACCAAAGATCAGGCCAGCAGTTTTTGCCTTAACAATAATCTCTTGATCGGCAACCGGCCGGTTTTTTTGTCTTTCGGCCGATTTTTCGAAAGTCTGAACATGTCATTTATGTGTGGAAGACATTAGAGCAGGGAGCACAACAAACACAGAAAAACAGATACCATGGGCGAACTGCGTTGGTGTAACAACATTACTGGCACACAAATAGAGGCAGCTTTCATTTATGGCTGCTCTAGCTGAGATTGCTAGTGATGGGTCGGTCTTGAGCTTGATTCATTCATTTGAGCGGATCTTTAATGAGACTCGAGAAGAGCGAGTCGTTTCGAGAGAGATGATTAGGTTCAGTCGGCGCATCGCCACCATCCTAAAGGTTCTGTACTGGAATTAGTTCACCTGTTTGAGTCTTGAGGTTTCGAGTCGTTCGTTCATCTTAAGCGAGACTCAAAGGTCCAGTCGGTAAAATGATCGAACTTCCATCACTAGAATTTCTTGTGGCGTATCTGTCCACGCCCTGCTAAGAATAGACCGTGAACAGTTGTTCCAGCGTAAAAACTTCTTAAACGTGTTGGATGAGAAAAGAAACAGACCAACTTGACAAAGCTGAAATGCTACTTTTGTAGCCAAGAATAAAGCGTTCAAGCATTATAGCGTCAGTTCTGTACAGATTATTATTTTTATTTTTACCTTAAATTACATTGACTTAATTCGGTTTAACAAAGCACGAGCTAGTAGCATCTTTGCTTTTGCTGGGTGCACTAAGCTTGAGTATTTGATTTAACATTTTGGAATAATTTATTTATATAGCCTACTTTGGTTTTATTTAGTTTCACTGGTAAATACCTTTTTCTTTACACCAATTTTAAAAATGACAACAAATGTTGATTAAGTAACATCTTTGTTTGGACTGTTGAATGTGTGTTGGTTGTGTTGTTTAGATTGTAACTATGCAAATGTTGCCTTTAATTTCACATGGTTACTGTTAATGTTTTCATTTAAGGACAGTTTATGTAGTTTCAACCCAATTTAAAACCATCTTCAACTGGGGTTGACCAGTTGAACATGAAAACAGAATTGTAAAGATGCTTTGTTTTTTCTAATAAAATATATTGATAAGGCATTTAAAATTTGTTTATTAATACTATATCCATTAAAATAAAAGCTTAAGAACATTTGAATTGTAAATAATTTGAATCAAAACTTGTGACACAGCCACTATGTCATATTGAAGTAACACCACAGGCGTAATTATAACACCACAGACCTTATAATGCAAGTTACTAAAGGCTCTGTGTTACCAGAAAAATGCATTAACACCGAGAGACAGTAACACCAAATGCAAATCGGCTTAGAACTTTTCTAAAATGGAGGCTACCATCATGATGATTTCAAGATCAGGGGGACATTTTGGAAATATCAACAAGAAATAATGTATTTTATATTTTTTTATTAAAAATATGCCAAGATCTGCAAGTTATCAACATAACACATACACTAATGACAACACATGAAATTGTCAGAGATTTAGCTAGCTTCAAAATGTATAAGAAAGAATGTACTCCCCATGCACCCCTCAGATCAACAACCAGCACCTGCAGTAGCCGTTACACATAGGAAGTAGTCCAAATAGAATTCTCCCTTTTCTTAAAGGGGTGACATCCATTGTTGAAACACCACAGACATGAATTTGGGGGCAACTTTTTCTTAAATATATATTTTTTAAACAAATATTATACATGTTAAATCAAATCTATATTGCACTAAACACTTTGTTGTGTTAGAATATCTTCTTGTTGGATATTGAAAAAATCGGTTTTCTAGATGATAAATGCCAGTTTGATCTGCTCGGAATCGACCGCGAAAAATCATGATGGGTGCATCACTAATTTTAACCATGCAGCAAACCTTTTAAAATATTTTGATAAATTACTAAAAATAAATAAACAAGTAAATTTAAACCGTTTAACTGATTGTATTAATGGGTCAAAATTATTATTGGTTGGTTAAAGGTTAACATCCTAATTTAAATGAACAATTTCACTCTGAAACATAACCATTTCTTATGGGACTGCTGCTTTAAGGTGAGACATTTATTCAATAATGTCACAGGAAAAACAGGAAAAAATAAATATGCCTAATCTTACTGGAGACATTTAATGTAGTAGCGTGATCTGAGCAGGATTCGGTTTACCCGGTGGCGTGAGCAGGCGCAGTAAGCGGAAGCCGTTACTTGAGCGACTGAGCCTGAGCGCGCACACCACCTAGCGGAATATTAGACACGCCCCACATGCTCTGGTTGCATCTTGTTTTTGTTGGATTTGATTACTCACATATACATATAATATATATATATATATATGTACCCTAACTCTTGTTCTAGAGACATGTTACAACTTTTTGGGAAAGGTCTAATTGGTTTCCTTTGGAAATATGTTTCAAATTCACACAGAATGCATTTATAACTGTAAAGGTCAAAGGTTTCTTTATTTGTCACATGATAAATTATACAGGGTATAATCAAAAGTGAAATGTAGATCAAATCAGGTCCGCTCAGTGGACAGTGCAAAGAATAAAAATTATATAAAAGTAACACCACACAAGAGCATATATATATATATATATATATATATATAATATAAAGATATATAGTAAAATGTGTAATAGAATAAAGAAAAGTGCAAAACAAGATGTACCAAGACAAGTAAGATGTGCAAGTAAGATGTGCAAAAAACATGCAGATGTGCAAAAACAAGTAAGATGTGAGATAAAGCATGTCTGTTTATTATTGTCAAAATACGTGATTAAAATCGAAATCGAAAAAAAAAAAAAAAAAAAAAAAAAAAAAATCGTGATATATATTTTTTGGTCCATATCGCACAGCCCTACCCTGGACTAATTGTGAATAGATTGCCCTCCGATCTTCTTCCCCATGCTCCTTTAAAATATATGTGTGTATATATATATGTATGTGTGTGTGTATGTGTGTGTGTATATGTATGTGTATATATATATATATTAGAGGTCTGCCACCCAGACTCAAAACTGAAGCCGAACCCGGCCCAGTGATAGTCTGACCCGGAGCCAGGCGGCACAGTTAAATTTGAGCCGAACCCGACCGAAATCACCCCGCCCCTGGCGAATAGCCAACTAAAAAAAAAAAATGGAAAATGTTGCATTTCACGATTGCATGCAAAAGCGGATTAATCAAGGCTCTGCCATTTCACAAACATTTACCAGTTATGAAAGTTTGTGAACATCAGGTGCAATACAACCTGTGATCCCGAATACATTCTGCGAGTTTATGAATTTTGTATGGACAAGAAGCAGGGGTTCGTGCGGTCATGAAAAACCTGGAAAGATGGAGTCATGGAATTTTAAAACCGCATTTTCACTGTGGCCTGGAAAGTTTTGGAAAAAATGAATAAACCCAGAAAGTTTTGGAAAAGTCATGGAAATCTATTTTACAAATAACTTTGTATAATACAATTATGTTTATTCGGGGTCCTGAATTTCGGGCGCGGGATTGCGCATGGGCTATATCGCTATATATTTGCTCTTTCCGCAGCTTTCGAATTTAAAATGATGGATATTCACACATTTTATTCAATAGCCTATAGCTTGTAGGCTGAAGAGTAAATAGATCACACAGAATATCAAATCGGTCATTTGAAAGCGGATTCATCAGCTGTGTTTTCTCTCATTGACTTTCTCTTAAAACACGTAATCAGCGCATCTCGTCTGCACTAAAGAGCTGCAGTGCGATACAAGTCTTTCTCTGGCATTTTGGTACAGTTGACAGAATTGTCACCCTGCCCTAATCGGGTCATTGTTGCATTGTCACTAAAATGTAGCCTATTATTTGTTTGCCGTCTTTTAAACCGTTCTGTACTCATGGCGCTCAGAAGCGGTTTCCGCTGCACTCAGTCATGTCAAATGGCGTCCGTATAAAGCCCGCCTTATGATACTAAATTGACTTTGGTACCAAACAAGCTCAGTAGAATCCTGCAGGGCCTCAAACACTCGCCCCAGTCAATCCTTGTCAACAGATGATCAGAATTACCTTCTCGAGTCCGACTGGAGCCCATGTCTTTCTTTCTCTCTTCCCATTACACAGCTGCTGTTCTAGCCATTCAAATAGTTCAGTTTCGTTTTTAATGGCAAAGCGTATTTCGTTTCTTTAAGTTAATTTAGAAATATGTTTGGAAAATGTATTTGTTATTAAATTCAAGTTTTTGTTTTAAAGTATCTTTTGAGCAATCGGCCAGCTGCAGACAGTGAGTTTGCCTGTATGTTTGATCAATTCCAGCCTTCTTAAATCACCACTTGACTAAGAAGTTAAATCTATATAAAATACTTAAAAAGCATATCACAATGTTAGTTTAAAACGTTTAACCTAGATACAAATGTATTGCTATTAGACAGGTCGAGCTGCTCTTGTCAGTGTGGTATTGTTTCCTGACGGCTAATCCTTTTCATCACCATAATAATTGATGGATTTCTAAAATACAAAAATAAGGGGAGGAATCTAAAACAAAGCCCGATGCCCGGCCAGCGTCTGATGTGAAAATTGTCCCGAAGCCATAAACTAAAAGTCGAGGCTGAAATATGGTGCTCTAAAAGTGCAGCTTGTTGCGTTTAGCGGCAAATTACACACAAAATTACGTTAAAATGGCCATCCTGGTGGAGCAGGGTCTGCGAACTACGAGGGACTAGGGGCTCCCCTTAATAATCATGGGCTCCCCTGAAAGCGTGATTTGTGGAAAGTAGGCTAATTTATTTTTGAAATTGGGTCTCAAAAATATTGACTATTATTTTTGACGTGCAATTTCAGTTTTGTGTACTGTGATCATCGTGGATCATAAGTAGTTGGATTATTATTATGTAAAATTGCAACAACAAAATCATTAATTAATGCTTGACGATTGCGATTTAAACCTAACTCACTTCAATAAAGATAATTATAGGCCTACATGAGCATCTGCTGTCCTCGATTACGCAGCGCTCTTGTTAGGATGACAAAAAAAGCTTTAAAAGTCTGCTCTGCCTCAGCGGCAAACAGCGCTCGTCAATGTCAAAGTAATTTAATTCAAATCAAATCAAAGTAGGCGGAGTTTAGCGTTCACAGATGCTGAGCACGCGGTCAGATTAATAAAAGAGAGCGAGGTAAGATGTTTAGTCAACTGTTTTACGAAAGAAATGTTAAATGACCGACAATTCTATTCAGTGAAGCAAACTACTCGACTTGTTTCTCAAATATGCCCATTTTAAGAGTGACAGAGAAAGAGAAGAAATGTGCATGTTTTAATTATCTGCTTCTGTTTGTCCCTACAAACAATGAAACTGTGAATTTAGTTCTACTTTAAAAACACGTCTACTACTACTGTTGAAAAATAATACAACTTTATTTTATTAAGACATAATCACAAAATATTTTATTTTTAATAGTAGGCTAAATCCCCTTTATTTTTCAACATGTAAATGTTTAATTTTCATTCATTAAAATATAAATTAAATCGATGTTTCATGCCTTAATCTGATAACCAGTCAAATTTAAATACACAACACAGAATTTCTGAGGAAAAATAACAATTCATAAGGCTACTGTAAGAGTAAAAAATTTTGTATGCATTCAAATAATCAGATGAGCTAAAACAGAATTTGGCAACAATAAAACATAAGGTAAGAAAAAATATAACATTTCATACGGCCATAAACATGACATTTTGTTACACTTTTAATAAATTAAATTGTATAAGTTTCATGATTTTAATTAATTAGACATGCTTTTTGATAAATACAATTTAATTTGATCATTAAAAAGGAGTCTATAAAATGAAAACGGAAAAAAACGGAATCTAGAAAAATTGAAACGGTAAAAAATGAATTTAGAAAAAAATAAAATGGAATTTGGGAAAAAATTCAACGGATTTCATAGGGCCCTATATATATATATATATATATATATTGCAAAACGAAATTCTGGCCCTGCGTTTAACTGAGTTAAATAAATAATAATAGTGATATGTTCTCTGTGTGGAGTAAAGGTCCTTACACACCGAGTCAGAAATGTTTGTATGCGTTTTTGCATGTGAAATTTCGGACTGCAAGGACCTTCACATCTGGCGCAGTTTAAGCTTGTACTAAAACAAAAAAGCAAACAATAGTATTAATAGTCATTCATTTTAGTTAAAATGCTATGATAATTTGAACAGATTTTTATTCTTATTGTAAAATAATGTGAAATTAGGTCATGGAAATTGTCACAAAAGTCATGGAAATTTGTTGGTAAAAATGTGTAAATAATAAACCAAAGTTAACAAAACAATGCACTCCACAGAGCGCTTCTCTGCCACCTTCACGTGCTGTTTCCCATTAATGAAGCCGTGACGAGCTCCCTGCATTCAAATTATTCGTTTTTTGCTGAAATAATAATATTCCACTGGTTGATATATTATATTTATATGCAAAATATTTGTTGTTTTTCGTGTTAAATGTGAAGAATGACAGGTTGGATGCC